>OZ024790.1:360378-465037 GCA_964017065.1 Haliclona indistincta | reverse complement strand
GTGGTAACAATGGCCGTCGATGAGAACCCATCAAGTGTTCTCTTCTGTGCTCCTAGCACTTGTATATTACATGCTGGCATCTTACTGAGAGCTGTTAACCCTCCTGCTACACCTGTAGTAATGTAACCATGGTAACTACCAGGAGACCACACCCCTCACCCATCATCTTGGCAGCTACAGTAGAGCCGATTATCGTAGACAGGTTAGGAGCAATGAACGCCATCTTAGACTCCACATACTGTAGTATCTTCATCCTCTTATCATACATATCTAGACCCTGCAGTATGTGTAGTGGTGTAGACAGGACTGATAGTTGGTAGGGTACAGTAGCTAATTAATTATTCATGAGGACGTGGTCAATTAATATCGCTTGTCAAACAATGGACTCGCTCGCATATGCTAAGCTGCTTTTCAACATTTAGGTGAGCAAACGTATTATACCAGCTGCTGAGGGGAGACAAACTGCCCTAAACAAGCATTTGCTCTGAAAACAAGCAGGAAATTCAGAATGTATGCAGAGCTTGCCACGTGTTCAAGGGACCAGCTCAGTTGTCCGGGCACTGGACACAAGTTGCCCGGGCAGGCCAGGGTGTAGCTACACCACAGAGTATGTGTCTACATGTAGTGACTACAGTAATAGTTCATTACTAACCATCTCACAAGCCTCTAATACAGCATCTAGCTCCTCCTGGTCTAATTTCTGCCTAGAGAGAGAGAGAGAACGTAAGAAATTCACACACACACGCACGCACGCACGCACGCACGCACGCACGCACGCACACACACACACACACTCACACACACACACACCCTTGTGTAGTAGATGCAGTAACAGACACCACCATTATAGTAGCAGCTGGTAGGATATCAGAGAGATCCACTTTAGTCACCTCTAGATCATTCTGTAATAACTGCACCATTACATCATTATGATGTCATCATTAATACAAGCCCCGCCCACCTGTACAGTCCTCATGTAGTCATGTGCTAGGTACACCATTGACTCCAGCTCAGGGAATCTCTTGGAATATTTATCACGTACATATTTATGAATGATATCTATAGAACAATAACACTAAATACAATCCTGTCAGTATGATAGCACTCAGTGTCTCAATGAAGACAACAGTACTCTCACCTCTTGTACCAGTCATGGAGACAGGCATGATATACACTTATTACATAGTACGTCATCTTTCACCAATCAGATTGCTCTATTCGAGGGCATTAATGTAGGTTATTGACCGCGCGTAGCGTCTTCTATAGCAACAGACCGTTGCGTCTTTGCGAGTTTGAAAAATTCGCAATGTTATTGCGCTCACAGAGATGAACTATGTAATAAATCATTTATTGCCCTACACAACTCGGGCAATAACCGACATTATGACCTCGGGAAAGTCGGTTACCCTCATACAGTCTCGGGCTGCGGGACTGCGCCCTCGACCGTAACTCGGGCAACCTACTTTCCCGCGGTCATTAATGTCGGTTATTGCCCTCGTGTGAGGGCAATAACTAATACTTATTGCTTAACTATAGATATTGTGTACTACGTCAGTCAGTCAGCAGTCAGATAGATATTGTGTACTACGTCAGTCAGTCAGCAGTCAGATAGATATTGTGTACTACGTCAGTCAGTCAGCAGTCAGATAGATATTGTGTACTACGTCAGTCAGTCAGCAGTCAGATAGATATTGTGTACTACGTCAGTCAGTCAGCAGTCAGATAGATATTGTGTACTACGTCAGTCAGTCAGCAGTCAGATAGATATTGCGTACTACGTCCGAGCTTTATGTATCGTAGAACCCAAATTTTAGTGACATTAGTGACACTAAAAATTCATTTTTAAAATTTTTTATATTGACATTTTTAGTAACAAATGCCTGATAGAATAATTTTAGTAACATTTTCATGCAGTAGTCAAATTTTAAATAAGTGCTGGGTTCAAATGAACAGCTAGAGTTCTCATGGAACACATTGACACGGTTGCTGTACCAGTTGTGTCATGTGGTGCAGTAGCAGCAATTACTGCTCAAAGCTGTTGCTCAAAGTGCTCAAAGCCTCGCGTCCCGGGTAAAAATTAAGATGACAGTCTCTACGTACTCAAATGATATTATGATAACTCACTGATTTCATTATCTGTCTCCACTACAAGGTTGTTAGCGTCCACTATCACCTGATACTCAGGATCAGCCTCAACTGGTCCTCGTGACGTCACTATATCAATCACGTGATCACAATGAGATGTGTGGGCGGGGCACATACCTTCAGTTGGGTTCTCCAGGTAGTATTGTACCTTGTCCATGACCTCAGTGAACTGTACTGAGCCTAGTTACTGATATCAGGACCATGACGTCACTAACCTCTCTGCTCTCTCCTAGTTTAGCTACTGCCCTAACTGACTTGTCTGCCATCTTGGCTAGATCCTCTAGTTGTTCAGCAGCAGCGTCCATTATCTCATCTCCCAGCTCGTGTTGCTGGTCATCGTCCTCTCCAACCTCCTCGAGGTCAGCTAGTAGCTCGTCTGCTAACGACATCTTATTTAGATGGGCGAGGTTTGGAATACAACAAGCTCCGCCCTACTGTGTAGTAGTTAGTAGCCGGATCTAGACTTGTCTTTACTGCAGTAAGTCAGTTGCAGGTAGTACACGCTGCTTGCACATGCGCAATAAACTTACTGAGGTGCGGGGGTGGTGGCGCATGGCATGGTCTAAAGGAATGTGCTGGTTCTTCATGTAGCCGCTAGCTCGGCTCGTTGCTAGCTGTGCTAGCTGCTTCGTACACAGACTATATCATCATCAGATCATGAGCCTAACCAAGAAACAGCAGAGCGAGCTGGTGAGTGAGAGAGTGTGTTAGTAAATGACTAGTCGTCTGTAGTCTACAATCAGTGTTAGTTAGGTAGCTCATACACACTAGCATCATAAAGCCTGTATTACTGACTAGGCAGCAGAACTACTGTGTATTATAGTGCAGGACCACAGTAGTGTGTGGAGAGGGTGTGTGAGAGTGTTGGTATGATCACCTGTCAGTGGTGCTGCTCTGTGTGCTCTACTCACACAGGATTGGAAGCTGTACTATGCTTGTCGTGATGGTAGACTGGAGGAGGCTCGCTCTGCTGTGGAGAGAGGTGGTGATCCTAATTGGAAGAAGAATATGGTGAGTCTCCAGCTAGTCCATTCTCATTGTGTGTAGTGTACTGTACTAGATCTGCTACTATTACTAATCTACTGTAATTTATACTGTATGTATACTAGACAGACAGTTTCTAGACAATGATTTTTGATTGACAGAAAATCTTTGAATATTAATGTTCAATCAGTTAGCTCAAGTGCAGACAAACATCATTTAATTTTTGTTGTGATTCTAACATGCACATGGTTGATTAAAGGTGTAGCTACTAAGTAGAACTGCTGTGAAAGGAGAAAAGGGTTAGAATATGAATTGAGGTGTCTACTGATTTATAAACCAGTATACCGTACATAGCGGAAGAATTTTTTTGCGAATTACACACTATTTGTGATATTATTTCCACGAATGTCATGTTTTAGTTGACAAAGATAGACCAATAGCGCTAATTCACGTAATTATTATTTGAGAAATGCTCTATTGAAGCCGTCACTGGTGAGTGTTATCCCAAAACATGTCGATCATGGACCGCATTATCGATATTATCTTGAGCATGATAGCCTCTTGAGCTTTGTTATACGAGTTACAGTCAAGAAGCGCTTGCAATAACGATCTGCTGTCAGGAAGACTACCCATAACAACACGCGTGTCGTTAGATCTCTTTAACATGCTCGAATTACACATAAAGACATTTTTGTGAATATTAATTAGACAAACTGTTATCCGTCACCTTAGTAAGATAATAACAAGGGCGTATAGAGAGAAGAGGGCATGCAACGCCAATACCGGCAATACAAACATCTAAATTTTTATTGTTACTAAAAATAGTCGTTTCCGGTATCAATTATTTTTGGAATATACGGGGAGAGAACGGAATCTGACGTCAAATGTTTTCTCAGTATGCATGGCGGACAAACGAGTACTAGAAGAACAGCAATGCAACACTACGACGCCACGCGGAGCACGACAACTGAAACGAAGAAGGATCGTAAATTCTTCGCCACTCTCTGATACCGCCCGTCGTTTGTTGCTAATTAAGTGTTCCGATTCAGGTCACGGTTCTCGCGAAACGGCGAAAGTGCAGTGAGTACGATGGTAGTCGAGCCCGTGAGCTCTCCGACAGCGGTTTGGTTGGTTTCTTGGCTGGCTCTTGAGTAGCTTTATCAGCCATGTGGTCTAGCAGCCTGGGCGATCGCGAGTACAGCGTTTGACGCAATTAACGTTTAATGGACTTAGCGTGATGTCACATCTGCGTGGGCGGCAAACTATCTTTAGTAACAATAAAAATTTAAATATCTGAGCGTTGCATGCCCTCTTCTCTCTATACGCCCTTGATAATAATAAAGAAGTACATGTGTTATTTTGATCCACTCTTCTCATGTGCAGGCTGGATGGACTGCTCTGATGAGGGCTGCTAGTAATGGTCACACAGCCACTGTACAATACCTGGTTGAGAGAACAACAGCTCAAGTTAATGCCACAGATAATGTGAGTCATAGTAACAGTGTACAGTGTATTACTGTACATGTACATTGGGTACTTGTGAATAAACACAAGTATCATTGATAGAAATTGAGTGATAGAACTGGCATTGATAATACAGTACATGTGGATAAGCAACGAGCTCGTATACTGCAATCCGGCGAGGGACAGTCATTGTAACATGTATGTTGGAAGGCTACAGCAGTGATGCTGTGTTTCAGATGAAATATGATTGTTTTGTGCATACAAACTGATTTGTTCAGACTATATTAAGCATGGTCGTATTCGCTGGTACAGCTGATAGAGTCCTGTCTTTATCTGTCTATCAAATAATCTAACACTATGTAATGTAAAGGAAAAGACTACATTGTACAAAGCTTATAGTGCCCAAATAGTATTTTGACTCAGTGTACTACACAATAAGCTACCAACCAGCATGCAACAAACCTGCACTGAAATACTGTAACACAAAGTAGCCGCCTAGCATTATAACAAAGCTATTATGATAGTAACAACATCTTTTTTAAATAGCTAATGAACATGTGTGCTAATAATTTTGAATCAGTTTCCACCCGCTTGTAAGAACAGTAGAGACAGCTTTACAACTTCGTGCAGCTCAAGCAAGAGTGATGCAGTGAGTGTGTCAGCACATCTCCGTAGATCCCTCTGTTGACTTGATCCGTTTATCACATCCAACATTATTTTATTATCTATGGATTGTGATATTACCAACTGGTCACATGATGTTACTAAATATAGACCATCCAATGCTGTGCTATTACCATCAGCAGAGTATTGTCTGTTACCAAGAGTGAATAATGTAGAGAGAGAGTATTGAACGCCGTATAGCCCCTTACGAACACTCAGGCTACATGAATACAATTTTTAAAGAAAAGTTAGTGCATGTGGATAAGCAACGACCAACATGTATATCAGAAGGCTACAGCAGTGGTACTATTATGTGTTTCAGACGAAATATTGAACTCTTTGATTGTTTTGTGTATACAAACTGATTTTAGTATTCACTAGTACAGTGAAACCTGTCTTAGCGACCACCTCTCTCCAGCGTCCGCGACAAGATTCCCCGAACAACAGCTATAGAACAGCACTTAGAGCCAACATGTCTACAGCGACCACCTGCCTAATGTGGACAACGACCGCACGTACCAGCATGCAGTGTACAAAACTACACTGTAGATTACGGCCAGTAGGCGCGTCCGTTGCTATAGGGTGGACTTGCAATATGGCTGTCAGCG
The DNA here is from genome assembly GCA_964017065.1 of Haliclona indistincta. Taxonomy (NCBI): domain Eukaryota; kingdom Metazoa; phylum Porifera; class Demospongiae; order Haplosclerida; family Chalinidae; genus Haliclona; species Haliclona indistincta. Next base: position 459,173 of record OZ024790.1, on the reverse strand, counting down.
GCGCAGCAACGGTCAAACGATAAACGCTTAAAGTCTAGTCAAGCACCAGAGCTCAACAATGTGCTGTCACAGTGAATCTTCCTAGCATGGTCACCATGCTAGGAAGATTCACTGAATCAGCTTCTAATACAAAATGAATAGGAATGTGCACCAGTTGCTAATCCCTGTTGGTATATTGTATTTAGATGTACTAGCTCACAATGTTGTAACTCTAGCTACTGCAGTCAACACTTGTGAGTGTAGTGCCTCGAAAATATGGTATAAAAATTACAAAATGACATTATGTTATTAAATTTGATCCACTATTCTCATGTGCAGGGTGGAGACAGTGCTCTGATATGGGCTGCTCAGAGGGGTCACACAGCCATTGTACAATACCTGGTTGAGAGAACAACAGCTCAAGTTAATGCCACAGATAATGTGAGTCATAGTAACAGTGTACAATGTATTACTGTACATGTACATTGGGTACTTGTGAATAAACACAAGTATCATTAGAGAGTTTTAGTTACACGTTTATTTGCACTAACGGTAAACGTCTGGCAATGCTGACGTCACAAATTAGCACGTGATCCACCGTTATCCCCAGCCTCGCGTTCAATTTTCCCATTTACAACGGCTGGCACCTGGTTTTCCCGTATGGTTTTCAAACACTTCTCGCTTCTCTCGTCTAGCTTTCCTGCACGTTAGTTATAAGCTAGCACAAAGGCACATGCTTTAGGTTTCTGTTTTTGTGTGTTTTACGTGTGCCTACAAAATACTGTGCGCGCTACAGTGTTGTATACGTACACGACTAGATTGCCTTCTTCGCGTGTACACAAGTTACAAGATAAGTGGTGACGTCACTGAACCAGCCGTTGACGTTCAGCCGCGTAGCGTGAACGGCTAACTAAAACTCTCTATTGATAGAAATTGAGTGATAGAACTGGCATTGATAATACAGTACATGTGGATAAGCAACGAGCTCATATTCCAACATGTATGTCAGAAGGCTACAGCAGTGGTACTATTATGTGTTTCAGACGAAATATTGAACTCTTTGATTGTTTTGTGTATACAAACTGATTTTAGTATTCACTAGTACAGCTTATAGAGTCCTGGCTTTATCTGTCTATCAAATAATCTAACACTAAATACCATAAAGGAAAGGAAAGCTAGTTTCTTGCTACTTGGCAGTGTTTCTGCTGTTCTGTATGGAGCATAGTGCCCAAATAGCATTTTGAGTCAGTGCACTACACAACTTGAAGCTACCAAACGCATACAACAAACCTGCACTGCTGCAAACCAATACAGTAACACAAAGTAGTCGTACAGACAAATTCACAGAAATTGTAGCCTAGCATTATAACAAAGCTATTATGACAGTAACATACAGCGACTTCTCATCGACAGCTAATGAACATGCCACTGTCCAGGCACTTTGATAGTCATCGTCTACTAACCACACCCATTACAGATTATACCACTCTCAAGGATTGTGTGTCCTTTATTCAGAGGTCACTCTCTTGTGTTGAGTAGCATTCACAGTGCAGGTTGTCACACATGTCATGTGACCCACACTGAGCAGTCCTGGGTGATGAAGGGGTTAGTGCCTGTCTCATCTGTGGGTCCCAGTAGTATCCCGTCATGTATAATAGTGACCACAGTATGGTTTGTAGTGGTAGGGAGGGAGCTGGTGAACAGGTTCACTAGTGTTTTGATGGTGACTGGGTAGGATCAGAGAGAGCATGTGATAGCTGCTGCAGTCATGTGACAGTCATGTGTTTATGATGGCTCTATGAGTAGTCATTGTTCAGTGACTCTTATTGATATGCTTAGTTCACAATATTGCAAAGTATCATTGATAGAAAATTACTGAGACACTTAGGTTACACTGCTCCTGATTCACTGCAAACTGGATACATTTCTATTCATTAATTTTAGTCATGTCGTTTAGATGAAACCAGGTATAAAATAATTTGATTTAGACCACAGCTAAGCGTCACTGACCAACCAGATTGCGTAGCTGCGGGTCTCTATTTCTCGTAGTGGAATCCCGCCACTACCGCGACTCTATAGTGGAATCCCACCACACGGCGCAGATTACGGTTCTGTGAGCGGAGTTCTACTGAATAATTTTTACAACGCTCGCGTGTCCTTGCTCGTCGTTCGCGTCGTTTCTGTTTGCTGTTGCTATGGTCTAAATCAGTTAGACAGTGCATCCAATCGGATCTACGCGATGTAGAAGCCCTCGCGCCGTTACCATAGCGCCCTCGCTACGCTCGGACGCTATATAGCAACGGCTCTCGGGCTTCTAAATCGCGTAGATCCTTGGATGCGCTGTCTAACTATTATATAGAATTTGGGAGTATTTTGAAAGTTGATCGTCGTTCAGAAAGTTTCTAGAAAAAATAATTGAAAATTTAATCCCTCTGAAAGTGATTTTCAAGCCTTTTGTTATTTTTGGACACCAACAGATGAGAAATTTACTTTCTCACAATTATTTTGTGGCCCTATGGTTAGCAGTGGGGAATCCCCCTATACCAGGATACTGTATGATACACTGCTTAGCAATAGACACTTGACACAGTAATAGTTAGACAGTGCATCCAGTTTAGCGTCCAAGTGTAGCGAGGGCGCTATGGTAACAGCGCAAGGGCTTCCAAACAGCGCAGATCTGATTGGATGCACTGTCCAACTGATTTAGACCATAGCAACATCAAACAGAAACGACGTGAACATAGCACACATGCTCAGTAGATGATAGCGCCCACATGATGCCATGATGCTCAGCAATGTTGTTGTAAGAAGGTCGATTGTACTTAGCCTAACCACCAAGAAACAAGTGGACTAAGTAGCGCTCCATGAAGCTTGTTTGCAACTTGCTTGCTGTTGGCACTAGAGTCTCTGGTGTTCAGAAATCAGCTCAGGCTCACTCCACTATTCTATTGTACTAGTTATAGTGTTTGATCAGATGAATATTAAAATAGCTCTTGTACCAGCTCTGTACACCTTCTATCCTCTTATAGGCCTCATTGACTGCCTGTCACTGGGCTGCTATGAAGGGTCACCTGGAGGAGGTGAAGCTACTAGTATCCCATGGAGCCAACAGACAGATGAGGACTAAGGTGAGTGTCACTGAGGTGATGAGATTATGTGTTAGTGGACGTATAATTTTCTATTTACATGTGTCACAGCAGATAAACTTGTTCTAGCCTGCGGGCAACAATTAATTTAGTTGTCAGCTATCTCACAACAGTCTAAACATTCTGGAACACTCCACGAATCTACATAGCCGACACCATAGCCTTAGTGCACGATCCGAATCGGGACCCTGTAAAACGCGGAACTCGGAATACGGAATAGCGGAATAAAAGTGGGCGTGTAAGGTGGGCGTTGTTGATCAAATTAATGTAAACAGCGGATGGTCAGTTCGCACTGCAGGACACTGCAAAACATGGACTTGACTGGAATGGCGTGGTCTCGCTAGAGACTAAACCCAAGACCCTAAAAACGTTCGCCTAACAGCGACCTAACAGCGCCCAGTATTCGCCTAACAGCGCCTAGTATGGACCTAACAGTGCCTAACGGCACTGTTAGGCGAATACTGGGCGCTGTTAGGTCCATACTAGGCGCTGTTAGGTCCATACTAGGCGCTGTTAGGTCCATACTAGGCGCTGTTAGGCGAATACTGGGCGCTGTTAGGCGAATACTGGGCGCTGTTAGGTCCATACTAGGCGCTGTTAGGTCCATACTAGGCGCTGTTAGGTCCATACTAGGCGCTGTTAGGCGAATACTGGGCGCTGTTAGGCGAATACTGGGCGCTGTTAGGTCCATACTGGACGCTGTTAGGCGAACGTTTTTAGGGTCTTGGGTTTAGTCTCTAGCGAGACCACGCCATTCCAGTCAAGTCCATGTTTTGCAGTGTCCTGCAGTGCGAACTGACCAGCTGTTTACAGTAATTTGATCAACAACGCCCACCTTACACACCCACTTTTTTTCCGCTATTCTGTTATTCCGTATTCCGCGTTCCGCGTTTTACAGGGTCCCATCAGAATCAGACCTGTATTATGTGTTAATTATTTTTGATCCTTGCTATAGTTCATTTGCACTACGACTCTAGTGCGCATTCAATATCAATTTAAGGTGTTAGAGGTGTGAAGGTGTAAATTTTTGTTATGTGCAGAAAAATCACCATAAGTCTAAAACCGAGTAAGGAATTTAGCTCCAGTTTTTTCTCACTGGTTCACCAGTTAGTGGACGAACAGTTATATTTAAAGCAAACTTTTCCATTAAATAACAAACAAGCTATGCAGCTTTGTTTAAGCAAACTGTTTTTTACAATTTTGCTCATAACTTCTCTTCCATGACAGTTTGGTTCATCTTGTATATACTAACACAAAGAACTAATGAAGAACTATGATATCACCTGTAGCCGTCTCGCGAAGTAGTTCACACACGCTGATAGGCCTCCAAAGTATGCTACTAACAAAAATTGTCAAAGAACAAATTTCAGAGACGGCTACGAGTGAAAAGGTAGCTTTACTCGAGGGCTGCCAGAACGTGTACAGGATAAAGCACCAAGCGATTCCTAGGCCAAAAATAACATCATTGTACTCACAAAATGGCGACGCTGCACCGATTCTTGGCTGTAAAATCTTGAAAATAAAGTAGAAAGGTCACCAAACTAGTTATCTGTAACCCACACTCGGGCGATCGACACACACACATCACTCTCGTACAAGACCGGCTTCGCTTCCCCAGCAAAACCTCGAACAAAATAGCAACTTCTGATAATGTGCAAGCCACGCCCCTAACAACAGATTAGGTACTAATCTTGTGTACAAACAGTGCAGTATGCATGCATATACTCATGGAACAAATCTGCATGCAGATATCAGATCCACCTGTTAGCTTTACGACGAAACGTACTTTCCTGGCGTCTGACGTGAACACGTGGTTAGGCAGAGGAGTTGGATCTAGGAAAAAACGTAGTGTGTATGAAGGTGTTAATATGTAAACAATCAAAACACAGCAACAAAGGCTAATATTTGAATTAAAATGTCTCCACGATGCAAGTGAATTCGGAATTTTTACTTGTTAATAGTACTTATCTCAACCGCAACCACAAACTACTAGAAAATGAACCAAATTTGAGGGCTGACCCTTGAGGGTCGTACCACCTTAATCCCGTCTGCACTACATGTTAATACAAGTTGATTTTGCATGTCAAAATCATTGAGTTGTCTGCACTAGTTTCCTACTGTTGTTTATGTCACATGACATGATCGATGTCAATCTGGCTTTATTCTAGAATTCAAGTTGGGCAAAGTATGTGCTGATAAATAATTGGGAGGACGAGTGATGTGTAGATCTCAAAACAATACTGGTACAGTGCATACAGCCTAAAGAGGGCACTCAGCTGATTTGAGCAACTCAGTACATATTTTGTTGTAAAAAAATTATTCAGGGAGCTATTTGTGGAGACATAATGTCTGCTCTGCTTGTAAAATAAGAATACATGGGCCATTGTCATATGTCATGTGTCTTGTCATTATTCGGTTGCTTGTAGTTTTGTCATGGTTGTATATAAACTGAATCACCCTTGTTTACATCATTCTTCTCCTGTCTTCTCTACTCCCTCTGTGTCATAATTCACATTGAGTATTGTGGCCCATACCCTGGTGAACTCGCGCAGGTCAACGCGAACGCTACATGGTGGCAGCAGATGGCGGGTATGCAGCTACAGCCTATGCAGACGTTCGACTTTCTCCAGCCGGCGCAATGGCCGAAGTGGAAGCAGAGGTTTGAACAATTCAGAGTGGCTTCAGGACTTATTGACCGAAGTGAAGGAAGACAAATCAGTACCTTGTTGTACTCCATGGGCCCTGAGGCGCAAGACGTACTGGAGACCACTGGTATAGACGAGGAGAATCGAGGTGTGTACGACTCTGTCATTGCAAGTTTCGACGAGTACTTCGGTGTACGGAGGAACATCATCTTCGAACGGGCGCAATTCAATTCACGAAAGCAGCAGCCAGGAGAGTCGGCAGAGCAGTACATCTTAGCACTGTATACTCTTGCGGGAAGATGTGGCTACGCCAGCCGAGAACAGAAAGAACAAGACATTCGCGACCGTCTGGTTATCGGTATTCGAGATGCTCAGCTCTCGAAGCGCCTACAGTTGACTGCAGATTTGGACTTGACCAAAGCTAAAAAGATGATTCTACAGACAGAAGCTGTCCAGGAAACCCAGAAACTATCAGCGGGCGACAGCAGAGAAAATCCTATTGAGGTGGATGCACTTCAGGGGACGCGGAGCAGACGTGGCGATAGCAGACGATCAAATTTTCGCCGCCGTCCTCAACCAACTCTTCATCAGTCGGATGTCAGGTGCACGAGGTGCGGACGAGAACCACACGGGCGAGCAGAGTGTCCAGCACGAGATGCTACTTGTCACCGCTGTAGGAAAAGAGGTCATTTCGAGTCTCAGTGTCGCACCAAGAATATTTCCCATGTAACAACCAATGATGAATCGAGTACGGGTTTGCCGGACTGTGATAGTGGCTTCCTGGATGGCGTGACTGATGATACCTCTGCTCCAGAGACCTGGATGGTTGCAGTGCAAGTTGGAAAGGAAACAGTCCAGTTCAAACTAGATACTGGGGCTGAAGTTACTGCTATTTCTGATTTCTCTTTTAGGAAGCTGAAGGGAATTCATCTGCAGAAGGCGAGCAAGGTGCTGTATGGACCTGACCGTTCCCCTCTATCGGTTCTGGGACAGTTCATGCAACCTCTCACTGTCAAGGACAAGACCTCCCAGCAGCAGGTCTTCGTTGTCAAGGGCCTGAAAAGCAATTTGCTTGGTCTACCTGCGATCCAAGCTCTGCAGCTGGTGGCAAGAATGAACTCAATGGAAAGCTACAGAGAGAGAATTGTTGCTGAATATCCTGGAGTAAATGAAGGCTTAGGAACTCTAGGAGAGCCATATGTGATAGAATTATCTCAGGATCACAAGCCTCATTCCATTTTCGTCCCAAGAAGGGTTCCGTATCCGCTTCAAGATAAAGTTAAAGAAGAGCTTTCGAGAATGGAAAGGTCGGGAGTTATCTCAAGAATTGAAGAAGCTACGCCTTGGTGCGCTGGCATGGTTGCAGTCCCTAAGAAGTCTGGTGGCGTCCGTATTTGTGTCGACTTAAAACCCCTAAACGAGAGCGTCATGAGACAGACTCACCCTCTACCAACAGTAGAAAGTGTTCTCGCTCAACTGTCTGGTTCAAAGGTGTTCTCCAAATTGGATGCGAACAGTGGCTTCTGGCAAATCCCACTTGATCCCTCTTCCAGACCACTTACCACCTTTCTTACTCCCTTTGGGCGGTATCACTTTAACAAGCTACCTTTCGGACTGTCCAGTGCCCCTGAGCTGTTTCAGAGAAGAATGAATAAGTTATTAGAGGGGCTAGAGGGGGTTGTATGTCTAATTGATGATGTTCTTGTCCATGCTGCAGATGAGCAACAACACGACATCCGACTCAAGGCAGTTCTGGACAGAATGGTTTCTGCAGGAACTACACTAAATCTGGAGAAGTGTGCGTTTCGACAGACTGAGCTGAAGTTTCTGGGTCATATTTTGAATGAGGATGGAGTTGCTCCAGATCCAGACAAGACTAGCGCAATTGCCAAGATGCAACCTCCTGAAGGGATACCAGAGTTACGCCGCTTCCTAGGGATGGTGAATCAATTGGGAAAATTCTCGAGCAAGCTAGCTGAGTTAACAAAGCCTCTTCGAGATCTGCTGAGTACAAAGAATACCTGGAGTTGGGGGCCCACGCAGGATCAAGCGTTTCGGAATGTAAAAGAAGAACTCCAGAAGCCATCAGTTCTGGCATTGTATGACACGAAACGGGAGACAAGAATCTCTGCCGATAGTTCATCATATGGACTTGGAGCCGTCTTGCTGCAGAAACAGTCTGACAATCTCTGGAAGCCGGTTGCCTATGCCTCTAGAGCTTTAACCAGCACTGAAGGCCGTTATGCTCAGGTTGAAAAAGAAGCTTTGGCGTGCACTTGGGCTACAGAGAGATTCACTGATTATGTTCTTGGAAAGCATTTTGTGCTAGAGACTGACCACAAGCCACTAGTGTCTCTACTTGGCAACAAGAATCTGGATAATTTGCCACCAAGAATACTTCGTTTCCGTCTTCGTCTTTCAAGATTTACATACTCTGTGGAACATGTACCTGGAAAATTGTTGAATACAGCTGACACTCTTTCTCGAAATCTGCTTCCAACTCTTGAAGGAGACATTTCTACCAGAGACGTCGACTGTTTTATCCATGCAGTTATTGCCTCTCTTCCAGCTTCCTCTGAGCGTGTGGATGTTTACAAAGCAGCTCAAGCAGCAGATACCATCTGTCAACAGGTCGTCACCTTCTGCCTAAAGGGATGGCCAGAGCAACGTATCCACACTAGACAGCTCCACTCTTACTGGGGAGCCAGACATAAGCTTACTGTGGTCGATGACCTGTTGCTGTATGATTCATGTATTGTGGTACCTTTGTCCCTGCAGGCAGAGACATTGAGCAAGATACACACTGGTCATATGGGAATCCAGAAATGTTTGATGAGAGCCAAAACATCTGTATGGTGGCCAGGCATGGCAGGTCAACTCAAGAGGGTGATCCAAGAATGCAGGATCTGCAAAGAACATCGGGTTCAAGGAAAGGAACCACTTCTTCCTACCCCCTTGCCTGACTACCCATGGGAGAAAATAGCAGCTGATCTGTTCTGCCTCAAAGGCTCAACATATCTTTTGGTAGTGGACTATTTCTCGAAGTTTCCTGAATTGGTGAAGCTAACATCGACTACAGCATCAAGTGTCATCAATGCACTAAAAGCAATTTTCTCAAGACACGGAATTCCGGCTGTTCTTAGGAGCGACAATGGGCCGCAGTTCGACTGTGAAGAAATCAAAGCATTTGCCTCCTCATATGGTTTCAAGCATCAGACTAGCAGCCCTCACTTTCCTCAAAGTAACGGACAGGTTGAGAGAGCTGTTCAAACCATCAAGAACTTGCTCAAGAAATCTGACGACCTATTTCTTTCTCTGATGATCTATCGTTCCACTCCACTCAAATGGTGCAATCAAAGTCCAGCCGAATTGTGTATGGGGAGGAAGATCAACACCAACCTGCCTCAGCTACCAAAGAGCCTTGTTCCAGAGTGGAATTATCTTGAACAATACCGACAGGCAGACCAACTGTATAAAGACAGAATGTCACAAGATTACAATCGTCGGCATCGCACTACAACTCTCCCTGAGTTAGCTGATGGGTCTCCTGTTCTGGTAGACTTTGGTGATCGCAGAGTAACCGGTACCACAGTCAGACCTGCTGAAGCCCCACGATCATACATGGTTGAACCAGCATCAGGTGGGCTCGTGAGAAGAAATCGTCAACACATCATTCCACTCTCACATTCTCCTCCTCCAAAGAGACCTGCATCGGCTCCTATCAAACGCAGTCCTATCATGACCAGATCCCGTTCACAAGCCCTCGTGAGAAAGGGAGACACAAGCCCTCGTGAGAAAGGGAGATGTGGAGACATAATGTCTGCTCTGCTTGTAAAATAAGAATACATGGGCCATTGTCATATGTCATGTGTCTTGTCATTATTCGGTTGCTTGTAGTTTTGTCATGGTTGTATATAAACTGAATCACCCTTGTTTACATCATTCTTCTCCTGTCTTCTCTACTCCCTCTGTGTCATAATTCACATTGAGTATTGTGGCCCATACCCTGGTGAACTCGCGCAGGTCAACGCGAACGCTACACTATTGTTTCCAAAGTTGGTGTCAGTGTAGAATGATCTTCTCTGCCTATTTTTGTCAAATTAGAAATAGTAATTCTATGTGGTTCTGAAAATAATAATATTTAAGTGATACAAGTTGACACCTTCCAATTGCAAATGACCTTTAAGCCAGCATTTTAGTGCTGTTTTGAGTTAAGCAAAAACCATTTACTGTTTGATTGTAAGGACGGTAGGTCTTTGTTCATCTCACAAAGTTTGGAGGCTTATCTTTGATCCATGCTAATGTAGGAAGCCAAAAACGACAGAAATTTTAGTGTTTTTGAGTTAAAAATTGCTTTAAGCTGAGAATTCAACAGCTTTGCGAGTTAAGAAAAACCACTTGATCTCTGGATAGCCAAATACTTGTAGTTTTCACTAGTTTTTAAACTAGCGTGATACGTCCATCCATGCGCAAACGCGGTTGTCGAGAACACCAACTTTTAGCTGTGACTTCGATTCTCTGCCGTGTTATAATGATATTCATCCAATATGAGCGTTTATCGCTTACGCATTTCTGTGTGCGCTGCGCCGCTCACTGTCGAGCGGCAAGAATGGCGCCGATCAAAATCTGTGTTTTGCGCTTTGCCCGTTCTTAAGCGTGCTTCTGCAGCATAGATACTAGCTAACCTCGAGGAAATAATAACCACTAAGCCTCGTTGTGGCGCTAGACAGTGGCTGCTGTGTCGTAGGTGTGGTTCGTCGTGACGTTGTACAAATAATAGTGATGTCACAAACATGGCGCTATTGTATTAGCTTCAATGGGAGAGAGCTGTAGACCATCGTGTGTCTTGCATTTTCTCATGCTCAAAGTTGCAATCTGCATTAATGCAATAGAAATAGCGATGTAGAAAGTTTTGTAGACTAAATTAAAAAATCAGATGAGTGCCCTCTTTAGGCTGTAAGCACTGTACTAGTATGATTCAAGCTCTAGATAGGATAGGACAACACTGATACAATGATGCTGCCTCCTGTTAGGAGATTAAAGAGTGTGGGATACACCATTCTTTTCCTTCTTGTTGGAAAAGAGTGTGAGGTACACTACACAACATGTCTATGCCTCTAGGTACTGTAGTCATGTGAGTCATGATCATTGAGATCAGTACAACATGAGGAAAGAGCCTTGAGCTGGACAGTAACCAGTACAAGTGTGTGATATCACTGTATAATAGTTACTAATTGAGGGAGCTTCATTACTGCATGATAGCCATTTTATTGACTGTCTTCATCATCACCTGCAGGTTGGGAGGACTCCACTGGATCTAGCAAAGCAGGATGGTCATCAGTCTGTTGTCAACTACCTAGTGACACTTGGTGAGTATATTCACACCATGCAGTAACCATGACAACATGAATTTGTTATTGATTGGTGTTCACATGCTCAAGTGAGGGATACTGTACGTAATCTGCTCATAAGTGTGTGTGTCTGTGTGTGTACAGAATATGAATAAGCTAGTAAATCTGAGTAATTTTGAACGGATATGGAGCACATAATTAGAAAGGAGCATCAATCAAACTCCAATAGTCCTTTTCCAACTTCGTATACTTGGTAGAAAATCTGTATACTTGGTAGTCAGTAGTGACAGTAGTGATTGGGAGATAGGCTTTCACCACACCACTACGCTGTGAGTAAGGCAAAGACATCAACAAGACTTGCAGGTTTTGTTTCTCTGTGATAAAGCTGCATAATTCACAAACTCTGCTGGGTGTGGTTAAGGGTACCATGTGGCTCACTCATGAACATAGCAGCTAGCTGTAGCCTAGCAAACAGCTAGTACAGATGAATACAAGTGGTGTTGATGCTTGTGTTATCAGCTGTGAGGCAGAATCTGAAGCTGGACCAAGCAGTGCTACACAATTGGTAAATTTTAAAGCTCCCTAGCATAGAATAGTGGGTAAATGTTTGAGCATAATCTGCTCATGCCTAGTTTCAGACAAGAATTTGAAAAGTTCAATAGTTTTTCTTTTTATGGATAGTGCTAAGTAAACTGCTTGTTTTGGCTTGTTTTGGCAGTATTGACAATGGGATGCCTTATAAGGCAAAAGCTGTTATACTGCAGTGTTGTCATAGTCAATGCAAGGATAGTGAGTGTGTGGTTAGCCTGTGATAACAGCTATACATGGCTTCCCTGTATTGCACAATACACATCAAGCATTGACTATGACACCCAACTTGTAAACTGCAGTACATTCTCGAGTGGCTAAGTTTTTCCAGTACAGCGTTTTTCAGGAGCGTTGCAGCATCTAAATTAGCGATTGCCATCTTAGTCACGTGATACTTTTATGGCGTATCACGTGATCAATTCTCTAGTAGATCTAGTTATAGAGTAGTGAAGATGCCAATAGCTTTTTCAGCTAATCTTCGTTGGAGAATTCTGTGGAGACTTTGTATTTATAAGGGGTTGAAGTGCAAAACTATTGCTGAGCTGCTTTATAGCTATACCTCAACTATGAGCCGAGTTGTTTCACGATACAACATAGCACTGTATCGGTAAACCAGCGGCTTGAAGTCTTCGCAACAGCAATGCTGTGGCTTGTGAAAACACGGCATCATCTGCTACTATCACGCGCCCTACCACATGACCAAAGTAATCTGATTGGACAATTTCTCATGTGATGACACATCGCACTTTGAATGCAACTTTCCTGAAAAACTGTACTATTATTTGATTATTTTTCCGCAGATTGACTAAAGATCACAAAATTAATTTGATTATCAATAAACATCAAAATGTTGATGAATGTCATTACTGAATTAACAGCTGCGCATTAATTTAGAGTGCACATGTTTAATTTAAATCCTATGCTTATTCAAATATTACAATTGAGTTCGAATCCAGCAAACTAGAACCGTAAAATTTAATACCCGCAAAGTGCACAAATCCTACCAGCAGTACCTGTAAATAATGGTAATTCTAAGGTACTTGTAATATCAATATCTTATCGAGTCGCAAACGTTGAGCAAACTGGGGCTCCTAGCTGTCCCAAGTATAGTAGCATGACTAGCCTAGCTGACTTGTGCTGCTCATATGTGTGTACCCAGCCGGCGGGCAAGCACCGAGCGGCCGGTGCGACAAGATATGACCAATCTTGTGGTTAACATTATTTAAGGGTACGCCCTAAATCTCAAATAAAACTTCAAGTGCTGAGACCTCTATGCCTTTCAGCCATTGATTTTTTATGTGATGTTGAAATTGCTCGTATGTTACGCTATCACGTATAATATTTCATTACAAAGTGTTGAACTATAAACCACACCCCTTTGAATAATTCTGATCTCAACAAATCATTTCTGTAGTCACCTGTGATTCCACAATCTTGATCTGCTACATGCATGTATATGTTCCGCGCTTTTTAGAAATTTGCGCTTTCTCGAGAAAGCGCAGCGCTTTCTAGGAATCCTTAGAAAGTGTGGGCTTTCTCCAGAAAGCGCAGTCACAGAAAGCGCAACTGATACTGCGCTTTCTAAGGTTTAGCTCCTGTTGTTACATGGCTCTTGTCGCTCAAGAATCGTCACAAATAGCTCTCTACTATTATAGGTGTTAGAATTTAGGGTGGGACCGGCCCCAAAGGTGTGAAAATATTTATTTTTCTTTGTAACTTTAAAGTTAAAGAAAGCACTAAGATCAGATTAATTCAGTCTTTTGTTCAAGCATTGATCACTGAAATAGTTGATTTTAGAAGTATTCAGATCAGCAGAAGAGGCACTACAGCACTCAGCAATGATCAACTGTTTGTTAATTTTCTCCTTTTTTCTTGCTAGAAAGTCAGGCACCTCTTTTATAGTTCACCATCGATTCAGATCAAAAACAGCTTGAGATCTAGCAGAAGCCGCAATGTAAAACAGTTGCGTTGGGATTTTAGCGCACTATAACAAAAGTTTATAGAACGACAGCTGGTTCAGCCAGCAATACAGTTACAGCTGTGGCTTCGGCTGAAAACTTAGCTTTACTTATCGACTTCGTGTTGGCCAAGTCTGAGACGCCATGAGTGTTACACTCGAGACTTATGGAGCAGCTAAGAAACAGTGTTCGTGGTTGTCTTCGTTTAACGGGCCTTTAAACAGGCTAGATAGCGCGCTGTTTGCTGGGAGCCGATCACTGCTGTAGCCATTCCCCCACGTACAAGATCGTACATAGGACGGGGGGGGTGAGGGGGGCCATGGACTTTACAAGTCCTGTAGCAGCTATGATAACAAGCCACAGCTGTGGTTGCACAGCTCGCTCCTCCCACCGTCTGGAATGCAATTACAGTACAGATAAACAGTATGTTTCATATCCTTCTAAACCAGCTCTTATGATGCAGTAGCCTAACCCAAGGCTAGCTTTAGCTCACAGAAGTCGCCAGAAGCCTTGAATTGTGTGCACAAGTGATTTGTGTGGTCAAATCATACATTCATATTAATTAATTGCATTCCTTTGTGTAAAGAAAATTAAAAAGATTTCTATCGAAATCAAAAGGATGTAGGGTTGTGAAATCTACAACTGGTTCACAATGTAAGCTAACAAGGAACAAGCATGGAATGGTAACACGATTGACTTGATAACAGACCATAGATCCCTACATCAGTGGCTGCTGTGGTTGGTTATAGCTAGTTCAGCTATAGTTGCTGTTGACTGACACCTAACGTGCATTCAGCTTGTGACAAAATATTGATCTTAATATGTACAGCCACTGATGTAGGGATCTATGGTCTGTTAGCAAGTCAATCGTGTTACCATTCCATGCTTGTTCCTTGTTAGTTTACATTGTGGACCAGTGGTAGATTTCACAACCCTACATCCTTTTGATTTCGATAGAAATCTTTTTAATTTTCTTGTTTGTGTCCTTTTTTCTTTTTCAGCGAAGTGCAGTTCAATATCATCAGGCAAAACGCAAAGGGTCCCAATTCTGCTCATACGCCGAGATACTTTTGCACTCTAATAAACGCGCACCAAAACGGCAGCTAGGAAGCGTCAGTCTTCAAACGGCTAGGTCTTCGCTCGTATGATAATACTTGGCCTAAAACTATTTCTTACTCATAGGTCATGCACTCCTGCGTGTTATCATGTTCATCCGAGAGCAGTAGACGCAGTAATGTTAAAAATATAGTGCAAAACATCTTGAAAGTACTAGTTTGCAAAAGGGTGGCACGTTTTCGTTTTTACAGCGTTAGGGCAAATTTAAGAACATCTACCACTAGGTCAGACATCCAGGAGCATATTCTGAAGGTTTCACTCTTGTCGTACATAAACTACTCTCTTGAGAGGTATTTTTGTTGACCGTCATAATGACCATGTTAATATACAATAATTTCATTCTGATATATAGATAAAGTATAGCTGTGTCTGAAGTAGTTGTTTTTCCTGGGTAAATTGGAGTCCCACCATCCAGGAAGACCTTGTGGGCCATGTTTCTTGTGTAGTAAGATGCAGGGAAGATACTGTCACTTGAATACATTAGAAGAACAACATCAGGAGTTTTTTCAGCGCTACTCAACCATCCTAGGTGATAGCTGCATGTGCCGTGCGCATAGAATGGAGGCAGTGTTGCATATGAATGATGCTCACTATAATTTTTATTCCAAAGTGGAAAAGAAATCATTAATAGTGACGGGCCAGACCAACAGCTTGTCAGCCGTACACAAGGCATAGCCCTGATGCCATAACACCTAACTGAGCACACAGAATTTATTGCTACAGTGATGACAGATGATGTATTGTGCAAAGCATGCTATGATAGGCATTTAACAATATTAAACTTTAATAGCATTAGCCATAGCGAATCTAAAGAAGCTTGGAGTACATGATGACAATCTGGAGCATGAAAGCAAAGGATGAGGTCACTGAACACCTTACCAAATCAGTTTTGTGTACTGTACTTTTTGTTGCAAAGAACTTGCAGCAATATAGAGCTGGAATGCATAAAAGGACCAATTGTACACAACAATTGTACGCATAAAACAGTGGCACACTTTTGTTTTTACACACCTATACCGCAATGAACTACACCAAATTGTAGCTAAATGCCTGTTCTATAACACTACTAGGTTATATAGGGTGTCTGGTTTACCTCTGTGAAGTGAAGCGCCCTCATAAGCGCAAACCGACAATAGCAAATAGTAGACAGGACTCAGTTGAGATCGCTGTATTTCATATCTACAACACGCTGTCATCATCGAGACTCCGCTAAACAATAACTATAACAGTTAGTAAGCAATAGAACGCCAATTTAGCCAACAGTTCAGGAGACAACAGCTGTAATGGCCAAGTTTCCGAACACGACTAGCATTCCTCCATCTTCTCCAAGGCCGCGGGGCAACGCCTACTTCCGTTGCAAAACAAATCTAGTAAATTTGGACCCTTTGCGTTTCGCCTGTCATGCACGTACTGAGCTGTCTTTGTTTCCACCATTGGTTTAGTTTTCCTGTTGTTGGTGGCTTTTCTTTATTATTAAGAATTTTAAACTTGTAGCTAATAATAATTGTTATGCTGTACATATCAGCTCGCCTACACATGCATGCAGTGGATACGAGCCCCGCCCACAATTGTTTGTAGACATGTACGGCGGTTGTAATTATCTGGCAAGCGCAGAATGGTGATCCTATACGAGCTTACCGTTCTTCGAAGACTCCAGACAAATACATGTACATGTATGTGTTCTCCGTGATCCATAAGGCGCGCAGCGATACTCAAGCTAGTGCTTGGTCACGTGCGCTAACCACTGCTTGGTCACGTGCGCTAACCACTGCTTGGTCACGTGCGTATTGCGCAATCACATCAATGGCGTCTAACACTTAGCTGACATTGGATCACGATCGAGAAATCGCGGAATTTATATCGACGTTTCGCTAAAAACTAAGTTCAAAAGGCACCTGCCAGGAGAATTTCATGACTGTTCATGGGTGTTTTGGTCTCGGCATTGCTCGCGTAAAGGCGCTAGGCGCGCTGAAGAAAGAAAGAAGAAAGAAGAAAACGAAGATGACGAAACACGATTTCACCGTTTCCAGGTTCGTCACTTTAGTAACAACTTCGAGCAATCTCCTTGCTACTGTAAGATGGGGCAACGCCAGAGAGCAGATTTAAGTGTCTTTTGATGTATACAATTCATGACCAGGCGAAATATCAGCGTTTGAACGCTAATACATTGTATGTAGCCGCCATCTTGTTTTCTCGTTCAACCCTACATAGGGAGGCACTACCGTGCCTCCCTAAATAATACACCAATCTTTGCACTTAAATATCTCAGCAACCATTCAGTTTTCCTAAATTCTACTGCACGATATCATTATTATTAACAAACTCAACAATAATAGTCTAAAATGAAAGAAATGCAAGAGGTGATTTTTGGGGCCGGTCCCACCTTAAGTTGGGTGAGTCTTTTGTCGAGTGTAATGGGCCGGCATGGCAGCAACTCGTGCTAGCGCTGGTGCTCTGATGATTGAGCCTGAGCGAGCATGCATGCCATTACCTGTGCTGCTCTTTTGCACCTAAGACCGTAACATGCATGCCTGGGTATGCAATGCTACGTAGACTGCTATTGTTTCTCATCATAGTGTGATGTACCCTGTCACAATGCACAGGAAGGCTGACAACATTTCTGCCATGCATGGACATGACTAGCTGGCACTCAGTATACAGTAGGCAAAGCGCTCCATGCAGAGCAAAACAACCCTAACACACTGAAATATTTGTCGTTGTTGACTCTCTTCAGAAAGGTCACGGTGGGCTGTGGGAGCTAGGTAATAGCAGTACCGAGCTAAAGTGGAACCGTGCATGCTCGTTCAGGCTCAATCATCAGAGCACCAGCGCTAGCACGAGTTGCTGCCATGCCGGCCATTACACTCGACAAAGACTCACCCAACTTAAATTCTAACACCTATAGTAGTAGAGAGCTATTTTGTGGTGATTCTTGAGCGACAAGAGCCATGTAAAAACAGGAGTTAAACCTTAGAAAGCGCAGTATCCATTGCGCTTTCTGTGACTGCGCTTTCTGGAGAAAGCGCACGCTTTCTAAGGATTCCTAGAAAGCCCGCACTTTCTAAAGATTCCTAGAAAGCGCTGCGCTTTCTCGAGAAAGCGCTGCGCTTTCTCGAGAAAGCGCAAATTCCTAAAAAGCGCGGAACATATACATGTTCAATGCATGTGTAACACGACCTTTCTTGATAATTATTATTTTCTATTTACTATAGATAACAAAGACGCCATTTCTTACACAAAGCTAGTCCAAAGGGCTATGAGAGAGGGTCGTACTAAGCTCCTTATTATTAAAGCTCTCATCACTGGTCCTCCTGGTGTGGGCAAGACCGGCATCAGACATCTCCTGCTTGGCCTACCACCTCCTCCTAGTAGGACCAGCACACCGTTAGCAACACGAGCAACCAGAGCCATCTCTTTCTACCGCATCAAAGCCGATGGCAGCGGAGATGTTACATGGACGGAGCTCGATGACGATACCTACCTCGAATACATCGCAGAGGAGGTGAAGATGATTGAGCTCAATCCATCTCGTTCTGTTCCTCCTCAACCAGCCACCAGCACCACTCCTGCAGCCACTGAGAGCAGTGCACAGGAACCATCTGATGTGGATCACACTCCTCCAGTGCTATCACCAGCTACTCCACTGGTCTCTAGTCCATCACCAGCAGTGAGTGTCAATGATGCTAATCCCCTGCCAGTTCCTCCTAAAGTAGAAGGCATAGCTTCCGATGTCGTCAATAAGCTTATGACCAATCCTGACATCTCGAAAGAAAACAACAAAAAGAAAACCTTTGTCCACCTAATCGACTCTGGTGGACAGCCATCATTCATCAGCCTCGTACCTGCATTTGTCAGGGGTAGCACGGTCAACATAGTAGCCTCAAAGCTCAACCACTCTATCAATGATAAGCTCCAGTACGAGTATGTGATAGATGACCAGCATCTTCGACAACCAACGCAACTAGAGAAATCTCAACTTGACTTTATTGAAGAACTCATTCGCACTCTCACGTCTGTCAAGCACTCAGAAGAAGGCAGTAGTCAAGGATCACCAGAGCCAAAGTTCCTCCTGATCGGCACTCATGCTGACAAGCACTGGTCACTATTTGATCAGACGCTATCTGGTAAGAATCGATGGCTGAAGAAGAGTCTTGGTGAGCTGAAGTCAATGTGCATTAAAGTTAATCGCGAAGGAGATATTCTCCTCCCGATCAACACTCGGGTCACAAAGGGTCGCAGTGAGGTGGCGTCTTCTATAAGGCAGAAGATCATGGATGCTTGTAGCGATGCAGAAGTAGATATACCTACTAGATGGTATATATTTGAACTGGAGGTGAGTGGCAAGGCAAAGAAGGAGGGTCGGAGTGTTCTAGGTCTGGCAGAGTGTATAGACGTAGGAGGGAATCTCAGTATGGGAGAGGAGGATGTGATGGCAGCACTAGTGTTTCTTGATGGCGCTGCTCTCTGCTTGTATTTCCAAGCTGCCACCCCTCACCTGGTCTTCACTGACCCTCAGGCCATTCTCAGTGAAGTCACTGAGATATTGAATCTTGGCATCATCGATCTCCACCTCATCCCTTCTCATTATCCTGGCATAGATAAGCTGCGAGAACAAGGGTTGTTTAACAGGAAGCTAGTAGATATCGTGTGCTCCAAGTATCGAGTGAATGAGGAGGGGAAGTGTAGTTACTCAGTGGATGACTTCCTGTCCATTCTACAGCATCTCCTAATCATAGCACCCGTGTGCATTGATGGAGAGGAGCTGTTCTTCATTCCTTCCATCCTTCCTACCAACAAAAGGATTTCCTCTCTTTCTTGCGATCTTGCTCCTCTTGTTCTTCTCTGTCGCACCAGGGTAATACCTCTTGGTATGTTCTCTGCCTTAGTAGTGGCTCTCCTTGGTGATAAGCTCTTTCTTCTCGATGAAGTCATTGGTTGTAATGCAGTCAGTCTCGAGTGCAAGGTCGGTGGAGGAGTAGTGCTACTAGTAGAGTGCCACGCTTGGCTTACAGTTCAATTCAATGGGCACCCACTAGCCGCTCCTCGTATCAGAGCCGCCATCCACTGTGCTATAGCCACAGTCTGCAGGCAGCGTCACCTTGATACTGACAAGATTGTGTTCACTGATGGGTTCTTCTGTCCCTTCAAGATCTGTGAATCTATTCCTCATGCTTGTGTGGCAGACACTGCCTTCTCTCCAGCCCGTCTCACCTGCTCTGTTAGACCTAAGGTTGGTTGTGGTCCATGCTCTGATGATGGGATGCTGGCATGGCTGGCAGCACCAGATGGTGAGTGTGGCAGATGATGATCAGCATGTTAGTATTATAGTGTATCTTTTCATGTAGCCAGCACAGTCTCTGCCTCATCAGCCACCGCTACACCACAATCACCTCCTCCAACTGGTGAGATGTTATGTTTGACACAGATTGTTTGATGATGGTCTATTTTCATGTAGTCTCTGTCTCAGCATCAGCCACTGCTCAGTCTCCCTCCATCTCTCTCTCATCTCCTCCTCCAACTGGTGAGCATGCATTACAGCTGGTTTTCATGTTGGTTCATAATGTTGATGCAGGCACTGATACAGTATCACAGTTCCAATTCCTGGAAGCAGTAGCCAGCAAGATACCTGCCAAGTGGAGGAAAGTGGGTCTGTCCCTGGGGATCGGTTCCAGTATTCTAGATGGTATTGAGAAGCATCGTAGAGGAGACTGCCTTGAGTGCTTTAGTGATGTGTTCACATACTGGCAGCAGCAGTCTACTCCACAGAGCCCAGCCAACTGGGCCACTCTTGTCACTGTGCTACGATCTAACTATGTAGGAGAAGAGGAACTGAGTGACACTATTCAGAATACATTTATGTGACTATACTAGAGAGTGATTGGTAGTTGACCTTTTTTTGTGAATTAAAAAGTTTTGTATTTTTGTTTGTTTTTCACTTTTTTCTCTCAAATTAATAATCATTGTTATTGACCAATAAACCCGTATTACATGATGTGATGATGTCTCACAAAGCAGCAGGGCTTTCACTAACATGTGTGTTTTTCACACAGGCTGTCTAGCTGTGAAATTCACACTTGCCTTTCACACCTACACTGTTCTCATCATATAGTGACGTATACAGTGCTGCATTCTGATTGGACAGTATTGGTTCTTCTACATGCTCTTTTGTCTCTAGCAGTCTAGTGGCTGGGTCTCCATCTAATTTCATAGCAAAGAGGACAGCACTAATTGCTTAAGGAACGTAAGGGTGAGTATATAAGTTACTTTGATGCGTAATATTTATGCATGTTGTGCCTCAAGTGTACTGTGTTATATAATGTATAATGTATTGTAGCACTCCTGTACTTCAGGTATAAGTTGCCCGAGCACAAGTGTATATTAACAGCACCAGCTCATGTAGTGCTCTCACATGATTCATTCATGCATTCCATCTTTATTATGTTTTTTCTTGTGCTGCTTTTCAGACATAATGCAATGACACTTGAAGAGCATGAGGAATTGAAGAAATTATCCATATCGTCATCACATAGTGAAGAATATCGTACAATGATTTTCACAATGACATACCACACATGACGAATACATGTATTAGCACTGACATGTGTAGCTCATAATGATAGATTAGTTTGATACACATATTATACCACTGTATCAAACATAGTTTTCACACACTGTTTGATTGATTCATGTTTGTCTGAATTCTCATCTACACTAGGTTATTATACCTGAACAACAGATCAGACCTTAATGTGTATTGCAGACGTATCAAGCATTGCTCAACTATGTAATGAAATTTGATATTGGTAGAAATAAAGATTACAAATATGAATAGTTCTTGTTAGTGCTGATGGTTGTGCACTGAGAGCTAGGAGTAGCATTTCACTAGATGTAAACATCCAGGTATCATGGAATACCACCGCTCATCAGCAGCCTTGGGCAACACTCACTATAGCATAGTGTATATCTGACTTGATAAGATGCA
Source organism: Haliclona indistincta (assembly GCA_964017065.1). Lineage (NCBI taxonomy): Eukaryota > Metazoa > Porifera > Demospongiae > Haplosclerida > Chalinidae > Haliclona > Haliclona indistincta. The sequence continues at coordinate 437,408 of OZ024790.1, read as the reverse complement.
CACACAACTTACTTTGGCACTCAGCACATGAGTAGCACCAACTAGTCAGTTGGAGCATGTCATTAATTCCTACACTGGTCACAAACTGGTCAAGTACTGCAGCATACAGACAAAACATTGGTCACAAAAATCAATTTGAACACTAACATGACTAGCTATGGTCACAGCAGGCTAAAAGCAATAGGAAGACACTCAAGGGGAGGGACAATGGTAGACAGGGGAGTGACAATGGTAGCTAGGGGAGGGACAATGGTAGCTAGCTAGGAGACGGACAATGGTTGATAGGGTAGGGACAATGGTGTATAGGGAGGGACAATGGTAGGTAGGAGATAGACAATGGTAGCTATGAGAGGGACAATGGTAGATAGGGGAGGAAAATCGGTAGTTAGGCCAAAGGTAGCTAGGGGAATAATGGTAGCGACAGGAGGGACAATGGTAGACAGGGGAGTGACAATGGTAGATAGGGAGGGACAATGGTAGCTAGAAGAGGGACAATGGTAGCTAGGAGAGAGACAATGGTTGCTAGAAGAGAGACAATGGTAGACAGGGGAGTGACAATGGTAGATAGGGAGGGACAATGGTAGCTAGGAGAGGGACAATGGTAGCTAGGAGAGAGACAATGGTAGCTAGAAGAGGGACAATGGTAGACAGGGGAGTGACAATGGTAGATAGGGAGGGACAATGGTAGCTAGAAAAGGGACAATGTTAGCTAGGAGAGAGACAATGGTAGCTAGGAGAGGGACAATGGTAATCATGAGATAGACAATGGTAGCTAGGAGAGGACAAAGGTAGATAGGAAGACAATGGTAGCAAGGAGAGGGACAATGGTAGGTAGGTGAGGGACAATGGTAGCTAGGAGAGGGAAAATAGTAGATAGGGGAGGGACAATGGTAGATAGGGGAGGAAAAACGGTAGTTAGGCCAAAGGTAGCTATGGGAATAATGGTAGCGATGGGAGGGACAATGGTAGACAGGGGAGTGACAATGGTAGATAGGGAGGGACAATGGTAGCTAGAAGAGGGACAATGGTAGCTAGGAGAGAGACAATGGTAGCTAGGAGAAGGAAAATGGTAGACAGGGGATTGACAATGGTTGATAGGACCATGGTGGTGTGGTGGTGATGAGATAGACAATGGTAGCTAGGAGAGGAACAAAGGTAGATAGGAGGACAATGGTAGCAAGGAGAGGGACAATGGTAGGTAGGTGAGGGACAATGGTAGCATTGAGATGGACATAGGGAGGGACAATGGCAGCTAGGGGGAGGGACAATGGTAGCTAGCTGAGGAATAATGGAAGATAGGGGAGGGACAATAGTAGCTAGGACTATGGTAGCTAGGACTATGGTAGCTAGGAGAGGGACAATGGTAGCTAGGAGAGTGACAATGGTAGCTAGGATAGAGACAATGGTAGCTAGGAGAGGGACAATGGTAGCTAGGAGGGGGACAATGATAGATAGGGGAGGGACAATGGTAGCTAGGAGAGGGACAATGGTAGCCAGGAGAAGGACAATGGTAGCTAGGAGAGGGACAATGGTAGCTAGGAGAGGGACAATGGTAGCTAGGAGAGGGAGAATGGTACACTTGGTGTTGTGTCTACTGGTCTTATTTATTGGTGTTTGTACTGAAGGTGTTATTTTTAACTTGCTTTGTGCTAGTCACAGGTATCTAGGGCTGTCTATGATCTGTAATAAAAAGTGTGTTCCTTTCACGTGTCAGTTCCTGTAATGTTTCCTTTGCTGTACTGTCGTCTTAATAAACCTTTGAGTCAAATGCCACACTGGGAGAGGGACAATAGTACATTAGGAGAGTACAGTAGGAGAGGGATAATGGTAGCTAGGAGAGGGACAATGGTACGCCAGGAGAGGGACAATGGTATACTAGGAGAGGGACAATGGTACACTACGAGAGGGACAGTGGTACATTAGGAGAGGGACAATGGTACATTAGAAGAGGGACAATGGTACATCAGGAGAGGGACAATGGTACATCAGGAGAGGGACAATGGCACACTAGGAGAGGGACAATGGTACACTAGGAGAGGGACAATGGTACTCTAGGAGAGCGACAATGGTACATCAGGAGAGGGACAATGGTACACTAGGAGAGGGACAATGGTACGCTAGGAGAGGGACAATCGTACACTAGGAGAGAGACAATGGTACATTAGGAGAGGGACAATGGTACATTAGAAGAGGGACAATGGTACATTAGAAGAGGGACAATGGTACATCAGGAGAGGGACAATGGTACACTAGGAGAGGGAAAATGGTACAATAGGAGAGGGACAATGGTACACTAGGAGATACGTCATGTGAAGTGTTCTCCATATCACCCAGCATCCAATGGACAAGTTGAGAGGGCAGTCCAGACATTCAAGGAGGGCCTGAACAAACCACTCAAGGAGACATGGCAACTGGTCTGGTACGATTCTTGTTCCAATACAGACTAACACCACACTCAAGCTAGGTAGCGAGGAGGGACAATGGTAGCTAGGGGGGACAATGGTAGCTAGGAGGGGGACAATGGTAGCTAGGGGGACAATGGTAGCTAGGATAGGGAGAATGGTAGCTAGGGGGACAATGGTAGCTAGGAGAGGGACAATGGTAGCTAGGGAAGGACAATGGTAGCTAGGAGAGGGACAATGGTAGGTAGGACATGGTAGATAGGGATGGACAATGGTAGCTAGAAGAGGGACAATGGTAGCTAGGACAATGGGACAATGGTGCACTAGGAGAGGGACAATGGTACGTTAGGAGAGAGACAATGGTATGCTAGGTGAGGGACAATGGTACACTAGGAGAGGGACAATGGTACACTAGGAGAGGGACAATGGTACACTAGGAGAGGGACAATGGTACACTAGGAGAGGTACAATGGTACATTAGGAGAGGGACAGTGGTACGCTAGGAGAGGGACAATGGTACGCTAGGGGTGGGACAATGGTACACTAGGAGAGGGACAATGGTACTCTAGGAGAGGGACATTGGCAGGATAGTATGTAACGCACACATGAGAAAACACTGTGATTGTCTTGATAACCATTATCTTATAATAATGTACCCAAAGCCCTTGCTAGCTAGCCTAGTGACACCACTGATGGTACAAGCTATGATATTTGTCAGTCTAGATCTAGCTCAGCAACACACACATCAGTATATGGAGGATATAGTTTTTGTTTCTCCTGATCATCAAACTCTTCAACTAGTTCAATGACATTCTTGTGTTTCAGCTTCTTCGATATTTTTTCTCTATAAATAGAGAGAGAGAGAAAGGGAGGGAGTGAAAGAGGGAGAGGGAGAGAGAGAGAGAGAGGGGAGAGAGAGATGGGGGAGAGAGGGACAGAGGGGGAGGGAGAGAGAGAGGGAGAGAAAGAGAGAAAGAGAGGGAGGGAGAGAAAGATACGGAGGGAGAGAGAGAGAGGGAGGGAGAGGGAGAGAGAGAGGGAAGGAGAGAGGAACGGACGGAGGGATCTAGAGAAAGAGGGAGAGAGGGAGGGAAGGAGAGAACACATGAGTCAGTCGATCTGCAACATCTCTCCCGTACCTTTGTACATTAGCCTCTCCGTTAGCGATTCTTCTCAATCTTCATTGTTTCATTATCTTCACTGCTCTTCTACACAATGTCACTCAGTCCAACATCTCCTTCTCTGATAGTGGTACAGTAGCAGTTTTATGAGTGTTCATTTCTGGTTTTTAGCGCTCCTGAATTCAGCAGTTGCCGAAAAATACTTCTGATTAGCCTGTGATAGGTAAGACAGCACACACACACTGAATAGAGCACAGCACACTCACCTCTTGTACTTTCTTCTCAGCTGCTAAAGGGTTAACAATTTCTAAACCCTACATGGAGGTATGACAGAAATACAGCTCTTTCCTTCACCATTCCCCTCCTTTCCACCACAATATAAAGTAGCTATATCCCAATACAGTAGACTACATCATAGCTATGATCCAGACAACACTATAGTGTACCTGTAGTGGTGTGAAGGCTACACTTGATGCTGTGCCTGACACTGCTCCTCTGATGGAGGTCTTACCACCATACACCTGAGCCTTGTTGACTTGACGCTAGAGATAAACCAGTCATTCACATGATACTAATGTCAGATTCACCGAGGCAACCTGGGCACTTGCCTCGGTGAAAGTTATAGTATAATAATCCAGCAAAAATGACCTGCTATATGGTTTATTTAGTTGTCTATGTATATTACATGTACATAACATTACATTTCAGTATAATTATTTTCATCACCACTCAAGGGCTGATTAGATCAGCCCTTGAGTGGTGATCATGCAAATGTAGTCAAACACTTTATTTTCACAAATTAAATATTGACAAATTTCGTTGCACACTGCACTCCATTCTTTGCCTCAGTGTTTAAATTCCTTGTCACGTCTAATGTACATGTGTCACATAATGATACAGGTACTAGCTGTTCATAAGTAGACATGGATTATTGTAATAGTAGGATCATTAGTTCTTGTCTAAACACTGCATTCCTGTCTAACCTGTAATCTTTTAGATATTGATATCTGTGTCTTCTTATCAACAGCAGCTGGTCCTCTCACAGGTCCACCCACTCCTCCCTTACCAAGATTACCGGTAGAGAACCCAAGATCATCTTGGTAAGCATCATCGTGTATCTGAGGATACAGAGATGGTGAGGCAGTGTCACTAATGTGTTCAGTCTCTGATCATCCTCCATCGTGTGACAACAGTGACTGAACACATTAGTGCATGAAGGTGACACACGGCTTTATGCTAATTATAGCAAGAAGTCTAAACCTACTAACCTCTCCAAATGTCATTCTGTTAGCTTGTTTGCGGATGTCTGTTAGTATGTACTTCTGTTTGGTCTTTAGTAACCTGTACAGGCCACACGTGATACACCACTCATTCACTCACCCACCCACCTACGTACTCACTCACCCACCCACACACACGCACACACTCACCCACCCACTCACTCACCCACCTACTCACTCACTAACTCACTAACTCACCCACCCACCCACCCACCCACTCACTCACTCACTCACTAACCCACTCACTCACTCTCACCCACCCACACACCCACTCACTCACTCACTCACTCACCCACCCACTCACTCACTCATCCACCCACCCACTCACTCACCCACCCACTCACTCACTCACTCACTCACCCACCCACCCACCCACTCACTCACTCACTCACCCACTCACTCACCCACCCACTCACTCACCCACCCACACACTCACTCACTCACTCACTCACCCACTCACTCCCCCACCCACTCACCGCTTGCCTCCTCTTCTCTTCTTGGGCATCTCGTCTGGTATGGGTAGTGCCTTCACCTGTTTGACAGGAGGTGGTTCAAGTAACTTATCAAACTTCTTCTGAACTTCCTCACGAAGATCTACACACAATGCAAGGTATGGAGCTTATTACAATGATCGGGAGTCATTACATGGTATTGGGGTCAGTATAACTACACTAATAGCTATGCAAGATTACCACATCATTCAGTATCCTAGCATTAGTGGTGTAGCTCACTTACTCTGACCAATCTCTCCATCAGGATATTCATGAAAGCTATCCACACGAGCAGCTAGTGTGCACTTAGCAGCAACTATACGAGCTGCCTTACGCCGTATATCCTGAGAGAGAGGGAGGGAGGGAGGGAGAGAGAGAGAGAGAGAGAGAGAGAGAGAGAGAGAGAGAGAGAGAGAGAGAGAGAGAGAGAGAGAGAGAGAGAGAGAGAGAGAGAGAGATAGGAAGGGAGAGATAGAGAGGGAGGGAGGGTGAGAGTGTGCTATGAATGTGTCAGTACCTACCTCAGGTGACGTCATCTGTACAATATCAGAGTAATATATGAATCCAGTGTGTGGTAACATGGCCGTCGATGAGAACCCATCAAGTGTTCTCTTCTGTGCTCCTAGCACTTGTATATTACATGCTGGCATCTTACTGAGAGCTGTTAACCCTCCTGCTACACCTGTAGTAATGTAACCATGGTAACTACCATGAGGCCACACCTACTCACCCATCATCTTGGCAGCTACAGTAGAGCCGATTATCGTAGACAGGTTAGGAGCAATGAACGCCATCTTAGACTCCACATACTGTAGTATCTTCATCCTCTTATCATACATATCTAGACCCTGTAGTATGTGTCTACATGTAGTGACTACAGTAATAGTTCATTACTAACCATCTCACAAGCTAAGCCTCTAATACAGCATCTAGCTCCTCCTGGTCTAATGTCTGCCTATAGAGAGAGAGAGAGAGGAAGAAATTTACACACACACACACACACACACACACACACACACACACACACACACACACACACACACACACACACACACACACACACACACACACACACACCCTTGTGTAGTAGATGCAGTAACAGACACCACCATTATAGTAGCAGCTGGTAGGATATCAGAGAGATCCACTTTAGTCACCTCTAGATCATTCTGTAATAACTGCACCATTACATCATTATGATGTCATCATTAATACAAGCCCCGCCCACCTGTACAGTCCTCATGTAGTCATGTGCTAGGTACACCATTGACTCCAGCTCAGGGAATCTCTTGGAATATTTATCACGTACATATTTATGAATGATATCTATAGAACAATAACACTAAATACAATCCTGTCAGTATGATAGCACTCAGTGTCTCAATGAAGACAAAAGTACTCTCACCTCTTGTCCCAGAGACAGGTATGATATACACTTGTTATGCTCAACTATTAGAGCAGTCAGATAGATATTGTGCACTTGAACTACGTCTGTGCTTTATGTATCGTAGAATGTACATTTTAGTGACATTTTCATGTAGTAGTCTATTTTAAATAAGTGCATGCCCGGACGGGTTCAAATGAAGAACTAGAGTTCTCATGAACACATACCCGAGACACGGTTACTGCACAGTTTTGTCATGTGGTGCAGTATCAGCAATTACTGCTCAAAGCTGCTACCCAAAGCTGTTGCTCAAAGCTGCACCTAAACACTTAACCCTCTGACGGCTATGAGTCCCGAGTAATTAAAACTTAAGATGACATTCTCTACGTATTCAAAATTAATGATATGTTGATAACTCACTGATCTCATTATCTGTCTCCACTACAAGGTTGTTAGCGTCCACTATCACCTGATACTCAGGATCAGCCTCAACTGGTCCTCGTGACGTCACTATATCAATCACGTGATCACAATGTGATTTGTGGGCGGGGCACATACCTTCAGTTGGGTTCTCCAGGTAGTATTGTACCTTGTCCATGACCTCAGTGAACTGTACTGAGCCTAGTTACTGATATCAGGACCATGACGTCACTAACCTCTCTGCTCTCTCCTAGTTTAGCTACTGCCCTAACTGACTTGTCCGCCATCTTGGCTAGATCCTCTAGTTGTTCAGCAGCAGCGTCCATTATCTCATCTCCCAGCTCGTGTTGCTGGTCATCGTCCTCTCCAACCTCCTCGAGGTCAGCTAGTAGCTCGTCTGCTAACGACATCTTATTTAGATGGGCGAGGTTTGGAATACAACAAGCTCCGCCCTATATGCCTACTGTGTATATGTACTAAGCTTATTAGTACCCGGCCTGTGATCACTACAGTCTCTTTACTGCAGTAAGTCAGTTATAGTACTGCTCGCTGTTGTTATAGTACTCGCTGCTCGCACATGCGCAGTTAATTTTTGAGGGGCGGGGCTAGCTGGTGGTATTCGAAAGGAATGTGCTGGTTCTTCATGTAGCCGCTAGCTCGGCTCGTTGCTAGCTGTGCTAGCTGCTTCGTACACAGACTATATCATCATCAGATCATGAGCCTAACCAAGGAACAGCAGAGCGAGCTGGTGAGTAAGAGAGTGTGTTAGTAATGACTAGTCGTCTGTAGTCTACAATCAGTGTTAGTTAGGTAGCTCATACACACTAGCATCATAAAGCCTGTATTACTGACTAGGCAGCAGAACTACTGTGTATTATAGTGCAGGACCACAGTAGTGTGTGGAGAGGGTGTGTGAGAGTGTTGGTATGATCACCTGTCAGTGGTGCTGCTCTGTGTGCTCTACTCACACAGGATAGGAAGCTGTATGATGCTTGTTGTCATGGTAGACTGGAGGAGGCTCGCTCTGCTGTGGAGAGAGGTGGTGATCCTAATTGGAAGGGTTCGGTGAGTCTCCAGCTAGTCCATTCTCATTGTGTGTAGTGTACTGTACTAGATCTGCTACTATTACTAATCTACTGTAATTTATACTGTATGTATACTAGACAGACAATTTCTAGACAATGATTTTTGATTGACAGAAAATCTTTGAATATTAATGTTCAATCAGTTAGCTCAAGTGCAGACAAACATTATTTAATTTTTGTTGTGATTCTAACATGCACATGGTTGATTAAAGGTGTAGCTACTAAGTAGAACTGCTGTGAAGGAGAAAAGGGTTAGACTATGAATTGAGGTGTCTATACTGATTTATAAACCAGTATACCGTATATAGCGGAAGAATTTTTTGCGAATAACACACTATTTGTGATATTATATCCATGAATGTCATGTTTTAGTTGACAAAGATAGACCAATAGCGCTAATTTACATAATTATTATTTGCGAAATGCTCTATCGAAGCCGTCACTGGTGAGTTTTATACCAAGACTTGTCAATCATGGACCGCACTATCGATAATATCTTGAGCATGATAGCATCTTGAGCTTTGTTATACGAGTTACAGTCAAGAAGTGCTTGCAATAACGATCTGCTGTCAGGAAGACTACCCATAGCAACACGTGTGTCGTAAATGTTAATTAGATCTCTTTAACATGCTCGTATTTTACACAAAAAGTCATTTTTGTGAATATTAATTAGACAAACTGTTATCCGTCACCTTAGTAAGATAATAATAAAGAAGTACATGTGTTATATTGATCCACTCTTCTCATGTGCAGTATGGATACACTGCTCTGATATGGGCTGCTTGGTCGGGTCACACAGCCATTGTACAATACCTGGTTGAGAGAACAACAGCTCAAGTTAATGCCACAAATAATGTGAGTCATAGTAACAGTGTACAGTGTATTACTGTACATGTACATTGGGTACTTGTGAATAAACACAAGTATCATTGGTAGAAATTGAGTGATAGAACTGGCATTGATATTACAGTACATGTGCATAAGCAACGAGCTCGTATACTGCAATCCGGCGAGGGACAGTTATTGTAACATGTATGTTGGAAGGCTACAGCAGTGATGCTATATGTGTTTCAGATGAAATATGATTGTTTTGTGCATACAAACTGATTTGTTCAGACTATATTAAGTATGGCAGTATTCGCTGGTACAGCCGATAGAGTCCTGTCTTTATCTGTCTATCAAATAATCTAACACTATGTACTAGTTAAAGCACCGCTCCGAGTGCTATTATATTGCGTAGAGCACGAGAAGAGCGGTGCTTTAACAGGTTTAGAGTGTGACCTTGTACAATTGCCATTAGGGATACTGCTAGCAGGCCGAAGACAGTCCAGTATAAACGCTACCATTGTGGGAATTTACGGAATTATACGGAAATCGTTACACGAGCACATGGTGGAAGGTAGCTGTGGACGAGAGCGCTGTGATTTCGACTTGGGAATATGATAGGAGCAGAGAATTCAACACCAGAAAAGAAGACGTGTCTTATTTATCTAAGTACCAGTGGGCTAAAGCTATGAAGGAATCATGAATCAGTGAGGAACGACTTCACCGTACCTCGTGGATGAAAGTATCCATCGAACGTACATCAGCAGTGACGCCGAGCTACTTGCTACGCTGCCATGTAGCTACTTTCCGGTTTCATCCTGTCTTTGAGTAGCTGTAGCGCCCTGGATAAACCTGACGTCACCTACATTGCTAACGGCGTGGCCCTCCTATCTAGCTTTCTTCTGGCCTTTTGATCGCTGTTCAAGACGCTGAATAGTCTCTGTTCGACATTGTTGTAGTATTTTATCAAAATGAAAGTTGTTTGTGTTTCATCGCATGTATTTTGTAATTAAATTCACTGCATATCGGCATGTTAACACCTGGTAGATAGAGCACTGCGGTGGAAAATAGAGCACTGTAGAACAATGGGTTTAGGAAAATAGAGCACTGTTTGAACAATGGGCAGTGCGTACTATGGAATATAGAGCACTGTCGGCGCCTTTGATCTTGTATGGTATCATACTCTAAGTAATGTAAAGGAAAGACTACATTGTACAAAGCTTATAGTGCCCAAATAGTATTTTGACTCAGTGTACTACACAATAAGCTACCAACCAGCATGCAACAAACCTGCACTGAAATACTGTAACACAAAGTAGACGCCTAGCATTATAACAAAGCTATTATGATAGTAACAACATCTTTTTAAATAGCTAATGAACATGTGTGCTAATAATTTTGAATCAGTTTCCACCCGCTTGTAAGAACAGTAGAGACAGCTTTACAGCTTTGTGCAGCTCAAGCAAGAGTGATGCAGTGAGTGTGTCAGCACATCTCCGTAGATCCCTCTGTTGACTTAATCCGTTTATCACATCCAACATTATTTTACTATATTATCTATGGATTGTGATAATCACAACTAGTCACATGATGTTACTAAATATAGACCATCCAATGCTGTGCTATTACCATCAGCAGAGTATTGTCTGTTACTGGGTGCTCCTAGGAGACACTGTCCCGGCACAATCATAGAAATTGTTGACTAACCACACCCATTACTATGGAGATTATACCACTCTCAAGGATTGTGTGTCCTTTATTCAGAGGTCACTCTCTTGTGTTGAGTAGCATTCACAGTGCAGGTTGTCACACATGTCATGTGACCCGCACTGAGCAGTCCTGGGTGGTGAAGGGGTTAGTGCCTGTCTCATCTGTGGGTCCCAGTAGTATCCCGTCATGTATAATAGTGACCACAGTATGGTTTGTAGTGGTAGGGAGGGAGCTGGTGAACAGGTTCACTAGTGTTGTGATGGAAATAAAATCCTTTGAAAATTCAAAGCACGAGAAAAAGTGTGATCTTCTTTTAGCACAGCTGTTCTCGTAGAACGGACTTTTTCTCGAGCCTCAGGATAGATACCGTAAATCCTTAAATAGAAGCCCCCCTCAAATAGACGCCGGTCTTAAATTGACGCCGGGGGTAAAACTCTCAATAGTGCAATAGACGCCGGTCTTAAATTGACGCCTGGGCGTGGTTCGCACGTGTGCAGGACAACGCCCAAGCACATGGCCATGGCTGCACGTAGAAGCTACGACGTGGCATTTAAGCTGAAAGCTGTTGCTGCTGCGGAGACAAGTAGCAAGCGGGCCGCTTCTCATCAGTTTAAAGTTGACGGAAAACGTGATGGCCTCTGATAACACTGGAGAAAGAGACTCGCGATCGTGACAATGCTGACGTGGGTGCAGCCATGGTTGGGGTGTGGCTACATACCGTACGATCGCTATTATATAAATAAACGCCGGTCTTAAATAAACGCCGGTCTTATTTAGACGCCTCCCTCAAACCCTTGCTTAAGAAATAGACGCCCCCGGCTTCTTTTTAAGGATTTACGGTAATTGAAAACAGCCACGGTATATTTGTTGTCAGAAGAGGTAAATGAGCACCCGTACAAACAGGGACTGAACAGCTTAGTTTGTCTCGTGCAGTAGCTTTACACTTTGTGTTCGAGAATAGAAAACGCACTATTCTCACGAGGATACATACGAACTAAAATGTTATCAGCAAAGACTACACATTACAACAGTTAAAACCAGTAACAGGTACATGACCACTTTTCAGTGAAGTAAACAAGCTGCTTGTTAGTGTTTTACAACAATTGTGCTGTAACAAACAACTGTTAGTGACCAAAATTTAACAGTACTGTTATCGGAGTGTAGGCAGAACAGTCTAGTCAAGCACCAGAGCTCAACAATGTGCTGTCACTGTGAATCAGCTCCTACTACAAAATAGGAATGTGCACCAGTTGCTAATCCCTGTTGGTATATTGTATTTAGACCTCAGCTTAGCGATGTTGACCAATCAGGTTGCGTACCTGCGGTTCTATACATCTCATAATGGAATCCCACCACACAGCGCAGATTACGGTTCTGTGCGTGGAGTTAAACTGAATATTTTTTTGCAACACACGCGTGTCTTTGCTTGTCGTTCGCGTCATTTCTATACGCTATATAGCAACGGATCTTGGGCTTCTAAATCGTGTAGATCCACTATCTGACTATTATTTAGATGTACTAGCTCACAATGTTGTCACTCTAGCTACTGCAGTCAACACTTGTGAGTGTAGTGCCTCGAAAATATGGTATAAAAATTACAAAAATGATATTATTTATTATGTTTTATCCACTATTCTCATGTGCAGAATGGAGACACTGCTCTGATATGGGCTGTTATTAAAGGTCACACAGCCATTGTACAATACCTGGTTGAGAGAACAACAGCTCAAGTTAATGCCACAGATAAAGTGAGTCATAGTAACAGTGTACAGTGTATTACTGTACATGTACATTGGGTACTTGTGAATAAACACAAGTATCATTGGTAGAAATTGAGTGATAGACCTGGCATTGATAATACAGTACATGTGGATAAGCAACGAGCTCATATTCCAACATGTATGTCAGAAGGCTACAGCAGTGGTACTATTATGTGTTTCAGACGAAATATTGAACTCTTTGATTGTTTTGTGTATACAAACTGATTTTAGTATTCACTAGTACAGCTTATAGAGTCCTGGCTTTATCTGTCTATCAAATAATCTAACACTAAATACCATAAAGGAAAGGAAAGCTAGTTTCTTGCTACTTGGCAGTGTTTCTGCTGTTCTGTATGGAGCATAGTGCCCAAATAGTATTTTGAGTCAGTGCACTACACAACTTGAAGCTACCAAATGCATACAACAAACCTGCACTGCTGCAAACCAATACTGTAACACAAAGTAGTCGTACAGACAAATTCACAGAAATTGTAGCCTATAGCATTATAACAAAGCTATTATGACAGTAACATACAGCGACTTCTCATCGACAGCTAATGAACATGTGTGCTATTTGAGTCAGCTTCCACCCTCTTGTAAGAACAGTAGAAACAGCTTTACAACTGCATCAACTAAGAGCGATGCAGTGAGTGTGTCAGCACATCTCCATTGATCCCTCCGTTTAGATGTACTGTATTATCTATGGATTGTGATAGTCACAACTAGTCACATGATGTTACTAAATATAGGCCTGGGTGCTCCTAGGAGACTCTGTCCCAGCACTATGATGTTAACTAACCACACCCATTACTATGGAGATTATACCCCTCTCAAGGATTGTGTGTCCTTTATTCAAAGGTCACTCTCTTGTGTTGAGTAGCATTTACAGTGCAGGTTGTCACACATGTCATGTGACCCACACTGAGCAGTCCTGGGTGGTGAAGGGGTTAGTGCCTGTCTCATCTGTGGGTCCCAGTAGTATCCCGTCATGTATAATAGTGACCACAGTATGGTTTGTAGTGGTAGGGAGGGAGCTGGTGAACAGGTTCACTAGTGTTGTGATAAAAATAAAGTCCTTTGAAAATTCAAAGCACTAGAAAAGTGTGATCTTCTTTCAGCACAGCTATTCTCGTAGAACAGACTTTTTTTCTCAAGCCTCAGGATAAATAATTGAAAACAGCCAACCACGGTATATTTGTCTTCAGAAGAGGTAAATGAGCACCCGTACAAACAGGGGCTAAACAGCTTAGTTTGTCTCGTGCAGTAGCTTTACACTCTGTGTTCGAGAATAGAAAACGCACTATTCTCACGAGGATACATACGAACTAAAATGTTATCAGCAAAGACTACACATTACAACAGTTAAAACTAGTAACAGGTACATGACCACTTTTCAGTGAAGTAAACAAGCTGCTTGTTAGTGTTTTACAACACTTGTCCTGCAACAAACAACTGTTAGTGACCAAAATTAAACAGTACTTTATTATCGAAGTGTAGGCAGAACAGTCTAGTCAAGCACCAGAGCTCAACAATGTGCTGTCACTGTGAATCAGCTCCTAATACAAAATAAAAAGAAAATAAAAAGATTTCTAACGAAATCAAAAGGATGTAGGGATAAATAAATCTGCTACTGGTCCACAATGTAAACCAACAAGGAGCAAGCATGGAATGGTAACACGATTGACTTGCTAACAGACCATAGATCCCTACATCAGTGGCTGTACATAACATTTTGACTATACTATAATTATTTTGTCACAAGCTAAATTCAATTCAATGCATGTCAGGTGTCAGTCAATAGCAACTAGCAGAACTGCTGTAGTCAGCCACTGATGTAGGGATCTATGGTCTGTTAGCAAGTCAATCGTGTTACCATTCCATGCTTGCTCCTTGTTGGTTTACATTGTGGACCAGTAGCAGATTTATTTATCCCTACATCCTTTTGATTTCGTTAGAAATCTTTTTATTTTCTTGTTTGTGTCCTTTTTTCTTTTACAGTGAGTTTCAAATTTTTGGTGCAGTTCGAATTCGGCAAGATAATGTATCTCTTTTTTGTTTCCATCATTGGTTTGGTTTGCTTTTCTTGATAATTTGCTTTTTAACTTGTAGCTCCTAAATACTGAAACTAGCTCATGCATTCATGCATGCTGAAGCCTGGATGCACAGCATATGAGCCCCGCCCACTCTGGTTTAGAGTTTTCTGTATGGCTGTGATACTATCTGGCAAGCAGCAGAACGGTGATACTACACGAGCTTACTCTGTGAGTTGTTCTTCGAAGACTCCAGACGCCAATATGTGCTCTTCATACGGCGATACTCTACAAGTGTGTTTGGTCACGTGCGTATTACGTAATCACAATAATGGCGTCAAACACTCAGCTGACAACTGTTCGTGATCGTGAGCTCGTCAAATGTATATCGTCGTTTCGCTAAAAACTAAGTTCAAAAGGCACATGCCAGGAGAATTTCACGACTGTTCGTGGGTGTTTTGGTCTCGACACTGCTCGCGTAAAGGCGCTAGGCGAGTTGAAGAAAGAAAGAAAGAAAGAAAACGAAGATGACGAAAGTCGATTTTCACCGTTTCCAGGTTCGTCACTTTAGTAACAATTCCGAGCAATCTCCTTGCTACTGTAAGATGGGGCAACGCCAGAGAGCAGATCTAAGTGTCTTTGGACGTATACAATTCATCACCAGCCGAAATATCAGCGTTTGAACGCTAATACATTGTATGTAGCCGCCATCTTTTTTTCTCGTTCATCCCTACATAGGGAGTCACTACCGTGCCTCCCTAATAGGAATGTGCACCAGTTGCTAATCCCTGTTGGTATATTGTATTTAGACCTCAGCTAAGCGATGTTGACCAATCAGGTTGCGTACCTGCGGTTCTATACATCTCATAATGGAATCCCACCACACGGCGCAGATTACGGTTCTGTACGTGGAGTTCTACTGAATATTTTTAGCAACACACGCGTGTCTTTGCTTGTCGTTTGCATCATTTCTGTTTTCTGTTGCTATGGTCTAAATCAGTTAGACTGCGCATCCAATCTGATCTACGCAGTGTAGAAGCCCTCGTGCCGTTAGTAGTCCCGTTACCATAGTGCCCTCGCTACGCTCGGACGCTATATAACAACGGATCTTGGGCTTCTGAATCGTGTAGATCCACTATCTAACTATTATTTAGATGTACTAGCTCACAATGTTGTCACTCTAGCTACTGCAGTCAACACTTGTGAGTGTAGTGCCTCGAAAATATGGTATAAAAATTACAAAAATGATATTATTTTATTATTTTTTATCCGCTATTCTCATGTGCAGGATGGATCCACTGTTCTGATACGGGCTGCTATTAATGGTCACACAGCCATTGTACAATACCTGGTTGAGAGAACAACAGCTCAAGTTAATGCCACAAATAATGTGAGTCATAGTAACAGTGTACAGTGTATTACTGTACATGTACATTGGGTACTTGTGAATAAACACAAGTATTATTGATAGAAATTGAGTGATAGAACTGGCATTGATAATACAGTACATGTGGATAAGCAACGAGCTCATATTCCAACATGTATGTCAGAAGGCTACAGCAGTGGTACTATTATGTGTTTTAGACGAAATATTGAACTCTTTGATTGTTTTGTGTATACAAACTGATTTTAGTATTCACTAGTACAGCTTATAGAGTCCTGGCTTTATCTGTCTATCAAATAATCTAACACTAAATACCATAAAGGAAAGGAAAGCTAGTTTCTTGCTACTTGGCAGTGTTTCTGCTGTTCTGTATGGAGCATAGTGCCCAAATAGTATTTTGAGTCAGTGCACTACACAACTTGAAGCTACCAAATGCATACAACAAACCTGCACTGCTGCAAACCAATACTGTAACACAAAGTAGTCGTACAGACAAATTCACAGAAATTGTAGCCTAGCATTATAACAAAGCTATTATGACAGTAACATACAGCGACTTCTCATCGACAGCTAATGAACATGTGTGCTATTTGAGTCAGCTTCCACCCTCTTGTAAGAACAGTAGAAACAGCTTTACAACTGCATCAACTAAGAGCGATGCAGTGAGTGTGTCAGCACATCTCCATTGATCCCTCCGTTTATTAGGGAGACACGGTAGTGTCTCCCTATGTAGGGATGAACGAGAAAACAAGATGGCGGCTACATACATGTATTAGCGTTCAAACGCTGATATTTTGCCTGGTGTTGAATTTTATACGTCTTTAGACACTTAGATCTGCTCTCTGACGTTGCCCCATCTTACAGTAGCAAGGAGATTGCTCGAAATTGTTACTAAAGTGACGAACCTGGAAACGGTGAAAATCGAGTTTCGTCATCTTCGTTTTCTTCTTTCTTTCTTTCTTTCTTCTTTCTTTCTTCCACTCGCCTAGCGCCTTTACGCGAGCAGTGCCGAGACCAAAACATCCACGAACAGTCGTGAAATTCCCCTGGCATGTGCCTTTTGAGCTTTGTTTTTAGCGCAACGGCGATCTAAGTTCCGCGATTTCTCGATCGTGATCCATTGTCAGCTTAGTGTTAGACGCCATTATTGTGATTGCGCAATACGCACGTGACCAAGCAATGGGTAGCGCACGTGACCAAGGAGCTAAAGTATCGCTGCGCCGTGTGGATCACTATCACGGAGAACACACACCCGGCATTTGTCTGGAGTCTTCGAAGAACGGTAAGCTCGTGTAGGATCGCCATTCTGCACTTGCCAGATAATTATAACCGCCGTATTATAGGTCTACAAACAAGTGTGGGCGGGGCTCGTATGCACTGCATGCATGCATGCATGCGTAGGCGACTAGGCAGACCTGATACGTACAGCTTAACAATTTTAGCTATAAGTTTAAGAAAAGCCATCAACAACCGGATTACTAAACTAATGGTGGAAATAAAGACTTCTCAGCACATGCATGATATTGAACTGCACTTCACTAAAAAGAAAAAAAGGACACAAACAAGAAATTAAAAAGATTTCTATCGAAATCAAAAGGATGTAGTGATGAAGAAATCTACCACTGGTTCACAATGTAAACCAACAAGGAACAAGCATAGAATGGTGACACGATTGACTTGCTAACAGACCATAGATCCCTACATCAGTGGCTGTACATAAGATCAATATTTTGTCACAAGTTGAATTCTATTCAAAGTGTCAGTCAACAGTAAATAGCTTAACTAGCTATAATCTGGCCACAGCAGCCACTGATGTAGGGATCTATGGTCTGTTAGCAAGTCAATCGTGTCACCATTCTATGCTTGTTCCTTGTTGGTTTACATTGTGAACCAGTGGTAGATTTCTTCATCACTACATCCTTTTGATTTCGATAGAAATCTTTTTAATTTCTTGTATATACTGTATTATCTATGGATTGTGATAATCACAACTAGTCACATGATGTTACTAAATATAGACCATCCAATGCTGTGCTATTACCATCAGCAGAGTATTGTCTGTTACTGGGTGCTCCTAGGAGACACTGTCCCGGCACAATGATACAAATTGTTGACTAACCACACCCATTACTTTTGAGATTGTACCACTCTCAAGGATTGTATGTCCTTTATTCAGAGGTCACTCTCTTGTGTTGAGTAGCATTCACAGTGCAGGTTGTCACACATGTCATGTGACCCACACTGAGCAGTCCTGGGTGGTGAAGGGGTTAGTGCCTGTCTCATCTGTGGGTCCCAGTAGTATCCCGTCATGTATAATAGTGACCACAGTATGGTTTGTAGTGGTAGGGAGGGAGCTGGTGAACAGGTTCACTAGTGTTGTGATGGTGACTGGGTAGGAGAGCATGTGATAGCTGCTGCAGTCATGTGACAATCATGTGTTTATGATGGCTCTATGGGTAGTCATTGTTCAGTAACTCTTATTGTGATGCTTAGGCAGCTTTTACACTACAACAATCAGTCCAAAAATGGGGAAATGTATGCGTATTCAGCTGCAGCGTTTTGGCTGTTTACATGACACCATTTTGTATGGAATGTGGGTGTGGCATTTTCAGGCAAGCACGCTGTTATTCGCTTGTATGCTTGAACCAAAGCGAAAGAAGAAACTCTTTGTTGATAGATGCTGTTTAACGACTCTTCCCAGCATTCTTTGCAAGTATAATGGCTGAGGTACGTTCATACAAAAAGTTACACGAGCGTTTTCATTTCTCCATTTTCGAGGTCTCCACTTTGGTCTCCGTTTTCATAAGTCTCCGTTTTACCTATGCGTTTTCATCGTTTTGGTGTAAACGCACGACCAAAACGGATACAAAAGTCTTCGTTTTCACCTGATAGCGTTGTCGTGTAATCGCCGCCTTAGTTCACAATATTGCTGCTCTAGCTGCTGCAGGCAATGCTTGTAAGTTTATTGCCTCGAAAATATCTCGTAATGATATGTTTCTACACCTTTGGTGTGTGAATTGCCTTCATGCTCTTTCAATCCTCATTGTGTATATTGTATTGGACCACATGATGTATTACCAATCCCATATAGCACATGCTGTATGATAACAATAAAGAAGTACGTGTGTGTACATGTATAAAGACGGTTATTATATTTATAAAGATGGTTACTAGCTCATGTGTGTTATATTGATCCACTCTTCTCATGTGCAGGGTGGAGACACTGCTCTGATGTTGGCTGCTAGTGCGGGTCACACAGCCATTGTACAATACCTGGTTGAGAGAACAACAGGTCAAGTTAATGCCACAAATAATGTGAGTCATAGTAACAGTGTACAGTGTATTACTGTACATGTACATTGGGTACTTGTGAATAAACACAAGTATCATTGATAGAAATTGAGTGATAGAACTGGCATTGATAATACAGTACATGTGGATAAGCAACGAGCTCATATTCCAACATGTATGTCAGAAGGCTACAGCAGTGGTACTATTATGTGTTTCAGACGAAATATTGAACTCTTTGATTGTTTTGTGTATACAAACTGATTTTAGTATTCACTAGTACAGCTTATAGAGTCCTGGCTTTATCTGTCTATCAAATAATCTAACACTAAATACCATAAAGGAAAGGAAAGCTAGTTTCTTGCTACTTGGCAGTGTTTCTGCTGTTCTGTATGGAGCATAGTAGTATTTTGAGTCAGTGCACTACACAACTTGAAGCTACCAAATGCATACAACAAACCTGCACTGCTGCAAACCAATACTGTAACACAAAGTAGTCGTACAGACAAATTCACAGAAATTGTAGCCTAGCATTATAACAAAGCTATTATGACAGTAACATACAGCGTCTTCTCATTGACAGCTAATGAACATGCCACTGTCCAGGCACTTTGATAGTCATTGTTAACTAACCACACCCATTACTATGGAGATTATACCACTCTCAAGGATTGTGTGTCCTTTATTCAGAGGTCACTCTCTTGTGTTGAGTAGCATTCACAGTGCAGGTTGTCACACATGTCATGTGACCCACACTGAGCAGTCCTGGGTGGTGAAGGGGTTAGTGCCTGTCTCATCTGTGGGTCCCAGTAGTATCCCGTCATGTATAATAGTGACCACAGTATGGTTTGTAGTGGTAGGGAGGGAGCTGGTGAACAGGTTCACTAGTGTTGTGATGGTGACTGGGTAGGAGAGCATGTGATAGCTGCTGCAG
Source organism: Haliclona indistincta (assembly GCA_964017065.1). Taxonomy (NCBI): domain Eukaryota; kingdom Metazoa; phylum Porifera; class Demospongiae; order Haplosclerida; family Chalinidae; genus Haliclona; species Haliclona indistincta. Next base: position 417,294 of record OZ024790.1, on the reverse strand, counting down.
TCATGTGACAGTCATGTGACAGTCATGTGTTTATAATGGCTCTATGAGTAGTCATTGTTCAGTGACTCTTATTGATATGCTTAGTTCACAATATGTGACCCGATTTTGGAAAACCGGGAATCAATATCGTGTAGATATTCGTTTTGAGTTACAAGCGACTTTAGGTAGAAAATGATCGCCGACACGATCTCGGTTTTTTGCGCTAGCTATAAAGCGCTATCCTTTAGCTACAGTTTGGTACTAGCGCCAATCTTCTGAGCGCTATAGTTGCAAAGTTACGAGCGTTTGTTTGTAGGTAACTGAATTCAGCCATAATACGTGATACGGAGCTAATAATATTTATTGCAGAGTATCATTGGTAGAAATTACTGAGACACTTAGGTTACACTGCTCCTGATTCACTGCAAACTGGATACATTTCTATTCATTAATTTTAGTCATGTCGTTTAGATGAAACCAGGTATAAAACAATTTTGAAAATTGATCGTCGTTCAGAAAGTTTCTAGAAATTTTTTTGGAAATTTAAGCCCTCTAAAAGTGATTTTCAAGCCTTTTGTTATTTTTGGACACCAGCAGATGAGAAAGTTACTTTCTCACAATTATTTTGTGGCACTAGGGTTAGCAGTGGGGAATCCCCCTATACCAGGGTACTGTATGATACACTGCTTAGCAATAGACACTTGACACACTAATAGTTAGACAGTGCATCCAGTTTAGCGTCCAAGCGTAGCGAGGGCGCTATGGTAACAGCGCAAGGGCTTCCAAACAGCGTAGATCTGATTGGATGTGCTGTCCAACTGATTTAGACCATAGCAACATCAAACAGAAACGACGTGAACATAGCACACATGCTCAGTAGATGATAGCGCCCACATGATGCCATGATGCTCAGCAATGTTGTTGTAAGAAGGCCGATTGTACTTAGCCTAACCACCAAGAAACAAGTGGACTAACACAAGAATTCAAATGAAGAAAGCTGCCTTGACATGTAGAGAATGGTAAAATCTGACTTGACAGAGCTGCATTGAGAGAGACTGTGTCTGAGTAGCGCTCCATGAAGCTTGTTTGCAACTTGCTTGCTGTTGGCACTAGAGTCTCTGGTGTTCAGAAATCAGCTCAGGCTCACTCCACTATTCTATTGTACTAGTTATAGTGTTTGATCAGATGAATATTAAAATAGCTCTTGTACCAGCTCTGTACACCTTCTATCCTCTTATAGGACTCATGGACTGCCTGTCACTGGGCTGCTTGGAATGGTCGCCTGGAGATGGTGAAGCTACTAGTATCCCATGGAGCCAACATTCAGCTGAGGGATAAGGTGAGTGTCACTGAGATGATGAGATTATGTGTTAGTGGACGTATAATTTTTTATTTACATGTGTCATAGTAGATAAATTTGTTCAATGTATTTGTCAGCTATCTCACAACAGTCTAAACAATCTGGAACACTCCTCAAATCTACATAGCCGACACCATAGCCTTAGTACACGATCAGAATCAGACATCCTGTAAACATGACACAATTATTCACCAACATGGCGCGGACGCGTGGCGGAAAGAGTCGTGGTGGAGGGACTGCTGCCTTGGTGGCTGTGCCTCGGAGGAGTGCTCGCCTAGCTGGTGGTAACCAGGATGTCCATGGACGTGTGTCTACTCATGAAGACAGAGCCTCCTCCAGGTCACCCGTGCCCAGTTTTGCCCACAGTCGGTCTCCTAGCTGTCAGTGCTCGCCTCAAAGTCAGCACCCTACTCCCCCTTTCTCTTGTCCTTCTAAGTCACCACATCATGTATCACCCTGTCAATCTGAGTCTAATTCGATGCCTCGGAAGCCACACATGAGACGCCCTCCTTTTCTTCTTCCTACTCCTCCTGCTCCTCTATCTAACCCTCTCACTTCTACTCGAGCATTCTTTCAAGCCTCTCTAATTTTTTCTCTACTTCTATCTTTTATTCTAATTCTTTCTCTTCATTGAAAGTTCCTGCCCTCATCGCTTTCTAAACTCTACTAAGCCTGTACTTGTTGTGACCTCTTCCTAAGCCTGTACTTGTTGACCTCTTGCTCAATCTACTGTTCTCTTGTTTACTGACCTGTTCACTTAACTATATTTGATTCTACCTTTCTACTATTATTATATTCGTGGCTGACCTCTTCTAACCATTCACCTATACTTGTGGCTACTGATCGGTGACTTCTTTCACGTATCTGGACTCATGCGATTCTACATTATTTATTATCTCTGTATACTTGTTTATTCATTTGGGTACACACCTTGTATTAGCATGCATTGCTATTTGTGTGTGTCCATGCAATTTGCTAAACTATAAAAAAAAAAAAAAAAAAAAAAAAAAAAAAAAAAAAAAAAAATGTAACACAATAGTGTACGACTTGTTTGAATAATCTATAAAATTCTACACATGTGTGAATTATTGGACTATCAGACACTCTAAGGCTGCCCTATCCTCAACATTATTAAAATCACCACCACCAGGGGATGAGGCTAGATTCATGTAACCCTGTATATGTGTTAATGCTGTGGTTCGTCTGCACTAGGACTCTAATGCTCATGCATTCAAGATCAATTTAATCCCGTCTGCTCTACATGTTAATACAAGTTGATTTTGCATGTCAAAATCATTGATTTGTCTGCACTAGTTTCCTACTGTTGTTTACGTCACATGACATGATCGATGTCAATCTGGCTTTCATCTAGAATTCAAGTTGGGCGAAGTGTGTGCTGAAAAATAATTGGGAGGACGAGTGATGTGTAGATCTCAAAACAATACTGGTACTAGTATGATTCAAGCTCTAGATAGGATAGGACAACACTGATACAATGATGCTGCCTCCTGTTAGGAGATTAAAGAGTGTGGGATACACCATTCTTTTCCTTCTTGTTATTATGAAGGAAAAGAGTGTGAGGTACACTACACAACATGTCTATGCCTCTAGGTACTGTAGTCATGTGAGTCATGATCATTGAGATCAGTACAACATGAGGAAAGAGCCTTGAGCTGGACAGTAACCAGTACAAGTGTGTGATATCACTGTATAATAGTTACCATTTTATTGACTGTCTTCATCATCACCTGCAGAATGGGAAGACTCCACTGGATCTAGCAAAGGGGTATGGTCGTCGGTTTGTTGTTGACTACCTAGTGACACTTGGTGAGTATATTCACACCATGCAGTAACCATGACAACTGGTATTTGTTATTGCTTGGTGTTCACATGCTCAAGTGAGGGATACTGTACGTAATCTTCTCATAAGTGTGTGTGTGTGTGTACAGAATATAAATATGCTAGTAAATCACAGTAATTTTGAACGGATATGGAGCACATAATGAGAAAGGAGCATCAATCAAACTCCAATAGACCTTTTCCAACTCCGTATATTTGGTAGAAAATCTGTATACTTGGTAGGCAAGAACGTACAGTAGTGATTGGGAGATAGGCTTTCACCACACCACTACACTGTGAGTAAGGCAACGACATCAACAAAGCTTGCAGGTTTTGGTTCTCTGTCATAATTCACAAACTCTGCTGGGTGTGGTTAAGGGTATCATGTGGCTCACTGAAACATAGCAGCTAGCTGTAGCCTAGTAAACAGCAAGTACAGATGAATACAAGTGGTGTTGATGCTTGTGTTATCAACTGTCAGGCAGAATCTGAAGCTGGACCAAGCAGTGCTACACAATAGCACCCTAGCATAGAATAGTGGGTAAATGTTTGAGCATAATCTGCTCATGCATAGTTTCAGACAAGAATTTGAAAAAGTTCAATAGTTTTTCTTTTTATGGATAGTGCTAAGTAAACTGTTTGTTTTGGCTTGTTTTAGCAGTATTGACCTTATAAGGAAAAAAGCTGTTATAGTGCAGTGTGCATGTTGGTTGTCATAATCAATGCAAGGATAGTGAGTCTGTGGTTAGCCTGTTATAACAGCTATACATGGCTTCCCTGTATTGCACAATTATGATCAGGTGTGGCTATTAACCATAATTATGCATTGTAACAGTATTCTTGTTCACTCAAATCAATATTATTTTACATGTGGTATTACATAATACACACATGCAAAAATGTTCTAGAATGTTCCAGAAAATCAATTAACCCTTTAAGGCCTATAGCGGCTTTATTGACTCCACCTACTCTAAATGTCATAAAAAGTACAAAAAGTGCTCTAGAAAGGTCAAATGAAGTTTAATTACAAAAGATGACTTTACCCAAAAAAAAACACTGTTTTTCGGCGCGCCCTCCCCTCTAAAACGTATAGCACGGGGGAATTTTAAAGGGGGGTGTCTCCCCGTTAACCCGGGGTTCAAAGGGGCAGAGCCCCTCGCCACTTTTGGCATTTTTAAGGCTTCAGGATGCCCGGAAATGCATACTTGGGCATAGAATATGGTCTAAACTATGCTGTTTGCTCACCTGGACACACCAGGTTTTTGTATCAGTCACCAGGGCTAAACGAAGACCAAAAATGGCTGGAAAATGACGAGGTCGCAGCACTTAAGTGACTTCAGTTCCGAAGTGGGAGTGGCCAACTCAGAGTTTAGTACATGGTCGTAAACTTTGAGGAAAAAACAGTGCTAGTTTGGAACAGCTAGCGTACTGCATGTTGCAGAAATCGCAAGACAAACTGTCAGTTTAGAGTAAGCCGAATTTTCGTCAAAATAATTCAGTCACTAAAGAGTTAATAATCATATGCACACAAATTAATTGGGTCACTGTCACACTTCTTCCTTCTCATGTGCGAAGCACGGAGTACCAATCCTTGAGAGAGTGTCCGCGTTTGCATTGTCTCTATACCCCTGCGGTGCTCAACAGTGAACTTGAACGGTTGTAGCGACAGGTTCCAGCGAGTTAGCCGGCTACGAGTGTCTTTCATGTTGTCAAGCCACTGCATCGCTCTGTGATCTGTCTGTATGGTGAAGGGCCTACCAGTCAGGTATACTTGGAAAACTTCTAAACTCTATTTGATAGCTAGACATTCCTTCTCGATGGTGTAATAGTTGCATTCTCTGGGGAGTAGCTTACAGCTGAAGTAAGAAGTAGGATGGTCCAGTCCTTCATTGTCACGTTGGCTTAAAATGGCACCAATTCCGACGTCAGATGCGTCAGTCTACAGCACAAAAGGACGGGTAAATTCAGGGCTGCAAAGAACAGGATATGAACTTAGCGCCGCCTTCAGTTTTTCAAAAGCTTCTCCACATTTTCTGGTCCAATTCACTCTTTGCGGCTTGGAGGACTTCGTCAAATCAGGGAGTGGTGCTGCTATTGTAGCAAAGTCCGGAATAAATCTTCTGTAGTACCCCGCCAGTCCTGAGAATGAGCATACATCTTCTTTCCCACCGGCACAGGAAATGAGTTGATTGCTTCCAGCTTGTCTTTAACTGGCATGACTCTTCCACCTCCAATCACGTGACCCAAATAGACACATTCAGACACTGCAAACTGACACTTCGAGGGTTTCACAGACAACCCAGCCTCCTTCAATCTTGTAAGTATGACCGACAGATGCTCCAAGTGTTCCTCCCACGTTGAACTGAAGATTACGAGGTCATCCAAGTATGCATGCATGAGCAAAGTGGTGGATTCCATCTGTCATATGATCCATAAGACGTTGGAATGTGGCAGGCGCTCCACTGAGGCCAAATGGCATGACCGTGAATTGATACAGCCCAAATGGTGTCACAAAGCCGTCTTATGCTGACCTTCCTTCGCCACTGGTACTTGCCAGTAGCCCCTAGCTAGGTCAAGGGTTGACAAGTACTTTGCTTGTCCAATTTGATCAAGTATGTCGTCAATCCTGGGCATTGGGTATGCATCAATCTCCGTCTCAGCATTCAGTTTTCTGTAATCCACACAAATCCTTAATGAGTTGTCTTTTTCACAATCACCATTGGCGAAGCCCAGCCACTCTTTGATGGTTCAATCACACCTTCCTTCACCATATCTTTCAGTTCCTGATCAACAGCTGCTCTATACGCATATGGAATCCGATGGTGTGTGTCTCACAGGTCGGCTTGTTAATGTGATGCTCAGTAACGGTAGTTCGTCCCGGCTTGTCTCTCAGCACTTCCCTAAACTGATGAAGTGTCTGTTCTAATTGTTTCCGTTGCGTCTTCTTAAGACTTCCATTGATCGTCACCAATGAGATTTCCTGATGCTCCCAAACCATTAGATCCTCCTCTCCAACAGACTCCTCAAGCTCCTCACAATAATAGTTAGCTGTAGCCTCATGCCATTGCTTTAACATGTTCACAAGAAAAACTTTCTTCTTCCCTGACATTTGTATCTCGTAATTCACATTTCCAATCTTCCGAAGACCTCGGTCCCTTCCACTGTGCTAGAAGCTTGTTGGTAGATGTTGGTAGCAACACCAGACTTTGCCGTCCGGCTTGAGTCGTGTGTCTCTCGCTGTCCTATATCGTACCACTTTTTCTGTCTCTTCTGCGCTTCCTCCACATTTCTCTCACAACCTCTTGCATCGCTTCCATCCTCTCTCGTATCTCCAGAATGTGTGATATTACGCTCTTCTCGCTGGCTTCCCACTCTTTCTAAGACATCCGAAGGTTCTCTCACTTCTCTACCAAAGAGTAGCTCAAAGGGTGAGAATCCTGTTGTGGTCTGGGGTACCTCTCGATAAGCAAATAGAACGTAGGGTACAAACTTGTCCCAGTCACGACAATAAATATTAATATTTACACAATCTAGTTTATTGTAGAAAGTTATTTCAGCCACACCTCTATAACACTTTTAGCTGTGAATGCTTGAACGGTGAACTGTTCTACTGGAGGTGCCTTTCCCCTGCGATGGTGAGTTGGGGCAGTCTGATGTTCTCGCTGTCGTCCACCTGTGTGGTCTGAGGTCCATTCTCTCTGCTGTCTACCAGCATAGTGAGAGAGATGTAACTGTGCGTCTAGAGCATTGGTAATAGAGACAGAGAACAAGAATGAAGGGGGAGAGAGAGAATACTCATAGGGAGGAGGATACACAGGGTCTAGTGGGTCATCTCTACATGGAGGCAACTGCATGGTTCCCAGAGGCAGCATGTTCTTCTGCATCTTGCAGTCTGGCTCTCTTCTGGCTGACAGCACCATGATCCACGTGAGAAGTAGCTCTCTAGCCAGCTCTTGGTTGAGCCCCTCAATTAGTTGATCTTTCTCGGCGGCCACGACGGAGTCTAGTTTCTGCACGTGGTAGCACATCTGCCTCCTGTACACGGTCCCTCTCTTTCGGCAGCTCTATCTGATACTTTCGACGGTATCATGTACTAGTCGATGCTGCAGTTTGTCCAGTTGAGTGTGTGTCTCTGTCAGCTGCACTCGCAGTTCTACCAGTTCAGAGCTGACATCAGTGGGCTGTGCTGATTCTGGTTGGCCTTCCTCTGTACTTGAAGACACCATTCTGATCTACTAGATATAGCTTGAGGTCCAGCTTCTTCTCCTGAATGATTACTAGAATTAGTCCTGGCTCCATGCCAACGTTTATGAGGTGGTCTTCAACTAGCTGACGAGTCTCCTCAGCTCCCGCTCCTGTAGGCAAGCCCAGTGCCTCTGCCGTGAGCTTCAAGTGCGCCCCTCTTCAGTCTGACTGAGTTCAGTGAATAGAGTTGTCCCTCTGGTAGGTCAGTTGGTTCATTCTTCTGTGTGTGCTGTCTGGTCCAAGGTGTCAGCAAGCTCTGCTGTAACATGTCGGCGAGGTTGCTTTGTTGAGTGAAAACAGCTCCCCAGTAACCGCTAGCCTCTCTCCACTCAGCCATCATAGGGCTTTGGTACTCCTGGAGCTTGCTCAACTCGCTGCTGATACTCAGTTTGGGAGTGTGATCTCAGTCGATCCTCCAAATGTGATCCTGCTACATTTTCAGCTTTAATTTCTGATCCAAAATCTATCATCTCTTCTAATGAACGACTGAATTATGGTTAATGTTTTCTTGCAAGGTTTGTTATTGTTACTGTAAACTAAGCACTGTCTGGTATTGGGAAGCTATCTTTGGTGCCTTCTCGAGCGACTCAATGAATCTTGCTTCAAGATCGATCGTGAGTCCAGAGCTGTTTCACTTTGAACACACTCAGGTCTGATTATTGCTGCAAGGTTTTATAGATTGTCCTAAATTTCTTGGCGCCAGAACAGACATTGCACGTGTATCCAATTTTTCGTCTACTTGTATCTACTTGTATTTTGATTTTTTTGCCGTGTATATACTTGTATTTACTTGCCAATTTTCATGTATCTACATCTACTTAATCATTTTTTAATTCATGTATTTTTTGGAAATAATCATGTAATCGTGTAGGTATAATCAAATTATTATACATGCATAATCAAAATTCATTTCAAAAAAATCAACTGTTCCAGTTTCTTACTTCCAGTGCGAGTACGGCGTTGATTTAAAATGATGCCTGCTTTTGAGAAAAGCCTTTCAACAGGGGCAGAACTACAGGGAATTGTTAATAGCTGTAAAGCCAGAGTAGAAAGTGGTGTGATCTTTCGTTGTGTCCAAAATTCGATAGGGTGTACATCTAATCTTGGTTGATCTAAGTAAATCTGCAACTCTGTGTTTACATCATTCACACTAGCTGGATCATCAGAAGTACTTGTACTACAAAACTCTAGTAGCCTGCTTTTTTTGACAGTTGGTTCAACATTAACACTTGGAGTAGAAGTTGATGCTTGCACAGGCTGAGAATCGGAAGGTAAGAGAGACTTAATAGACAATATGACAACACTTGAAGTAAATACAAACACCTTGTCTGGTTTTTGATGATCAGTAAATGAAAGCTTCTTCCTTGGGTCAAGTGCAGTTGCTACCTTATGGATATCAGAAGAAAGTAGATATTGGAAACGATCTCTCAGACTTGTTAAGAGACGCTCACATAATGCGTTAACTGCTGCATTATCTCTCTTGGCTTGCATTAATGCGTTTTCAAGTGAATCTATAACAGGAATCACCTGATTGAATGTAGGAAAGCCTTCGCCCTGGAGAATATCAGTAGCTTCGCAAAAATATTGCATAACCTCAACTATCAGTGAAAGAACTTCTATTTGTGTGCTTGAGATGATTAGCTCACTCTTATTGACTTCCTGTAAAGACTTGTTGATGCTACCATAGTGCTTCAAGACGTGTGCATGAAGCTTGTAGTGAGAATTCCAACGTGTATCATTTGGTGCAGGAATTTTCATTTCCAAAGAATAAGCAAAATGACTAGATCTTCGTGAAAGAGCAGATATTGCTTTGACTTTGGCAAAGATAGCCTGCACTCGGCGATATGATTTCAACTCATTATATCCATCGTTAACAACCAACTGTATTTGATGAGCAACACAACCTATCCAACCCTCAAACTTCAAAGACTTTACTGTCCATTGTTGTAATGGATCCATCTCAACTGACTCACCATCATTTTCTTCATCATCGTCTTCATCTTCATTTTCTTCCTCGAAAGCATGCTTCATGTTTGAAGCATTATCTGTCACTACCCTGAAGCACGAAATACCCAAATTATCTAACTCATCTTCAAAACGACTCTTTATAACTTCAGAGGTATGTGGTGGTCGAACTTCAACGAAGAAAAGCATATGACTTTTGAGCTGGTTCTGGCTAATATAGTGTACTGTGCACCCCATAAAACTCCTTACATCACAACCAGTCCAAAAGTCTACAGTGACATTGGGCTTTTTCACAACTGATGTTGCTATATCAGCCAATAACCTACTCTTTTCTTCTTCATACAATTTAGTAAGCTTTGTACTCACACTAATTCTTGAAACTGGTTGAAATCGAGGCTCAATCTCTTCCATAAACGCACGAAACCAACTCTGCTCTACAACAGATATCGGCAATCCCCCACGACCACAGACATTTTTAACAATGCACGTGAGAATCATGTCTTGCTTTTTGAAAGCTTCACTGGGCTTAGATCTAGTAGCTGCGCAACGTACTAGAGTTCCATCTTTGTGCAACGTATGCTGATTCGTGTCGGAAAGCTGCTTTAATAATTCCTTCTTGTGATCATCCAGCTTTTTAGAATGAGAACCTCGAAGGTGTTTAAGTAGATTTCCTTTCGAGCTCGCCGTGTACTTGTATGGTTTGCCGTGGTGGCATAGCCTACACTTAGCGAGGAACTTTTTCGAACCTTTTGGCGGAAGTTCGAAGAAAACCTCGTACTTGATACGCACCGATCGGTCTGACTCATTCAATTGATCAGTTCCTGAAGCAACTTCTTCATAAACTAGGCTACTGGTACCTTGTTCAGAGTCTTCAGGCATGTCTTCTTCCGTAATAGTGGCTTCCAAGTCGCTTTCTGCCATCAGTCTAGTTGCTCCAATGCACGTGCGTGATTACTGCAAGTAATGGGCGTGGTCTACACGTTTAATAAGCGATTTTCGTCTACTCTACTCAGAATCAATCGTGTATGTACGTGTAAGTATTTTTGCTCATTTTTTCGTGTAGGTACTCGTGTATCGTGTATACACGTGCAATGTCTGCGCCAGAATGGAATTGTGCAGCACAACTTGTTCAGTCCCTCGACAGTGTTTCAGTACTTCTATACCAGAAAAGTAGTTGCAAAGAAGGGATGTAGGTTTTAAAACTTACAGCGAATATTCGAAGTGTAGCTCGCTATAGTGGATGAAGCTGTCTTTACTGACTGGACGACTTTGAAAGTTCTGCACGATACTGACAGGTAGTGCAAAGCCAGCTGTAGGTTAGAGAAAGTTAACGTAAGCCACACCCACTGAACGGTATCCCATAACCCCACAGTAATTTTTCACTTTGCACTGGATGTCTAATGCATCTGCTGATGGCTTACTAGAATACACCGTGCATAATTCAGTTCACCAATAAGGCATTGTGTACCTTTCTTTTTTGGAAAGCATATTACACATAATATTTTGTCTCCATTATCCAAACTCATGAAGTGAGCTTTTTAGTGGTTGGTATCTTCAAAACATTAATCATAATTGCTGCTATAGTTCAGTAATGAAATGTGGGGTTGCCCGAGATTCACGATGACAGCTGCAAAATAATATTGATTGAATCTTAATTCTTCTATCTAATTGTTTACAAAATATATTTCAAGCCGCAAGTACTCATGTAACTGATTATTACCCTGGGCACGTAGGCGCCAGAGGGTTAAGTGTTTGGCTATGTCCGTATATATGTGTGTGTGTACCTTACTACCTTACTGCTCGAAGAAATAGCTCTCAACTACTCGTTTGATGATTATTTATTCTTTGAAAGACGCCTGAGAAGTCGAGATAGTCTCCTGTCACGTACTACGGCCATGTATTCGTAATAGCAACATCGCCGATTAAAAATTCCGGTATGTAGGTGTGCCACAATTGTGAGACTGAGTGAGCAATTAAACGCGTGTTCACAGAACTCTAATATAATAGTTTACACTGAAGTCACTAGTAGTAGCATTCCCATCTATTCTCCACATTGCATAGGGTATTGCACAGGGTATATGTGTTCCATTGAACTCTTGTTATGTTCATTTTCTATTCTAACAGAGGCCATTTCCTACACAAAGCTAGTCCAAAGGGCTATGAGAGAGGGTCGTACTAAGCTCCTTATCATTAAAGCTCTCATCACTGGTCCTCCTGGTGTGGGCAAGACCGGCATCAGACATCTCCTGCTTGGCCTACCACCTCCTCCTAGTAGGACCAGCACACCGTTAGCAACACGAGCAACCAGAGCCATCTCTTTCTACCGCATCAAAGCCGATGGCAGCGGAGATGTTACATGGACGGAGCTCGATGATGATACCTACCTCAAATACATCACAGAGGAGGTGAAGATGATTGAGCTCAATCCATCTCGTGCTGTTCCTCCTCAACCAGCCACCAGCACCACTCCTGCAGCCACTGAGAGCAGTGCACAGGAACCATCTGATGTGGATCACACTCCTCCAGTGCTATCACCAGCTACTCCACTGGTCTCTAGTTCATCACCAGCAGAGAGTGTCGAGGATACTAGTCTCCCGCCAGTTCCTCCTAAAGTAGAAGGCATAGCTTCCGATATCGTCAATAAGCTTATGACCAATCCTGACATCTCGAAAGATAACAACAAAAAGAAAACCTTTGTCCACTTAATCGACTCTGGTGGACAGCCGTCATTCATCAGCCTCGTACCTGCATTTGTCAGGGGTAGCACGGTCAACATAGTAGCCTCAAAGTTCAACCACTCTATGAATGATAAGCTCCAGTACGAGTATGTGATAGATGACCAGCATCTTCGCAAGCCAACGCAATTACAAAAGTCTCAACTTGAATTCATTGAAGAACTTGTTCGCACTCTCACGTCAGTCAAGCACTCAGAGGAAGGCAGTGGTCAAGGATCATCAGCAGAGCCAAAGTTCCTCCTGATTGGCACACACGCTGACAAGCATAGACGGCTATTTGACCAGACACTTTCCGGTAAGAATCGATGGCTGAAGAATAGTCTTGGTGAGCTGAAGTCAATGTGCATTGAGGTTAGTCCTGATGGAGATATTCTCTTCCCGATCAACACTCGGGTCACAAAGGAACCAGATCGCAGTAAAGCAGCATCTGATTTAAGGAAGAAGATCATGGATGCTTGTAGCGATGCAGAAGTAGATATACCTACTAGATGGTATGTATTTGAACTGGAGGTGAGTGGCAAGGCAAAGAAGGAGGGTCGGAGTGTTCTAGGTCTGGCAGAGTGTATAGAGGTAGGAAGGAATCTCAGTATGGGAGAGGAAGATGTGATAGCAGCACTAGTCTTTCTTGATGGCGCTGCTCTCTGCTTGTATTTCCAAGCTGCTGCCCCTCACCTGGTCTTCACTGACCCTCAGGCCATTCTCAGCGAAGTCACTGAGATATTGAATCTTGGCATTATCGATCTCCACCTCATTCCCTCTCAGTATCCTCTCCTTTCTGAGCACATGGTATTGGTACGAAGGCTGCGGGAGCAAGGGTTGTTTAACAAGAAGCTAGTAGATATCGTGTGCTCCAAGTATCGAGTGAATGAGGAGGGGAAGTGTAGTTACTCAGTGGACGACTTCCTGTCCATTCTACAGCATCTCCTGATCATAGCACCCGTGTGCATCGATGGAGACGAGCTGTTTTTCATTCCCTCTATCCTTCCTACCAACAAGAAGATTTCCTCTCTTTCTTGTGATCTTGCTCCTCTTGTTCTTCTCTGTCGCACCAGGGTAATACCTCTTGGTATGTTCTCTGCCTTAGTAGTGGCTTTGCTCTTTAATAAGCAGCTGTTTGCTCTTAAAAAGATCCTTGGTCGTAATGCTGTCCGTTTTGAGTGCAAGGTCGGTGGAGGCTTGATGCAACTAGTAGAGTGCCATGCTTGGCTTACAGTTCACTTCAATGGGCACCCGTCAGCTGCTCCTCGTATCAGAGCCGCCATCCACCACGCCATAGCCACAGTCTGCAGGCAGCGTCATCTTGATACTAAGCAGATTGTGTTCACTGATGGGTTCTTCTGTCCCTTCAAGAAATGTGAATCCATTCCTCATGCTTGTGTGGCAGACACTGCCTTCTCTCCAGCTCATCTCACCTGCTCTGTTAGACCAGATATTGCTACTGGTGAGTGCTCTGATGATGGGATGCTGGCATGGCTGGCAGCACCAGATGGTGAGTGAGGCAGATGATGATCAGCATGTTAGTATTATAGTGTATCTTTTCATGTAGCCAGCACAGTCTCTGCCTCATCAGCCACTGCTACACCACAATCACCTCCTCCAACTGGTGAGATGTTATGTTTGACACAGATTGTTTGATGATGGTCTATTTTCATGTAGCCTCTGTCTCAGCATCAGCCACTGCTCAGTCTCCCTCCATCACTCTCTCATCTCCTCCTCCATCTGGTGAGCTAACAGTTGGTGCATGTCATGATGTGTATTCTGTTTGTCTGTGCAGGCACTGATACAGTATCACGATTCCAGTTTATGGAAGCAGTAACTAGCAAGATATCTGCTAAATGGAAGAGAGTGGGTGTGTCTCTTGGGATAGAGCAGAATGACCTTGATGCTATTGATCAGCATCGTCGTGGAGATCCTCTTGAGTGCTTTAGTGATGTGTTCACATGCTGGCAGCAGCAGTCTACTCCACAGAGCCCAGCCAACTGGGCCACTCTTGTCACTGTGCTACGATCTAACTATGTAGGAGAAGAGGAACTGAGTGACACTATTCAGAATACATGTTTATGTGACTATACTATAGAGAGTGATTGGTAGTTGAGTTTATTTATTGGTTTTGTAAATCATAAAATTTTGTATTTTGTTTTTTTCAATTTTAGTTTGAACAAGTTTATTTTAATACTGATTCCAAATTTCGTTATTGTTAACTTTTTTGCAAATAATATTAATAATAAATTGTTTCTGACCAATAAACTCGTATTACATGATGTGATGATGTCTCACAAAGCAACATTATCACAACACACACAGCCAGTGACTATACAAACTCAAGATCATTGAGAATATGTTCAATGTCTTTCTGAGGGTCTCCCAGCACAGTCTTGTAGCTGTTAGGCTTCATTTTCTCAGCACAGCAAAGCACTGTACACAGATCCAGCACTGAGCTGAGAGCTAGATCACTCTGCAAAAACATTTTCTGTGCGGACAGTCAGCAAAATTCACATACTTGGCTTTCATCCTGCTACAGTGTAATAGCCCATCGTGTGGTTTCCACATACAGTGCTTTTAATCTAGAGGAGCCACTTTTTATTCCCAGAGTTGTTTATGTAGTTAGTTCACACAACTTTCTACACAGCTCTTTCTATTGCATTAATGTCCTTGTCCTGGTCTAAACATTATGACACTATCTGTTCTTCAGCTTACTATTCCTTGTACTTAATAAGAAGGAACATCTCTACACTGATTCCAGTCCACATCAAATGACTCATGTATCTACCATTGGTTCGATCAAAGCTATCATTATTGTTCACAAGTGTGGAGGCCTAATCAGATAGTTGACATATCCCGACTTGAACGAGTGCAACGTAAAGCCACCAAATATATACTTGGTCCTACAACTGCCTCCTACAAATTCAGATTGGTTTCACTTCCTTCGATGCAATGGTTTGAGCTTCATGATATTCTGTTCCTTGTAAAGTGCATCAAAAACCCTCCAGATAATTTCATTGCGTAGAATAATAGGAAAAAAATGAAACATAATAGGGGGAAAATTAAATACCAAAAGGCAAATTTAACCCTTTAACCGTTTATGACGCCTTTAGGCGTCATAATTAGTACCACCCACATTGGACATCATAAATAGTGTGTAGAGTGCCTCAGAAATCTCAAATTAAGCCAAAGTGTAGAATGGTAATTTTCCTAAAAAAAACAAAATTGTTTCTCGCGCTTATTCAACTAAAACATTACTGTGACCGAAGATTGACATAGGTTTGTTTCCCATAAAGCGGAACTGAAAGGCGCCAAGCGAAGAGAATTTTTTTGCATTTTGTGGCTTCAGGATGCCCGGAAACGCACACTTTGCATTGACTATGGTCTAAACTGTCCTGTTTGCTCACCTGGACACCACCAGGTTTGTATCCTTTACTATGGCTAGACGAAGACCAAAATCAGCTGAAAAATGACGAGGCCGCAACACTTAAGTGGCTTCAGTTCCGAAGTGGGAGTGGCCAACTTGGAGTCTAGCACATGGTCGTTACATGCCAGGAGAAGAGGGTGCTAGTTTGGAACAGCTAGCGTACGGGATGGTGGAGAAAATTGCAAGACAAACTACCGGTTTATTAGACCAGGTCAAAATTTGGACGAAATAATTCAGCAATTAAAGGGTTAAAAGCATAATTGGCTCAAGCCTAGCCACGCTGGCCGACCTGACCAAAGTGGGTCAGGCCAGCACAGTTCGTATCATAACAATTAATAGATGCACCATAGATCTGGATGCACCATAGCACCATAGATCTGGATGCATCATAGCACCATAGATCTGGATGCACCATAGCACCATAGATCTGGATGCACCATAGCACTATAGATCTGGATGCTCCATAGATCTGGATGCTCCATAGATCTGGATGCACCATAGATCTGGATTCACCATAGATCTGGATGCACCATAGATCTGGATGCACCATAGATCTGGATGCACCATAGCACCATAGATCTGGATGCACCATAGCACCATAGATCTGGATGCACCATAGATCTGGATGCTGTTGTGACTACTGGACCTATTTGTTTGTGTTTGTACTTAAGGTGTTATTTTGTGGTATTCGTTTGTTGTACTTATCTTGCATTGTGCTAGTCACAGGTATCTAGGGCTGTTCTATGATCTGTAATAAAAAGCGTGTGTTCCTTTCACTTGTCAGTTCCTGTAATGTTGTTTTGCTGTACTGTCGTCTTAATAAACCTTGAGTCAAATACTACATTGGCGATGAGGATCAATGGCAAACCATCATGGAGCATTTGGCGCTTTTGACAGTGGAGTCGAGGAGTGGCAGACCTATGCAGAACGCCTGGAACAATATTTTCTGGCCAATGATGTGGAAGCAGGAAACAAGCAACGAGCCGTCCTGTTGAGTGTGTGTGGTCCTGCTACCTACCAATTGATTCGAAACCTTACAGCCACCCAAAAGCCTGCAGACCACTCATTCGTTGAGCTGGTCAAGCTGGTACAGGATCATTACAACCCCACTCTATCGGTTATTGTGCAGCACTTTAAATTTCACTCCCGTGTGCAGAAAGAAGACGAATCTATAGCACAATTTGTCGCAGAACTTTGCCGATTGTCAGAACACTGCAACTTCGACGCAACACTGAATGACATGCTGAGAGACAGACTGGTATGCGGCATCAGAGACACTCGCGTACAACGTCGGCTCTTGGCAGAAACCAAACTCACCTTCCAGAACGCCTTCGAGCTAGCCCAAGTCACGTAAGTAGCCGAGCAGAATGCAAAAGACATGCAGAAACGACCAGACGATCAACTGGCATTACACGATATCGGGAAAGTGTCACGGCCACAGCCTCCCTCTGCACGCAGTTGCTACAGATGCGGAGGAACGCACCTAGCAGACAGGTGTCGATTCAAAGATAGTGAGTGCCACTACTCAGTGGCGGATCTAGGATTGGAGAAGGGGGGGTTCTCAGTGGAATGGGCGCGCTTGCGCGGCGCGATTTTTGAAAACCACGCCCACTTTTGGTCAAAATCTAGCCTATTCTGCGTTGAATTCATTTTCACTTCTTAGTTTAGCCAGCTGACTGCAGTCATGCACGTGGTGAATGTGGGACAAAACCCTAGTTATGATTGTGTAAACTAAATTCCTCATAAGGTATGGCAATTAATTAGCTTGTGAATATCATTATTGAGCGCAAAGGGGGGTTCGCGCGCACCTCTGGATCCACCCTAGATCCGCCACTGCTACTGTCACAAGAAAGGTCACATAGCCAAAGTCTGTAGAGCAAAGCAACGTTCATGGAATACAGAGAAAAATGACACACTGCAAGTCACCATCGAAGAGCAAGCAGTGACTACGGAGCCCGCCACCGTTGAGGACGCCTATGGCATATTTGCGCTAAAGAATCAGTCAAAAACAAACAGCAATATACAATACCATGTTTACAATTACATATCAAAAATAGTTGCATGCATATGTGCTTGTCAGAGTTCATGACATTGTCAAGGGTTCACGATATTACAATTATATCTTTGGTGCCTTATCGATGAGCGACTGAATGAATCTTGCTTGAAGATCGATCGTGAGTCCAGAGCTGTTTCACTTTTTTACACACTCAGGTCTGATTATTGCTGCAAGGTTTTATAGATTGTCCTAAATTTCGTGGCGCCAGAATAGAATTGTGCAGCACAATTTGTTCAGTCCCTCGACAGTGTTTCATTGCTTTCTATACCAGAAAAGCAGTTGCAAAGAACAGACGTAGGTTTTAAAACTTACAGCGAATAATTATTTGAAAGCGTAGCTCGCTATATCTCTGCATGTGTAAGCTACAGTGGTGCTGTTTCTAGTGGATGAAGCTGTCTTTACTGACTGGACGATTCTAGTGGATGAAGCTGTCTTTACTGACTTGACGATTCTAGTGGATGAAGCTGTCTTTACTGACTGGACGATTCTAGTGGATGAAGCTGTCTTTACTGACTGGACGACTTTGAAAGCTCTGCACGATACTGACAACACATAAGCCACACCCACTGAACGGTATCCCATAACCCCACAGTAATTTTTCACTTTGTACTGGGTGTCTATAATGCATCTGCTGATGGCTTACTAGAATACACCATGCATAATTCAGTTCACCAATAAGGCATTGTGTACCTTTCTTTTTTGGAAAACATATTACACATTATTTTTTGAAAACATAATTATTACACAGTATTATCTCCATTATCCAAACTCATGAAGTGAGCTTTTTTTTGGCATCTTCAATCACAATAATTGCTGCTATAGTTAATGAAGTGTAGGCTTGCCTGCGATTCACGATAACAGCTGCAAATAAATTATTGATTGTATCTTAATTTTTCTATCTAATTGTTTACAAAATAAATTTTGAGATAGCACATGTACTCGTGTAACTGATTATTATGTTTATTTCTATTCTAACAGAGACCACCATTTCCTACACAAAGCTAGTCCAAAGGGCTATGAGAGAGGGTCGTACTAAGCTCCTTATCATTAAAGCTCTCATCACTGGTCCTCCTGGTGTGGGCAAGACCTGCATCAGACGTCTCCTGCTTGGCCTACCACCTCCTCCTAGTAGGACCAGCACACCGTTAGCAACACGAGCAACCAGAGCCATCTCTTTCTACCGCATCAAAGCCGATGGCAGCGGAGATGTTACATGGACGGAGCTCGATGGCGATACCTACCTCAAATACATTGCAGAGGAGGTGAAGATGATTGAGCTCAATCCATCTCGTGCTGTTCCTCCTCAACCAGCCACCAGCACCACTCCTGCAGCCACTGAGAGTAGTGCACAGGAACCATCTGGTGTCATCACACTCCTCCAGTACCATCACCAGCTACTCCACTGGTCTCTAGTCCATCACCAGCAGAGAGTGTCGATGATGCTGTTCCCCTGCCAGTTCCTCCTAAAGTAGAAGGCATAGCTTCCGATGTCGTCAATAAGCTTGTCACCAATCCTGACATCTCGAAAAACAAAAAAAACAAAAAGAAAACCTTTGTCCACTTAATCGACTCTGGTGGACAGCCGTCATTCATCAGCCTCGTACCTGCATTTGTCAGGGGTAGCATGGTCAACATAGTAGCCTCAAAGTTCAACCACTCTATGAATGATAAGCTCCAGTACGAGTATGTGATAGATGACCAGCATCTTCGTCAACCAACGCAATTACAAAAGTCTCAACTTGAATTCATTGAAGAACTCATTCGCACTCTCTCGTCTGTCAAGCACTCAGAGGAAGGCAGTGGTCAAGGATCATCAGAGCCAAAGTTCCTCCTGATCGGCACTCATGCTGACAAGCATAGACGGCTATTTGATCAGACACTTTCCGGTAAGAATCGATGGCTGAAGAAGAGTCTTGGTAAGCTGAAGTCAATGTGCATTGAGGTTAGTCCTGATGGAGATATTCTCTTCCCAATCAACACTCGGGTCACAAAGGAACCAGATCGCAGTAAAGCAGCATCTAATTTAAGGAAGAAGATCATGGATGCTTGTAGCGATGCAGAAGTAGATATACCTACTAGATGGTATGTATTTGAACTGGAGCTGAGCGGCAAGGCAAAGAAGGAGGGTCGGAGTGTTCTAGGTCTGGCAGAGTGTATAGAGGGAGGACGGAATCTCAGTATGGGAGAGGAGGATGTGATAGCAGCACTGGTGTTTCTTGATGGCGCTGCTCTCTGCTTGTATTTCCCAGCTGCCGCCTCTCACCTGGTCTTCACTGACCCTCAGGCCATTCTCAGTGAAGTCACTGAGATATTGAATCTCGGCATCATCGACCTCCACCTCATTCCCTCTCAGTATCCTCTTCTTTCTGAGCACATGGTATTGGTACGAAGGCTGCGGGAGCAAGGGTTGTTTAACAAGAAGCTAGTAGATATCGTGTGCTCCAAGTATCGAGTGAATGAGAAGGGGAAGTGTAGTTACTCAGTGGATGAGTTCCTGTCCATTCTACACCATCTCTTAATCGTAGCACCCGTGTGCATCGATGGAGAGGAGCTGTTCTTCATTCCCTCTATTCTTCCTACCAACAAGAAGATTCCCCTTCTATCTTGTGATCTTGCTCCTCTTGTTCTTCTCTGTCGCACCAGGGTAATACCTCTTGGTATGTTCTCTGCCTTAGTAGTGGCTTTGCTTGGTGATAAGCTTTTTCTTCTCGATGAAATCATTAGTCTGCAGGCAGCGTCATCTTGATACTAAGCAGATTGTGTTCACTGATGGGTTCTTCTGTCCCTTCAAGATCTGTGAATCTATTCCTCATGCTTGTGTGGCAGACACTGCCTTCTCTCCAGCTCATCTCACCTGCTCTGTTAGACCTAAGGTTGGTTGTGGTCCATGCTCTGATGATGGGATGCTGGCATGGCTGGCAGCACCAGATGGTGAGTGTGGCAGATGATGATCAGCATGTTAGTATTATAGTGTATCTTTTCATGTAGCCAGCACAGTCTCTGCCTCATCAGCCACTGCTACACCACAATCACCTCCTCCAACTGGTGAGATGTTATGTTTGACACAGATTAGTCTATTTTCTATCTTCTCTACCTCAGCATCAGACACTGCTACACCAGTAAGAGTTGCTTCAGAGAAGATGTTTTTGCCCAATATAGTGAGTTGAAGCTAGGACTGCATTATTATACATATTGTGTGTATACTACAGAAGGCAACTGCTGATAGAAAGCTACCTACAGCTGCTTGTGGGGTTAATGTTGCGGATTACCCTAAAACACTCAGTGAGTCACAATGATCATGGAGTGTCTGTTATTATGTGCTCATTACAGCTGAGAATGACCTGTGTGATGTGTTGGATGTGATTCGTGATCTCAATGACTGGAAGGACCTTGGACTACAACTAGGCCTTCTCTACTCAACACTGACCGATATCGAGACCTATCGACGAGGCAAACCTAGTGAATGCAGGATAGACATGCTCTCAGCATGGCTGCAACAACAAGACAATGTCTCACAGAAGGGAGTCCCTTCATGGAGTGTGTTGAGAGCTGCACTGAAGAAGATTGAAGAGCCTGAGACAGCTGACAGGATCAGCAACTGATGGTGAGTTGCGAATCCTTTGAAAGTACATCATACGAATGTGTTGTATTATATAGGCCATGGGCCACTAGCTATTTGTATTACATAGGCCATAGGCCACTAGCTATTTGTATTACATAGGCCATAGGCCACTAGCTTTCATAGTGAATGTAACCGTCACTATACATTGTGTACATTTTCTACGTCACAAGCTTCTTAACCCTTTACAAGCGACGGGCAAGTATAGTTGCCTGGCAAGTTTGACGTCACAGGAAGTGGGTGTCAAGATTCAAAGGGCCCTCTTGACTTAAAAAAGCAGCCAAACATGCACTAACTTTGTCTCATGCATGCTATTGTTTTGACCAAAGAAGCGGCCTTTTGTCCTCCAGTGAGAGTGATTCTAGTACACGGCAGTTGGTAGATTGCCAAGTGGGTGTGGTTTATTGAACACGTCATTGACAACAAACCCACGCGTTGTGCAAGTTGATTTTGCATATTAACAGTGTTCACAGCACTAGTTTGATGTGTATTAGTTGCAAAGGTTATTAATATGCACAGAAACAGAGGCTAGAATTGCTGTCCGCACTTGGAGGGTTAGAGCTGCTATATGCTAATGAAATTCACTACTGCAGTAGTGCATGATAACCATCATGGCTGTGTATAGTGAACTTGTGAAAGGGTATATTGATGGTTGCATAGCATAATCTAATAAACTCTTGTGTATGTATATTCTAAATGGCTCATCTTTGCATTCGTTTTCTATATTACAGGTGATGTCCTATAGTAGAGTCTGATGATAACAGCTCAACTGACTCATTATTGTAATCACTGATTATGCAACTTATTATTGCATTTTGTCCTGTGTGTTATAATTGTGTCTGAACATGATTGTGTGATTTTGCATGATAATAAAATATTTCTTGTGGGTAGAACTTTATTATTAACCATTCCTAGTTATGAAGTACATGATTTTCCATCATGTTGAATGTCTGCTTTTATAGTGCATTGCTGTGAGGCTGCATCGACCGGAGTCAATGATGATCAGTCACATAGGGAGCAATCCGTACAGTACCACCACCTGATGCAAAAGCACAATAGTACACTAGGAGAGGGACAATGGAACGCTAGGAGAGGGACAATGGTACACTAGGAGAGGGATAATGGAACGCTAGGAGAGGGATAATGGAACGCTAGGAGAGGGATAATGGAACGCTAGGAGAGGGACAATGGTACACTAGGAGAGGGATAATGGAACGCTAGGAGAGGGACAAATGGTACACTAGGAGAGAAACAATGGTACACTAGGAGAGGGAAAAATGGTACTGTAGGAGAGGGACAATGGTACTGTAGGAGAGGGACAATGGTACACTAGGAGAGGGACAATGGTACACCAGGAGAGGGACAATGGTACACCAGGAGAGGGACAATGGTACACTAGGAGAGGGACAATGGTACTGTAGGAGAGGGACAATGGTACACTAGGAAAGGGACAATGGTACACTAGGAGAGGGACAATGGTACACCATCAGGGGCGTAGACAGGGGGGCAATTGCTCCCCTTTTTGCTGACTTGGTAGATGAATTTAGTTATTATTCATGTAGTATGTTGGCCACATAGTTGATTTAGTGCAAGCCACATGTAAACCAGCTGTTTATCTCAAGCCAACTGCCAGCTATGATGTCTACACTAGATAGATATTGAATTTAACAGCTAAAAATTGCACTAAATTAGCAGTCCAATTTCAAAAATTTTTCTGAGGGAGAACACCCAGACCCCCCTTTTTAATTTCCCCCTCATTTCAAAAATCCTGCCTACGCCCCTGACTATGAGAGGGACAATGGTACACTAGGAGAGGGACAATGGTACTGTAGGAGAGGGACAATGGTACACTAGTAGAGGGACAATGGTACACCAGGAGAGGGACAATGGTACACCAGGAGAGGGACAATGGTATACTAGGAGAGGGACAATGGAATGCTAGGAGAGGGACAATGGTACACTAGGAGAGGGACAAATGGTACACAAGGAGAGAAACAATGGTACACTAGGAGAGGGAAAAATGGTACTGTAGGAGAGGGACAATGGTACTGTAGGAGAGGGACAATGGTACTGTAGGAGAGGGACAATGGTACTGTAGGAGAGGGACAATGGTACACTAGGAGAGGGACAATGGTACACCAGGAGAGGGACAATGGTACACTAGGAGAGGGATAATGGTACACTAGTAGAGGGACAATGGTACAGTAGGAGCTAGAAGGACAATGGTACACTAGGAGAGGGACAATGGTACGCTAAGAGGAGACACTGGCAGGATAGTATGGAGTGTAACACACACATGAGACAACACTGTGATTGTCTTGATAACAACTATCTCATATGGTGAGAGCCCTTGGTAGCTAGCCTAGTGGCACCACTGATGGTACAAGCTATGATATTTGTCAGTCTAGATCTAGCTCAGCAACAAACATCAGTATGTGGAGGATATAGTTTTTGTTTCTCCTGATCATCAAACACTTCAACTAGTTCAATGACATTCTTGTGTTTCAGCTTCTTTAATATTTTTATTTGTCTAGAGAGAGAGGGAGGGAGGGAGAGAGAGAGAGAGAGGAAGAGAGAGAGAGAGAGTGAGGGAGAGAGAGAGAGAGAGAGAGAGAGAGAGAGAGAGGGAGGGAGGGAGGGAGGGAGGGAGGGAGGGAGGGAGGGAGGGAGGGAGAACACATGAATCAATCGATCTGCAACATCTCTCACGTACCTCTGTACATTAGCCTCTCCGTTAGCGATTCTTCTCAATCTTCGTTGTTCCATTATCTTCGCTGTTCTTCTACACAGCGTCACACAGTCCAACATCTCCTTCACTGATAGTGGTACAGTAGCAGTTATGAGTGGTTATTTCTGGTTTTTAGCGCTCCTGAATTCAGCAGTTGCCGAGAAATACTTCTGATTAGCCTGTGATAGGTGAGATAGCACACACAGAGCACAACACACTCACCTCTTGTACTTTCTTCTCAGCTGCTAAAGGGTTAACAATTTCTAAACCCTACATGGAGGTATGACAGAAATACAGTAACCAGCTCTTTCCTTCACCATTCCCCTCCTTTCCACCAAAATATAAAGTAGCTATATCCCAATACAATAGACTACAGCATAGCTATGATCCCATTACTTGACACACTATAGTAGTGTGGTGATACCTGTAGTGGTGTGAAGGCTACACTTGATGCTGTCCCTGACACTGCTCCTCTGATGGAGGTCTTACCACCATACACCTGAGCCTTGTTGACTTGACGCTAGAGGGTAAGAGAGAGAGAAAGAAGTGACTCACATGATACTAATGTTAGTGGAGCAGCTATAATATCAGCAGTCTAGTTTTCATCGAGGCAACCCTGGTCAACCCGGGCACTTGCCTGGGTGAAAGGTCTAGGTTAATTGCCTATAATATTCTAGTGAAAATACATTACATCACACTTTGACAAAATGGAGGTCAGCTGTCCCAATGACCCCCATTAGATCAGCCTCTGAGTGACGATCACGCAAAGGTAGAAATAACCACAAACAGTTAAACATGCTATTTTCACAAATTAAATGAATATTGACAAATTTCGTTACACACTGCGCTCTTTGTCTCAGTGTTTAAATTCCTTGTCACGTCTAATGTATATGTGTCACATAATGATACAGGAAGTAGCTGTTCCTAAGTAGACATGGATTCTTGTAATAATAGGATCATTAGTTCTTGTCTAAACACTGCATTCCTGTCTAACCTGTAATCTTTTAGATATTGATATCTGTGTCTTCTTATCAACAGCAGCTGGTCCTCTCACAGGTCCACCCACTCCTCCCTTACCAAGATTACCGGTAGAGAACCCAAGATCATCTGGGTAAGCATCATCGTGTATCTGAGAGAGGATATAGAGATGGTGAGGCAGTGTCACTAATGTGTTCAGTCTCTGATCATCCTCCATCGTGTGACAACAGTGACTGAACACATTAGTGCATGAAGGTGACACACGGCTTTATGCTAATTATAGCAAGAAGTCTAAACCTACTAACCTCTCCAAATGTCATTCTGTTAGCTTGTTTGCGGATGTCTGTTAGTATGTACTTCTGTTTGGTCTTTCGTAACCTGTATAGGCCACACATGATACACCACTTACTCACTCACCCACCCACTCACTCACTCACCCACCCACTCACTCACCCACCCACCCACTCATTCACTCACTCACCCACTCACCCACTCACTCACTCACTCACTCACTCACCCACCCACTCACCGTTTGCCTCCTCTTCTCTTCTTGGGCATCTCGTCTGGTATGGGTAGTGCCTTCACCTGTTTGACAGGAGGTGGTTCAAGTAACTTATCAAACTTCTTCTGAACTTCCTCACGAAGATCTACACACAATGTAAGGTATGGAACTTATTACAGTGATCAGGAGTCATTACATGGTATTGGGGTCAGTATAACTACACTAATAGCTATGCAAGATTACCACATCATTCAGTATCCTAGCATTAGTGGTTTAGCTCACTTACTCTGACCAATCTCTCCATCAGGATATTCATGAAAGCTATCCACACGAGCAGCTAGAGTACACTTAGCAGCAACTATACGAGCTGCCTTACGCCGTATATCCTGAGAGAGAGAGAGACAGAGAGAGAGAGAGAGAGAGAGAGAGAGAGAGAGAGAGAGAGAGAGAGAGAGGGAGGGAGGGAGGGAGAGAGGGAGGGAGGGAGGGAGAGAGGGAGGGAGGGAGGGAGGGAGAGAGGGAGAGAGGAAGGGAGGGAGGGAGGGAGAGAGGGAGGGAGGGAGGGAGGGAGGGAGAGAAAGGGAGGGGAGGGAGAGAGGAAGGATGGAGGAAGAGATAGAGGCCGGGAGAGACTGAGGGTGAGAGTGTGCTATGAGTGTGTCAGTACCTACCTCAGGTGTCATCTGTACAATATCAGAGTAATATATAAATCCAGTGTGCGGTAACATGGCCGTCGATGAGAACCCATCAAGTGTTCTCTTCTGTGCTCCTAGCACTTGTATATTACATGCTGGCATCTTACTGAGAGCTGTTAACCCTCCAGCTACACCTGTAGTAATGTAACCATGGTAACTACCATGAGACCACAACTCCTCACCCATCATCTTGGCAGCTACAGTAGAGCCGATTATCGTAGACAGGTTAGGAGCAATGAACGCCATCTTAGACTCCACATACTGTAGTATCTTCATCCTCTTATCATACATATCTAGACCCTGCAGTATGTGCAGTGGCATAGACAGGACTGGAACTAAGGTTGGCAGGGTACAAGTAGCTAATAATTAATTATTCATGAGGACATGGTCAATTAAAATCACTTGTCAAACAATGGACTCGCGAGGCCCGGGTGTAGCTACACCACTGAGTATGTGTCTACATGTAGTGACTACAGTATGTGCTCATTACTAACCATCTCACAAGCCTCTAATACAGCATCTAGCTCCTCCTGGTCTAATTTCTGCCTATATGAGAGAGAGAGAGAGCGGAAGAAATTGACACACACACACACACACACACCCACACACACACACACGCACACACACACGCACACACCATGTCTCACCCTTGTGTAGTAGATGCAGTAACAGACACCACCATTATAGTAGCAGCTGGTAGGATATCAGAGAGATCCACTTTAGTCACCTCTAGATCATTCTGTAATAACTGCACCATTACATCATTATGATGTCATCATTAATACAAGCCCCGCCCACCTGTACAGTCCTCATGTAGTCATGTGCTAGGTACACCATTGACTCCAGCTCAGGGAATCTCTTGGAATATTTATCACGTACATATTTATGAATGATATCTATAGAACAATAACACTAAATACAATCCTGTCAGTATGATAGCACTCAGTGTCTCAATGAAGACAACAGTACTCTCACTCTCACACACCCTCTCCAAACACTACTGTGGTCCTGCACTATAACACACAGTAGTTCTGCTGCCTAGTCAGTAATACAGGCTTTATGATGCTAGTGTGTATGACTAACACTGATTGTAGACTACAGACGACTAGTCATTACTAACACACTCTCTCACTCACCAGCTCGCTCTGCTGTTTCTTGGTTTGGCTCATGATCTGATGATGATATAGTCTGTGTATGACAGGTATGTGACAGGTATGACAGGTATGCCCCAGTCATAGAGACAGGCATGATATACACTTGTTATGCTCAACTATTAGAGCAGTCAGATAGATATTGTGTACTTGAACTACGTCTGTGCTTTATGTATCGTAGAATGTAAATTTTAGTGACATTTTCATGTAGTAGTCTATTTTAAATAAGTAATAAAAACATTTTAACCAAAATGCAAGAGATTTAGGGTTGGTATATTTATCGAAAAAGTATGGAAACAAGATTTTGAAATGAAAAGGATTGTAACAATAGCAGTGTAATGCTACCTCCCTATTAAATTAACAACAACTATCGAAAGCAGTTAATTTAGGGAGGTAGCATTACACTGCTATTGTTACAATCCTTTTCATTTCAAAATCTTGTTTCCATACTTTTTCGATAAATATACCAACCCTAAATCTCTTGCATTTTGGTTAAAATGTTTTTATTACTTGTTTCTTTTCTTTTTTTATTAATAACTTAGTTGGCACTTATGCTAATACAGTGCCCGTAAAGAGCCTCTTGAACTATTTCAGCTGACTGCATGCACTCATATGGCGATCGACTCTGCACCGCATACATTCAACACGTACCCTGCAACATTAGCTAAGCTTAAGCTAGCATTCTTACAAGCCTGAACAGACAAATCCAGTGTAACAGTGATGATTTGCTCGTTGTCTGCTGTGAACACTGCTAGTGGCAGCACCGTGCGGCACTCGCAATTTGTACTAAGGTGCGCTTGTATTAGAATAATTACATACACGGGCGTGCGCGAGTAGGCGTAACCTAGTAACGGAGTTCAGATGGAATGGAGTCTGTTATGGATCAAAAATCGCTGTTTTCCTGGAAATACTCGCTTCTGCTAGTGTTTTAGGCTTAAATAGATATCAGGTGCACTGCTCACAACGACTAGTGTAGTTTCTGTGTAGGTTTTGTCTCGAATAGTTCACTAGCCACGGCGCTAGGCTCTCTGAAGAAGAAGAAGAATAAGAAGAAAGAAGATGAACAAACGGGTGACCACGTGAACTCTGGTTTACCACCTTAGACCTGGTTTCTTTTGCTTCTGAAGGTCTCTTTGTAATCGCACAAATCGCGCAAGGAGCTTCAGAACGTTAGATTAGCTTGAAACGCCCGTACGGCGAAGATATGGCAGTGCCGTACTTAGTGCCTCCAGGCGAGATGCCATCTTTTCATGCCCGTACCAACTGGCCTTATAGTCTTTAATAGTAGACTCATTGTAAGCGCTTACCTCTTAGGATAGCCCCTAGGTAGTTAATATACCCCTGATGTCGTCAACAGCCAAGATATACGCGAATTATTGCGTTTAGCCTAAGTGTAGCCGCCATCTTGTATTCCGCCCAACCCTAAATATGCCACGACTACCGCGTGGCATAATAAGTGCCCGGACGGGTTCAAATGAAGAACTAGAGTTCTCATGAACACATACCCAGGACACGGTTACTGCACAGTTTTGTCATGTGGTGCAGTATCAGCAATTACTGCTCAAAGCTGCTACCCAAAGCTGTTGCTCAAAGCTGCTCCTAAACACTTAACCCTCTGATGCCTATGTGTCCCGAGTAATTAAAATTAAGATGACAGTCTAATAGTCATCTACGTATTCAAAATTAGTGATATGTTGATAACTCACTGATCTCATTATCTGTCTCCACTACAAGGTTGTTAGCGTCCACTATCACCTGATACTCAGGATCAGCCTCGACTGGTCCTCGTGACGTCACTGCATCAATCACGTGATCACAATGTGATTTGTGGGCGGGGCACATACCTTCAGTTGGGTTCTCCAGGTAGTATTGTACCTTGTCCATGACCTCAGTGAACTGTACTGAGCCTAGTTACTGATCAGGACCATGACGTCACTAACCTCTCTACTCTCTCCTAGTTTAGCTACTGCCCTCACTGACTTGTCCGCCATCTTGGCTAGATCCTCTAGTTGTTCAGCAGCAGCGTCCATTATCTCATCTCCCAGCTCGTGTTGCTGGTCATCGTCCTCCCCAACCTCCTCGAGGTCAGCTAGTAGCTCGTCTGCTAACGACATCTTATTTACATGGGCGAGGTTTGGAACAAGCTCCGCCCTACTGTGTGAGGGAGGGCGGGGTAATTCCGGACACGGGGTAATTTCGGACACTCGGGTTCTGTTTCGCTGCAGAAGAGCCAGCGACTGTAGTAAGCCATTCTTATTATAGCTATACCATCAAGCTATCGTAGACTAATAAACATAGTACGGCGAGTCGCTTGTTCTCTGTTGATAGCGACAATCGTCTTGTGTATCGGCGAAATCGCTTTTTAGTTCACTAGCCTTGTATTATCGAGTTGTTGAGTTCTTTTAGTAGCCTCGTCGAGCATCAATACAAGAGAAACAGCACTAATATGAGTTGTAGACTTGACTTATATACAACGGAAGATTCTGTTTGATCGGCGAGTGCAATGCCCAGCTAGGTGTCCGTAATTGCCCCGTGTACCAAAATGCAAATATTTTCTATGGTTAAACGTGCGTGTTTTCATCCTGCCAGTCGTCATTGAAAACCATAACTTGGCTGACAGATAGCACATAGATAAAGTTCCAGCACGCTGTCGTTTTTGTTTCGGTACGTTTTTTTCTGCTGTCGAAAACCAAGCTCGCTATTTCGACAACCGAAAGTGTGTCCGGAATTACCCCGCCCTCCCTTAGTTAGTTACGTTAGTACATGTACCCGGCTTAATTGCGACAGTCATGATCACTACATGCGGCACAGTCTCTTGACTGACTTACTGCAGTAAAGACGAGTCTAGACTAGTCTAGACTCGTCTTTACTGCAGTAAGTCAGTTGTATAGTACTCGCTGCTTGCACATGCGCAGTACTGAGGGGCGGGGCTGGTGGTCCAGAAGGAATGTGCTGGTTCTTCTTCATGTAGCCGCTAGCTCGGCTCGTTGCTAGCTGTGCTAGCTGCTTCGTACACAGACTATATCATCATCAGATCATGAGCCTAACCTGGGGACAGCAGAGAGAGCTGGTGAGTGAGAGAGTGTGTTAGTAATGACTAGTCGTCTGTAGTCTACAATCAGTGTTAGTTAGGTAGCTCATACACACTAGCATCATAAAGCCTGTATTACTGACTAGGCAGCAGAACTACTGTGTATTATAGTGCAGGACCACAGTAGTGTGTGGAGAGGGTGTGTGAGAGTGTTGGTATGATCACCTGTCAGTGGTGCTGCTCTGTGTGCTCTACTTACACAGGATAGGGAGCTGTATGATGCTTGTTATGATGGTAGACTGGAGGCGGTTCGCTCTGCTGTGGAGAGAGGTGGTGATCCTAATTGGAAGAATAGGGTGAGTCTCCAGCTAGTCCATTCTCATTGTGTGTAGTGTACTGTACTAGATCTGCTACTATTACTAATCTACTGTAATTTATACTGTATGTATACTGTATGTATAATTTTTGTTGTGATTCTAACATCCACATGTTTGATTAAAGGTGTAGCTACTAAGTAGAACTGCTGTGAAAGGAGAAAAGGGTTAGACTATGAATAGACCAGTTGCGTGTAAGCGCTAAAGAATTCATTAACGCTTAATTACGCGTGACGTCACGACTGGGTGCTGTGGTTGCCAGAGAAAATGTATGGAGAGCATTGGAGAAACGAGCGGAAGTGCGCATAAAGCATCTACTGGTCGTCAAAGTATACCGTATGTTCTTGTTTTGCGAGACTGATGCAAAACTTCAGACAGTGGGACGTCCGATGAACTTCGAATGAAGCTTCTACGAGGCGTGGTTGCAGAGAAATCCATACGTAGAAAAGACTATCTGTCTATCATGACTGGGCATAAGTGCTGCATCTGTGGAAATACTACTTCGAAAGATCCAAGTGTGCCATTCCATCGTTTCACTAAAGAACCAGGCAAGAGAGCACTTTGGTTACGCGTATTCCAACTTCGTGAGGAGAACATTTCTCCTAACAGCCGCGTTTGTGCGAGGCATTTTCCTGAAGGAAATGTGAAAAAGACGCCAAGTATTACTCTGGGTAAGCGATTTGCATCTCCAATCAAGCAAGGACCTAGGGCAAAGCGAGCTAAGGAAAGATCAGTAGATAAGCAATTGTGTGAAAGTCGTGCCCAGACTCCTCTGTCATCTAGCAGCAGGTCAGTTACTCCAGCATCAACATCTACAACCTCTCCTGAACCTGATCATGAGGTACTTACAACAGTAGTAGGAGATCAGTATGACAGCGACTACGAAGTACATGAATTACCCAGCGTGGAGGAGCCTGCACACCATCAACCTACATGTAGCTCAACTGAGGTAATAGTGAACACAGCACTTCTAGCACGCATTGAAGCACTTGAGGCAGAGAATCAGCATTTGAAAAGAAAGCAGAAGGGAAAAAGTGTGAGCTACTTCAAAATAGAAGATATCTGCCATGATGATAAGCTGGTGCAGTTCTACACAGGCTTACTGTCGTATACCGTGTTTCTAGCATTCTTCGAGTTCCTCGGACCGGTGGTCGAACATCTAAATTATTGGGGCTCAAAGGAAGGTCATCGGCGCCGTAGTAGGTCTAAAAAGCTGGATCCGAAAAATCAACTCTTTCTCACTTTGGTCAAACTAAAACTTAACTTAAAGCTTCGAGATCTGGCTTTGCGCTTTGGATTGTCCACTTCACTGACATCTCGCTACCTTACAACATGGATATGCTTCTTGTACCAACATTTAAAAGAAATTGACTGGATGCCCACTGTAGAGCAAGTATTAGGGACTCTGCCGGACTCCTTTCGAAAGAAGTATCCAACAACCTTCGCTATAATTGACGGAAGTGAAGTATTTATCGAGACACCATCCGATTTGCATATGCAATCGTCTACTTGGTCACAGTATAAACACCATAATACTGTGAAGTTTTTAGTTGCATGTACACCTAATGGAGCAATTTGCTACATATCACAGGTTTACGTTGGATCTATTTCAGATGTGGAACTGACACGCATATGTGGCCTGCTAACTAAACTAAAGGACAAACCGGGCATTTCGATAATGGCCGACAGAGGATTCACAATAAAAGACTTGTTAAAAGAAATAAATATTGGCCTGAATATACCACCTTTCCTAGATGGTAAAAAACAACTGTCTCCAGCTGAAATCGAGAAAGGAAGGAAGATTGCATCCCTTCGAATCCACGTAGAACGTGCAATCGGTAGAATAAAACTGTTCAGTATTTTAAAAGGAACAATCCCACTGTCAATGGCACGAATAACAAATCAAATTGTTTTCGTTTGCGCTTTCTTGACAAACTTTCAGCCTGCATTGGTCCCTCTGCCTGATGATGATGAGCTTACTGATGCTGATGTTGAAAAGTATTTTGAGCAGCTATCAGATTGCAACTCAGACTCTGATGAGGATGAAGCTGATCAAGATCACGACTAATACTTTTGTGATTTAAAATTATTATTGAATATGAAATAATCATTGAGAACTTTTGGTAAGATCTCTAACAGGGAGACCTAAACAGTGTACTGGGCTTACAATTTCAGGAGCAACACAATTGTCATAAAATGAAATCAGTTTAGGAAGCAGTTTCTCAGTCCAGAATGCATGATCAAAGGGTATGCGTTGAACATTCACACCTTTAGTAGTATATATTACAAAGTCACACCATGGACGTTCACCAATGCCCATTTGACCTTGAACCTGTGCAAAATACTGATGACTGGTTTTAAGCTTAAGCTCGTTGTTCCTGACTCTTTCACTACAAAATCCAGATGTTATGGATGCTTCTAAAGGAGAAAGAAATCTAACTGAGTATAGGCATTTGATTTCCAAGAACCCGTAAGGCTGCAAAACATTGGAAGGATCATAAACAACTCCATCTGGTGAAGCTCCAAGAAATGAATAGGCAGTGTTAATAATAAATCCACTGGCACACACAGATAGCTCAGGGTGGCCATTGTTTTGTTGGTAAGCCACGTATTCCTTTACTGCAACTGGCTCCATGTCAATACCATACCTAGTAGCTTCTGTTGAAAATGCCTTTGGTTCGATAAGGCGAAGAACTAATTTTTCTGGAGGAGTGTCACGTTTGCGAGATAATACTGCTCCAAACATAGAAGCAGTGATTCTATACCGGCGCATATCAAACCACAAAGGAGACATTCGCTGTGCGCGAGTACTTCTCTCTATCTCACGAGCTCTTTCTTCAGTAACAACTAAACTCTGCTTAAATGCTTCAATTGCTTTCATTAATTCTGCAGAATCAGGTAAATGATGAGAAGTTGGCTGCTGGCTTATCGTCTCGGATACTGTGCGTTGGTATGTTTCATCAAACAACAATGAAATACATAGTTTTTCTCCTTTAAGTGTGTCCAAAAGCTGTGGAAGACGACTTGCGGCAGTTCCTCTATACTCCAGTGGTCTAGGGTCAAAATCCTCAATCATCTTCACTTCTCGCTTGTTCGGTTTAGCATAGTCGTGCTTCTGGATTTTAGCTTTAGACATCTCAAGTGAACTCTCTTTCCGCTTTTTTGGTGGTTTCCATTGGCATGGCAAAGAGGTACACGGGGTCTCATCAGTATCACTATCTTCTTGCAGTGGGCGAATATTTGGGTTTAGCTGAAATGGTGTAGGATGCAGTTTATCAAGAGCATGAAGTAGTGCTGATACATGAGTGCAGCTTGCTGATCTCCTGTAATCAAATAATGGAGAGTACGTTATTTTCCTGTTAATATAATTATTATGTGTTTGGTATACTAAACGTAGAGTGAGTACATACCCAGCAGCACATTCACATGTAGCTTCACAAATAGTAGTAGCAAGTTTTCCATCACGTGCAAGGAGGAGGTAGACATTGTAGATACCAGATTTCATAGACGGCTTCATTTTGCAACGCACATGGCAGTATTCTGGATGATTAGTGTTGACCTCCATTTCTTCGAGCCTACCTGAAGCCCACTGATTGTATCCACTATCAAGAGCCCTGAAAGCACCCTCATCTCCATCACGCCCTACGTGTCCAGCTAAATACGAGTATAACAGACCTATAGGCAAAATAGCAAAACATTATTAATAACATAGTACTACACATAAGTAAAGTACCTGAAGTAACGACTGGAATGGAAGGAGCAATTTCCTCACAGGTAACTGAAGTCACTGCCTTCCAACCAGTAAGTGGTGGAGGTGGAGGTTCTAATTGTGCTACTGTTGTTTCCCCTGCTTCTACAATTGATCTGTATTTTCTGTACAGATAAGATCCATCTACGTCTACGATGTTGGTTCCTTCGCTTTCAGCCTGATTCACTCTAAATACAAGTTATATAGCTACATGAAATAAAGAAACACATGCTGCAGCATGCACCTGTCAATAATCTTTTGCTTTTTCCATGATGTCGGGAACCTGATGCCTCTACAGAGCAGCCACCAACGCAGAGCAGATACAGTATGCACTTGGTATGGTTTGCTGAGCTCAGCGCCTGGAATATCACTAGGGCAAAGTCTCACTTCTTGTACAGCGTCCATTTCACCAATCCCACGAGTAAAACTGCCTCGATCTCTGCAACCACGCCTTGTAGAAGCTTCATTCGCAGTTCAACGGACGTTCCACTGTCTGAAGTTTTGCATCAGTCTCGCAAAACAAGAACATACGGTATACTTTGACGACCAGTAGATGCTTTATGCGCACTTCCGCTCGTTTCTCCAATGCTCTCCATACATTTTCTCCAGCAACCGCAGCACCCAGTCGTGACGTCAAGCGTAATTAAGATTTCATTAAAATTCCATTGCTTACACGCAACTGGTCTATTGAGGTGTCTACTGATTTATATACCATAGTGTGTGGGCGTCCCCATACAAGGCACAGGTGGTATATTTGTCATATTCCCCACCATGGTGCACACATCAGTTAACCCATTGAAGAGTGAATTTCTCATATACCTCCATGGTGGTATATATCACATAATCCACCATGGAGATTATGCGATATATACCACCATGGTGGTATATGAGAAATACACTCCTCAAGGGGTTAACCAAGAGGTGTGCCCTGGTCACGTGACCAGGTTGAGGTTGCACGACGGCATCCTCGGAAAGTTATTCGCCTTGCAACTAGCAGCACCCAGTTGCAGGGCGAAGATGCGCAGAAGTGGCTGAGATTTATAGTGTGCAATCATCCTGACACTAGTGGGTATTAAATTGGCAAGCATGTGACAAACCCCGCCCAAGTCATGTTGAATATTGCAAGAACAATTTGTAAAACTTGGCGATCGCTCTTTCGCTCTAGAAGCACAAAGCTGTCCAAGTCTTTGCCACACACTCTACTCAGGTACGCGTACACACTTGGGGCCTCCTCTCGGCCCGTGACTCACCGCTAAATCGAGATCCACGCAAACGCGAGCAAGAAGCGACGCCCAAACACTAAAGTATATAACATATGAACCATGGCTTGTCGTTGTGTATGCCGAATATACCACCCGAGGTCGAGGTCAGAGGAAGTTTGCAGCCTCGATAAACCCCTCGCTTCGCTCGGGGTTTATCTCGGCTACAAACTTCCTCTGACCTCGACCTCGGGTGGTATATTCGGCATACACACCTCCAAGCCATGGTTTATATATTACATAAACCAGTATACCGTATATAGCAGAATAATACTTTTGCGAATAACACTATTTGTGATATTATATCCACGAATGTCATGTTTTAGTTGACAAAGATAGACCAATAGCGCTAATTCACGTAATTATTATTTGCGAAATGCTCTATCGAAGCCGTCACTGGTGAGTTTTATGCCAAAACATGTTGATCATGGACCGCATTATCGATATTATCTTGAGCATGATAGCCTCTTGAGCTTTGTTATACGAGTTACAGTCAAGAAGCGCTTGCAATAACGATCTGCTGTCAGGAAGAGTACCCATAGTAACACGTGTGTCGTAAATGTTAATTAGATCTCTTTAACATGCTCGTATTTTACACATAAAGACATTTTTGTGAATATTAATTAGACAAACTGCTATCCGTCACCTTAGTAAGATAATAATAAAGAAGTACATGTGTTATATTGATCCACTCTTCTCATGTGCAGTATGGATGGACTCCTCTGATATGTGCTGCTGAGAAGTATCACACAGCCGTTGTACAATACCTGGTTGAGAGAACAACAGCTCAAGTTAATGCCACAGATAATGTGAGTCATAGTAACAGTATACAGTGTATTACTGTACATGTACATTGGGTACTTGTGAATAAACACAAGTATCATTGATAGAAATTGAGTGATAGAACTGGCATTGATAATACAGTACATGTGGATAAGGAAAGAGCTCGTATACTGCAATCCGACGAGGGACAGTCATTGTAACATGTATGTTGGAAGGCTACAGCAGTGATGCTTAGTATGTGTTTCAGATGAAATATATGATTGTTTTGTGCATACAAACTGATTTTTTATACTGTATTAAGTATGGCAGTATTCGCTGGTACAGCTGATAGAGTCCTGTCTTTATCTGTCTATCAAAATAATCTAACACTATGTAATGTAAAGGAAAGACTACATTGTACAAAGCTTATAGTGCCCAAATAGTATTTTGACTCAGTGTACTACACAATAAGCTACCAACCAGCATGCAACAAACCTGCACTGAAATACTGTAACACAAAGTAGCCGCCTAGCATTATAACAAAGCTATTATGATGGTAACAACATCTTTTTAAATAGCTAATGAACATGTGTGCTAATAATTTTGAATCAGTTTCCACCCGCTTGTAAGAACAGTAGAGACAGCTTTACAACTTCGTGCAGCTCAAGCAAGAGTGATGCAGTGAGTGTGTCAGCACATCTCCGTAGATCCCTCTGTTGACTTGATCCGTTTATCACATCCAACATTATTTTACTGTATTATCTATGGATTGTGATATTACCAACTAGTCACATGATGTTACTAAATATAGACCATCCAATGCTGTGCTATTACCATCAGCAGAGTATTGTCTGTTACTGGGTGCTCCTAGGAGACACTGTTCCATATTGATAGTAATTGTATACTAACCACACCCATTACTATGGAGATTATAACACTCTCAAGGATTGTTTGTCCTTTATTCAGAGGTCACTCTCTTGTGTTGAGTAGCATTCACAGTGCAGGTTGTCACACATGTCATGTGACCCACACTGAGCAGTCCTGGGTGGTGAAGGGGTTAGTGCCTGTCTCATCTGTGGGTCCCAGTAGTATCCCGTCATGTATAATAGTGACCACAGTATGGTTTGTAGTGGTAGGGAGGGAGCTGGTGAACAGGTTCACTAGTGTTGTGATGGTGACTGGGTAGGATCAGAGAGAGCATGTGATAGCTGCTGCAGTCATGTGACATTCATGTGTTTATAATGGCTCTATGAGTAGTCATTATGCCTTGGTGGGCGGAGCCACGAGGCATATGTACAGTACTTCGTTCGTTTGTTTGTTTGTTTGTCAGTCAGTCATTATGCCTTGGTGGGCGGAGCCACGAGGCATTCTGTAATCGTGTTGTCTGTCTGTCGTTCTGTCTGTCTGTTACACTATTTTTGCAGCGCACGCTGAACGGTGAGCTCTGAAACTTGCAATACAGGTAGAACTCGATATTATCTCGGTTGTGAACTAGCGAAAGTTCGATGCAAAGCTTTGTTCTCGAGTTATGGCGTGATTTGCCTAGTTGTTTACCGTTGCTGGCGATCTGGACTTCTCCAAAGGCAAAGCTGTCCATAGTTGACTACCTAGAAGCTGATAGGTTAGAATTTTACTACAGGATAGCAGCGCAGGTCCAGAGAAATCGTGTAAGCAAGCTATGGAAGCTATCTCGCTCGTGGTATGCGTGTGCTGTTCTAAACACTGTAGACACGCCCAGTTGATTTGTGGTTAGCACTGATTGGCTTCTGATTGAGCACTGCATTGTGACTGCTGTACAGAAATCCTGTATACATGCATCTGCAGTTGCTGTGTTTGAGGAATGGTGGATAATTGTTTTTGTGGATATAGTGTCATTCCACCGAGGCATCTGCACCTTAACCCTTTAAGCCCTGATGACGCCATTTGGCGTCATACATACTTCAGACAGCATAACTTTATGAAAAAGTGCTAAAATATCCCAAAATTAAGCCAAATTGAAGAATACAAATAACCGGAAAAATTGACCGGTTTTCGGCGCGCCCCCTGCGCAAAATGTATCGGTGTCAGTATTTCTATGGCTTCACCGCAAATTTCGCAACATCTTAGGAAAAACAAACGGCCGCCAAGAAAATTTGGACATTTTATGGCTTCGGGTGCTCGGAAAACACATTTTTGCGCATTCTCTATAATTTGGGCTACATTTTACATTGACCAAAACCACTGCTATTTACATGTACTTTTCAGTAGCCAGCCCCAAAGTACTAACTTTGAGCAAAATTTGACGAGGTCGCTGCACTTTATCGACTTCACTTTCGAAGTGGGAGGGGCATATCGACCGACTTGAGTGTGGGCAATTGCGGCTGCTCACTGGCATAAAAGGACACAAATTTGAGACCGGTAGCACAAAAGACACACGAGATATTCACGATAGAAGTGGTCAGCATTTACGAGGTTAAAATTTCAGCAAGATAATTTAGTAATTAAAGGGTTAAGTGCTTCATTGTTCAGTGACTCTTATTGATATGCTTAGTTCACAATATTGCTGCTCTAGCTGCTGCAGGCAATGCTTGTGAGTTTATTGCCTCGAAAATATCTCGTAATGATTTGTTTCTACACCTTTGGTTGTGTATATTGTATTGGACCACATGATGTATTACCAATCCCACAGCACATGCTGTATGATAACAATAAAGAAGTACATGTGTGTACATGTATAAAGACGGTTATTATATTTATAGAGATGGTTACTAGCTTATGTGTGTTATATTGATCCACTATTCTCATGTGCAGGGTGGAGAGACTGCTCTGATGAAGGCTGCTATTAATGGTCACACAGCCATTGTACAATACCTGGTTGAAAGAACAACAGCTCAAGTTAATGCCACAGATAATGTGAGTCATAGTAACAGTGTACAGTGTATTACTGTACATGTACATTGGGTACTTGTGAATAAACACAAGTATCATTGATAGAAATTAAGTGATAGAACTGGCATTGAACATGTGGATAAGCAACGAGCTCGTATACTGCAATCCGGCGAGGGACAGTCATTGTAACTTGTATGTTGGAAGGCTACAGCAGTGATGCTATGTGTTTCAGATGAAATATGATTGTTTTGTGCATACAAACTGATTTTTTAGACTATATTAAGCATGGTAGTATTCACTGGTACAGCTGATAGAGTCCTGTCTTTATCTGTCTATCAAATAATCTAACACTATGTAATGTAAAGGAAAGACTACATTGTACAAAGCTTATAGTGCCCAAATAGTATTTTGACTTAGTGTACTACACAATAAGCTACCAACCAGCATGCAACAAACCTGCACTGAAATACTGTAACACAAAGTAGCCGCCTAGCATTATAACAAAGCTATTATGATAGTAACAACATCTTTTTAAATAGCTAATGAACATGTGTGCTAATAATTTTGAATCAGTTTCCACTCGCTTGTAAGAACAGTAGAGACAGCTTTACAACTTCGTGCAGCTCAAGCAAGAGTGATGCAGTGAGTGTGTCAGCACATCTCCGTAGATCCCTCTGTTGACTTGATCCGTTTATCACATCCAACATTATTTTACTGTATTATCTATGGATTGTGATATTACCAACTAGTCACATGATGTTACTAAATATAGACCATCCAATGCTGTGCTATTATCATCAGCAGAGTATTGTCTGTTACTGGGTGCTCCTAGGAGACACTGTCCCATTTATTGATAGTCATTGTTAACTAACCACACCCATTACTATTGACATTATACCAGTCTCAAGGATTGTGTGTCCTTTATTCAGAGGTCACTCTCTTGTGTTGAGTAGCATTCATAGTGCAGGTTGTCACACATGTCATGTGACCCACACTGAGCAGTCCTGGGTAGTGAAGGGGTTAGTGCCGCCCTGTCTCATCTGTGGGTCCCAGTAGTATCCCGTCATGTATAATAGTGACCACAGTATGGTTTGTAGTGGTAGGGAGGGAGCTGGTGAACAGGTTCACTAGTGTTGTGATGGTGACTGGGTAGGAGAGCATGTGATAGCTGCTTCAGTCATGTGACAGTCATGTGTTTATGATGGCTCTATGGGTAGTCATTGTTCAGTGACTCTTATTGTGATGCTTAGTTCACAATATTGCAGAGTATCATTGGTAGAAATTACTGAGACATTTAGGTTACACTGCTCCTGATTCACTGCAAACTGGATACATTTCTATTCATTAATTTTAGTCATGTCGTTTAGATGAAACCAGGTATAGAATAATTTGAGTGATACCACTGCCTAGTGGGGTTTGATATAGAATTTGGGAGTATTTTGAAAGTTGATCGTCGTTCAGAAAGTTTCTAGAAAAAATTTTGAAAATTTAAGCCCTCTAAGAGTGATACCAGGGTACTGTATGATACACTGCTTAGCAATAGACACTTGACACAGTAATAGTTAGACAGTGCATCCAGTTTAGCGTCCAAGCATAGCGAGGGCGCTATGATAACAGCGCAAGGGCTTCCAAACAGCGCAGATCTGATTGGATGTGCTGTCTAACTGATTTAGATCATAGCAATATCAAACAGAAATGACGTGAACATAGCACACATGCTCAGTAGATGATAGCGCACACATGATGCCAATATGCTCAGCAATGTTGTTGCAAGATGGTCGATTGTACTTAGCCTAACCACCAAGAAACAAGTGGACTAACACAAGAATTCAAATGAAGAAAGATCCCTTGACATGCAGAGAATGGCGAAATCTGACTTGACAGAGAGATTGCGTCTGAGTAGCACTCCATGAAGCTTGTTTGCAACTTGCTTGCTGTTGGCACTAGAGTCTTTGATGTTCAGAAATCAGCTCAGGCTCACTCCACTATTCTATTGTACTAGTTATAGTGTTTGATCAGCTGAATATTAAAATAGCTCTTGTACCAGCTCTGTACACCTTCTATCCTCTTATAGGACTCATGGACTGCCTGTCACTATGCTGCTAGGTATGGTTACCTGGAGTTGGTGAAGCTACTAGTATCCCATGGAGCCAACAGACAG
This sequence comes from Haliclona indistincta, assembly GCA_964017065.1. Classification (NCBI taxonomy): domain Eukaryota; kingdom Metazoa; phylum Porifera; class Demospongiae; order Haplosclerida; family Chalinidae; genus Haliclona; species Haliclona indistincta. Next base: position 375,830 of record OZ024790.1, on the reverse strand, counting down.
ATGAGGAATAGGGTGAGTGTCACTGAGGTGATGAGATTATGTGTTAGTGGACGTATAATTTTGTATTTACATAGCAGATAAACTTGCTCTAGCCTGCGGGCAACAATTTAGTTGTCAGCTATCTCACAACAGTCTAAACAATGTGGAACACTCCTCAAATCTACATAGCCGACACCATAGCCTTAGTGCACGATCAGAATCAGACATCCTGTATATGGGTTAATTATTTTTGATCCTTGCTATAGTTCATCTGCACTAGGACTCTAGTGCGCATTCAATATCAATTTAATCCCGTCTGCTCTACATGTTAATACACATTGATTTTGCATGTCAAAATCAATGATTTGTCTGCACTAGTTTCCTACTGTTGTTTACGTCACATGACATGATCGATGTCAATCTGGCTTTATTATAGAATTCAAGTTGGGCGAAGTATGTGCTGATAAATAATTGGGAGGACGAGTGATGTGTAGATCTCAAAACAATACTGGTACTAGTATGATTCAAGCTCTAGATAGGATAGGACAACACTGATACAATGATGCTGCCTCCTGTTAGGAGATTAAAGAGTGTGGGATACACCATTCTTTTCCTTCTTGTTATTATGAAGGAAAAGAGTGTGAGGTACACTACACAACATGTCTATGCCTCTAGGTACTGTAGTCATGTGAGTCATGATCATTGAGATCAGTACAACATGAGGAAAGAGCCTTGAGCTGGACAGTAACCAGTACAAGTGTGTGATATCACTGCATAATAGTTACTAATTGAGGGAGCTTCATTACTGCATGATAACCATTTTATTGACTGTCTTCATCATCACCTGCAGGATGGGTACACTCCACTGTATCTAGCAAAGCAGTATGGTCATCAGTCTGTTGTCGACTACCTAGTGACACTTGGTGAGTATATTCACACCATGCAGTAACCATGACAACATGAATTTGTTTTTGCTTGGTGTTCACATGCTCAAGTGAGGGATACTGTACGTAATCTGTACGTGTACAGAATATGGATGTGCTAGTATATCTCAGTAATTTTGAACGGATATGGAGCACATAATGAGAAAGGAGCATCAATCAAACTCCAATAGACCTTTTCCAACTCCGTATATTTGGTAGAAAATCCGTATACTTGGTAGTCAAGAGCGTACAGTAGTGATTGGGAGATATGCTTTTACCACACCGCTACACTGTGAGTAAGGCAACGACATCAACAAGGCTTGCAGGTTATGTTTCTCTGCGATACAGCTGCATAATTCACAAACTCTACTGGGTGTGGTTAAGGGTAACACGTGGCTCACTCTTGAACATAGCAGCTATAGCTTTAGCCTAGTAAACAGCTAGTACAGATGAATACAAGTGGTGTTGATGCTTGTGTTATCAGCTGTGAGGCAGAATTTGAAGCTAGACCAAGCAGTGCTACACAATTGGTAAATTTTAAAGCACCCTAGCATAGAATAGTGGGTAAATGTTTGAGCATAATCTGCTCATGCCTAGTTCAGACAAGAACTTGAAATTTCAATAGTTTTTGGATAGTGCTAATATAAGTAAACTGTTTGTTTTGGCTTGTATTAGCAGTATTGACAATGGGATGCCTTATAAGGCAAGTACAGTGCTTCCAGCTTAGAGAGTCCAATTTTGAACATATTATGCTATAAAATTTTTATCAAAGGTAATACAATCTTGAAATCTGGTCTGAAGTATGGTATAACATTGTGCATCAAATATGATAGCTCACAACCGACTATTGCAATAGTTATAAACTATTAACCCTTTAAGCCCTATTGACGCCTTTAGGCGTCATAATTGACTCCACCTACTCTAGACGTCGTAAATAGTGTGAAAAGTGCTCTAGAAAGGTCAAATCAAGTTTAATTGCAATAGATGACTTTACCTGAAAAACCCACTGTTTTTCGGCACGCCCTCCCCACTACAACCTACAGCACGGGGGGATTTTAAAGGGGGTGTTCCCCCCGTTAACCTGGGGTTCGAAGAGACAGAGCCCCTCGCCACTTTTGGCATTTTTAAGGCTTCGGGATGCCCTGAAACGCATACTTGGGCATAAAATATGGTCTAAACTATGCTGTTTGCTCACCTGGACACCACCACTGACCAGGTTTTTGTATCAGTCACCAGGGCTAAACGAAGGCCAAAATTGGCTGGAAAATGATGAGGTCGCAGCACTTAAGTGGCTTCAGTTCCGAAGTGGGAGTGGCCAACTCAGAGTTTAGTACATGGTCATAAACTTTGACATGCCTAGAAAAAACAGTGCTAGTTTGGAACAGCTAGCGTACTGCATGTGTAGAAAATCGCAAGACAAACTGTCAGTTTAGAGCAACTCAAATTTTCGTCAAAATAATTCAGCAATTAACTCTCTGAACACTGAGCTAGCTGGGGCGGAGCACGTGACTTTAACCCGTGCACCCACGCGTTAACAACCTGACCACGTCAGCTCGTTGTTGGGCGTGTCACTGTAGGCGTGGTTTCTTCTCATCTGAAATCATGGCGGATTTTGAGGGGTCTTGTACCCAGCTTTTCCGGACTGTGTGGCTGATTGCAGCTATCCAGGTACATTTAGATGACTGTAGCAGTAATTCCTACAAGTTCTGAACGCTTGTTATTGACCGATAGACAGAACTTAGTGCAGTTCGCTCACTCCCCAGTAGCTCGCTTCTTCCTCTTGCAAGCGGCTCAGGCCCCTTCGGCTAGACACACACAGACACTACAAACATATCTTATCATTCACACAGTTCATATCTGTCTCTTAAAAAAAAGTATGTTCTTCACAGGGTCGGAACCTTTAATCCTCAAAGCGCCGACACTGGAAACTTGTAAAGATGAAGGTTCCGACTCCAAGCCGACAAAGGGGTGGTTTCATGGTACTTGAATGCCGCCTGCATCTCATTTCCTGTACAATAACTATTATAACTTAACTGTGTTATTAATAGATTATTAATAAGTGGTCACTTACCATGAATATTAAGTAGGTTGTATTTTTACAACATTTCAGTGGTCAAAGAGTTAATTAAAGGGTTAATTATAAGTCACTAGCTATGCTCAGTAGCTGAAGTTTTTAGGATTGGAAATGGCTATTTGGCTGAGTTAAGAAAATTTACTTTACAAACAGCTCACAGAATGGCTCAACTTTCACTACAGCAAGTTTGCAAGCTCAACTTCCTTGCATAACGTTGTACGGTGTAGAAATGCACCAAAAACGTGTGTTTTTGGGAGTCACTGAAGTTCTTAGGCTTGCATTTGCGCATTTTTGCGAGTTAAGAACGCAGATTTTTGCAATGGAGAGCCAGATACCTGAACTTTTTACTTGCGTTGGAATTATAAGTGTAGTTTAAACCATGCGCGCACGCGATTGTTGAGAAAGTGCATAGTTCTGCAAAGTGCAGGTCAGCTGTTTGATACTGTTGACGCCAGAACCTTCCACAATAATGTGAAGGGGCGGGACTAGGTACCAATCACAAGTAAGTTAACACAGGTCCCTGCGGTTACCTGCCCAATGTATATTATACATGGCCTGAAAATGTCAGATCAGAAAATGTACTAACTGGACGTTTTGAATACATGAAAAATCAATGTTTACAAGAACTATGATATTAGAAAGTCATTCTAGCCACACCTCATTTACATTTATAGCTATGAATGCTCAGCCTTAACACCAGGACTGGGGCAATTTACGAGGGGCTTGTGAAAACTAGCTGTCCTGCTACATCACGAAGATCGTACATGAAGCGACTGTCTGTTGGCTTGAGCCTCGTCAACTGCTAGCTATACCCTGCTGCATAAAGAGACAACTATAGACGCTAACTGTCATGGTGCGCATGAGTGATGGTATAGATATAACTGTCATCTGGCTACTGTGTGATAATGAGATGAGTGGCTGCTTCAGAATTGTGACAATGGTACGGAAAAGTTCAGGATTTTTATCCCTGCGAGAATTGGAACCACGCACGTTCCGCAAGTACAGTACTGGTCACTTGCAGGGTCCCCATGGGAAAATTAAACTTGCTGTAGTGAAAGTTCGATACAATTAAAGCTTCATTATTAAGCATCATTGTTACTCACCTGATGGCTGTTGCTGGCAATTGAGATTTCTCTAAAGACAAAGCTGACTGCCTGGCAGCTTGTAGGATAGATTGATGATGCATGTGCAAAAAAGCCAACATGAACTGACAATGGCAAATCCACTCACACATCCTGTCATGATTACTAGTCTTGTACTGATGCTAGCCAGCAATTATCTACTGCATGTACACTTGTAAGATACTTATAATACTTATAAGAAATGTATATTACTGTAATGTTCATTCCTATTTCTAACAGAGAACACCATTCCCTACACAAAGCTAGTCCAAAGGGCTATGAGAGAGGGTCGTACTAAGCTCCTTATTATTAAAGCTCTCATCACTGGTCCTCCTGGTGTGGGCAAGACCAGCATCAGACATCTCCTGCTTGGCCTACCACCTCCTCCTAGTAGGACCAGCACACCGTTAGCAACACGAGCAACCAGAGCCATCTCTTTCTACCGCATCAAAGCCGATGGCAGCGGAGATGTTACATGGACGGAGCTCGATGACGATACCTACCTCAAATACATCGCTGAGGAGGTGAAGATGATTGAGCTCAATCCATCTCGTGCTGTTCCTCCTCATCCAGCCACCAGCACCACTCCTGCAGCCACTGAGAGCAGTGCACAGGAACCATCTGATGTGGATCACACTCCTCCAGTGCCATCACCAGCTACTCCACTGGTCTCTAGTTCATCACCAGCAGAAAGTGTCGAGGATACTAGTCTCCCGCCAGTTCTTCCTAAAACAGAAGGCACAGTTTTTAATGTTGCTCGCAAGATAGTTACTGATCCCAAACCGTCCAAAAAGCAGGAGTCCAAGAAGACGTTTGTTCACTTAATTGACTCTGGTGGACAGCCGTCATTCATCAGCCTCGTACCTGCATTTGTCAGGGGTAGCACGGTCAACATAGTAGCCTCAAAGTTCAACCACTCTATCAATGATAAGCTCCAGTACGAGTATGTGAAAGATGACCAGCATCTTCGCCAACCAACGCAATTACAGAAGTCTCAACTTGAATTCATTGAAGAACTCATTCGCACTCTCACGTCTGTCAAGCACTCAGAGGAAGGCAGTGGTCAAGGATCATCAGAGCCAAAGTTCCTCCTGATCGGCACTCATGCTGACAAGCATAGACGGCTATTTGACCAGACACTTTCCGGTAAGAATCGATGGCTGAAGAATAGTCTTGGTGAGCTGAAGTCAATGTGCATTGAGGTTAGTCCTGATGGAGATATTCTCTTCCCGATCAACACTCGGGTCACAAAGGAACCAGATCGCAGTAAAGCAGCATCTGATTTAAGGAAGAAGATCATGGATGCTTGTAGCGATGCAGAAGTAGATATACCTACTAGATGGTATATATTTGAACTGGAGGTGAGTGGCAAGGCAAAGAAGGAGGGTCGGAGTGTTCTAGGTCTGGCAGAGTGTATAGAGGTAGGAAGGAATCTCAGTATGGGAGAGGAAGATGTGATAGCAGCACTAGTGTTTCTTGATGGCGCTGCTCTCTGCTTGTATTTCCAAGCTGCTGCCCCTCACCTGGTCTTCACTGACCCTCAGGCCATTCTCAGTGAAGTCACTGAAATATTGAATCTCGGAATTATCGACCTCCACCTCATTCCCTCTCAGTATCCTCTTCTTTCAGAGCACATGGCATTGGTACGAAGGCTGCGAGATCGAGGGTTGTTTAACAAGAAGCTAGTAGATATCGTGTGCTCCATGTATCGAGTGAATGAGGAAGGGAAGGGTAGTTACTCAGTGGATGACTTCCTGTCCATTCTACAGCATCTCCTAATCATAGCACCCGTGTGCATCGATGGAGAGGAGCTGTTCTTCATTCCTTCCATCCTTCCTACCAACAAAAGGATTCTCTCTCTTTCTTGCGATCTTGCTCCTCTTGTTCTTCTCTGTCGCACCAGGGTAATACCTCTTGGTATGTTCTCTGCCTTAGTAGTGGCTCTGCTTGGTGATAAGCTCTTTCTTCTTGATGAAATCATCGGTCGTAATGCAGTCAGTCTCGAGTGCAAGGTCGGTGGAGGAGTAGTGCTACTAGTAGAGTGCCATGCTTGGCTTACAGTTCACTTCAATGGTAACAAGTTAGCTGCTCCTCGTATCAGAGCCGCCATCCACCACGCCATAGCCACAGTCTGCAGGCAGCGTCACCTTGATACTGAGCAGATTGTGTTCACTGATGGGTTCTTCTGTCCCTTCAAGATCTGTGAATCCATTCCTCATGCTTGTGTGGCAGATACTGCCTTCTCTCCAGCTCATCTCACCTGCTCTGTTAGACCTAAGGTTGGTTGTGGTCCATGCTCTGATGATGGGATGCTGGCATGGCTGGCAGCACCAGATGGTGAGTGTGGCAGATGATGATCAGCATGTTAGTATTATAGTGTATCTTTTCATGTAGCCAGCACAGTCTCTGCCTCATCAGCCACTGCTACACCACAATCACCTCCTCCAACTGGTGAGATGTTATGTTTGACACAGATTGTTTGATGATGGTCTATTTTCATGTAGTCTCTGTCTCAGCATCAGCCACTGCTCAGTCTCCCTCCATCACTCTCTCATCTCCTCCTCCATCTGGTGAGCTAACAGTTGGTACATGTCATGATGTGTATTCTGTTTGTCTGTGCAGGCACTGATACAGTATCACGATTCCAGTTCATGGAAGCAGTAGCTAGTAAGATATCTGCTAAATGGAAGAGAGTGGGTGTGTCTCTTGGGATAGAGCAGAATGACCTTGATGCTATTGATTTGCATCGTCGTGGAGATCCTCTTGAGTGCTTTAGTGATGTGTTCACATGCTGGCAGCAGCAGTCTACTCCACAGAGCCCAGCCAACTGGGCCACTCTTGTCACTGTGCTACGATCTAACTATGTAGGAGAAGAGGAACTGAGTGACACTATTCAGAATACATTTATGTGACTATACCAGAGAGTGATTGGTAGTTGAGTTTAATTATTGGTTTTGTAATTTATAAAATTTGTATTTTTGTTAGTTTTCAATTTTAGTTTGAACAATTTAATACTGATTCCAAATTTCGTTATTGTTAACTTTTTTGCAAATTAATAATCATTGTTTTTGACCAATAAACTCGTACTACATGATATGATGATGTCTCACAAAGCAGCATTATCACAACACACACAGTCAGTGACTATACAAACTCAAGATCATTGAGAATGTGTTCAATGTCTATCTGAGGGTCTCCCAGCACAGTCTTGTAGGTCACAATCTTGGAGCTGTTGGGCTGTCACTAACATGTTGTGTGTTTTTCACACAGGCTGTCTAGCTGTGGAATTCACATACTTGCCTTTCACACCTACACTGTGTACATCATATAGTGACGTAAACAGTGCTGCATTCTGATTGGACAGTATTGGTTCTTCTACATGCACTTTGTCTCTAGCAGTCTAGCGGCTGGGTCTCCATCTAATTTTATAGCAAAGAGGACAGCATCAATTGCTTAAGGAACGTAAGGGCAAGTATATAAGTTACTTTGATGCGTAATATTCATGCATGTTGTGCCTCAAGTGTACTGTGTTATATAATGTATTATATCACTCCTGTACTTCAGGTATAAGTTGCCCGAGCACAAGTGTATATTAACAGCAGCAGCTCATGTAATGATCTCGCATGATTCATTCATGCATTCCATCTTTATTATGTTTTTTCTTGTGCTGCTTTTCAGACATAATGCAATGGCACTTGAAGAGCATGAGGAATTGAAGAAATTATCCATATCGTCATCACATAGTGAAGAATATCGTACAATGATTTTCACAATGACACACCACACAGTACGAATACATGTATTAGCACTGACATGTGTAGCTCATAATGATAGATTAGTTTGATACATATATTATACCACTGTATCAAACATAGTTTTCACACACTGTTTGATTGATTCATGTTTGTCTGAATTCTCATCTACACTAGGTTATTATACCTGAACAACAGATCAGACCTTAATGTGTATTGCAGACGTATCAAGCATTGCTCAACTATGTAATGAAATTTGATATTGGTAGAAATAAAGATTACAAATATGAATAGTTCTTGTTAGTGCTGATGGTTGTGCACTGAGAGCTAGGAGTAGCATTTCACTAGATGTAAACATCCAGGTATCATGGAATACCACCGCTCATCAGCAGCCTTGGGCACCACTCACTATAGCATAGTGTATATCTGACTTGATAAGATGCACACACAACTTACTTTGGCACTAAGCACATGAGTAGCACCAACTAGTCAGTTGGAGCATGTCATTAATTCCTACACTGGTCACAAACTGGTCAAGTACTGCAGCATGCAGACAAAACATTGGTCACAAAAACTAATTTGAACACTAACATGACTAGCTATGGTCACAGCAGGTTAAAAGCAATAGGAAGACACTCAAGGGGAGGGACAATGGTAGCTAGGGGAAGGACAATGGTAGCTAGGACAATGGTAGACAGGGGAGTGACAATAGTAGCTAGGAGAGGGACAATGGTAGTTAGCTAGGAGACGGACAATGTTAGATAGGGGAGGGACAATAGTGTATAGGGAGGGACAATGGTAGCTAGGATATAGACAATGGTAGCGAGGAGACGGACAATGGTAGATAGGGGAGGGACAATGGTAGATAGGGGAGGGCCAATGGTAGATAGGGAGGAAAAACGGTAGTTAGGCCAAAGGTAGCTAGGGGAATAATGGAGGTGAGGGGAGGAACAATGGTACCTAAGACAATGGTAGACAGGGGAGGGACAATGGTGTATAGGGAGGGACAATGGTGTATAGGGAGGGACAATGGTAGGTAGGAGATAGACAATGGTAGCTAGGAGATGGACAATGGTAGATAGGGGAGGGACAATGGTGTATAGGGAGGGACAATGGTGTATAGGAAGGGACAGTGGTAGGTAGGAGATAGACAATGGTAGCTAGGAGATGGACAATGGTAGATAGGGGAGGGACAATGGTGTATAGGGAGGGACAATGGTAGGTAGGAGATAGACAATGGTAGCTAGGAGAGGGACAATGGTAGATAAGGGAGGGACAATGGTGTATAGGGAGGGACAATGGTAGGTAGGAGATAGACAATGGTAGCTAGGAGAGGGACAATGGTAGATAGGGAGGGACAATGGTAGCTAAGAGAGGGACAATGGTAGCTAGGGAAAGGACAATGGTACCTAGGACAATGGTAGACAGGGAGGGACAATGGTAGCTAGGAGAGCGACAATGGAAGCTAGGAGAGAGACAATGGTAGCTAGGAGAGGGACAATGGTAGCTAGGGGAAGGACAATGGTACCTAGGAGGGACAATGGAACCTAGGAGAGGGACAATGGTACCTAGTACAACGGTAGACAGGGAAGGACAATGGTAGCTAGAAGAGGGACAATGGTAGCTAGGAGAGAGACAATGGTAGCTAGAAGAGGGACAATGGTAGCTAGGAGAGGAACAATGGTATCTAGGGGAAGAACAATAGTACCTAGGACAATGGTAGACAGGGAGGGACAATGGTAGCTAGGAGAGAGACAATGGTAGCTAGGAGAGGGACAATGGTAGCTAGGGAAAGGACAATGGTACCTAGGACAACGGTAGACAGGGAGGGACAATGGTAGCTAGAAGAGGGGCAATGGTAGCTAGGAGAGAGACAATGGTAGCTAGGGGAGACAATGATACAATACGAGAGGGACAATAGTACACTAGGAGAGGGACAATGGTACACTAGGAGAGGGACAATGGTACACTAGGAGAGGGACAATGGTACATTAGGAGAGGGACAATGGTACACTAGGAGAGGGACAATGGTACACTAAGAGAGGGACAATGGTACACTAGGAGAGGGACAATGGTACGCTGGAAGGGACACTGGCAGGATAGTATGGAATGTAACGCACACATGAGAAAACACTGTGATTGTCTTGATAACAATTATCTCATAATAATGTACCCAAAGCCCTTGCTAGCTAGCCTAGTGGCACCACTGATGGTACAAGCTATGATATTTGTCAGTCTAGATCTAGCTAAGCAACGCACACATCAGTATATGGAGGATATAGTTTTTGTTTATCCTGATCATCAAACACTTCAACTAGCTCAATGACATTCTTGTGCTTCAGCTTCTTCAATATTTTTTTGTTTCTCTATAAAATAGAGAGAGAAAGGGAGGGAGGGAGGGATGGAGGGAAGGAGGGAGAGGGAGGGTCAGATAGAGAGGGAGGGAGGGAGAGATCTAGAGTAAGAGAGAAAGAGAGAGGGAGGGAGAGAGAGGGAGGGAGAGAGAGGGAGAGAGAGGGAGGGAGGGAGAGAGGGAGATAAAAAGGGAGAACACATGAGTCAGTCAATCTGCAACATCTCTCCCGTACCTCTGTACATTAGCCTCTCCGTTAGTGATTCTTCTCAATCTTCGTTGTTTCATTATCTTGACTGCTCTTTTACACAATGTCACTCAGTCCACCGTCTCCTCCACTGATAGTGGTACAGTAGCAGTTATGAGTGTTCATTTCTGGTTTTTAGCGCTCCTGAATTCAGCAGTTGCTGAGAAATACTTCTGATTAGCCTGTGAGAGGTAAGATAGCACACACACACACTGAATAGAGCACTCACCTCTTGTACTTTCTTCTCAGCTGCTAAAGGGTTAACCATTTCTAGCCCTACATGGAGGTATGACAGAAATACAGTAACCAGCTCTTTCCTTCACCATTCCCCTCCTTTCCACCAAAATATAAAGTAGCTATATCCCAATACAGTAGACTACATCATAGCTATGATCCAGACAACACTATAGTGTACCTGTAGTGGTGTGAAGGCTACACTTGATGCTGTGCCTGACACTGCTCCTCTGATGGAGGTCTTACCACCATACACCTGAGCCTTGTTGACTTGACGCTAGAGAGAGAGAAAGAAGTGACTCTCATGTTACTAATATCTGTGGTGCTGCTACTTGCTCTGTGATATTTCAATGCTGAGGTCAGGTTGATATTCCTGTGAAAACACCATGGCAAGGTAGTGATCAAGGGCAGGATGGAATCTAATGAACATGCAAACAATGACTAGTACAGGTCTACTGCTGCAAGGAGCAGGAGCAGATACAGAAGAGCGGAACGCCTCTTAGAGGACACCCCTCATCCCTCTATAATGGACACTTACTGAGTCCCAAATATAACCCACAAAATGTATAATAAACCCCTGACCAGACGACACCCTCTCTATATTGGACAATTTTTGCTGCATGGTCCCAATGGTGTCCGCCTTAGAGGGGTTACCAATAATTTATTAATATTCATGAACATAATGTATTTTGCTTGTTGCCTGTATCGACAGTCGAGATCTTGGCCCAGAAACACAGCTACAATGCTGCAGATAGTGTTCTGTTAGTAGCTCATGAAGGAACTGACACACCCACATTACATCACACTTTGGCAAAGGGAGGTCAGCTGTCCCAATGAGCCCTCTTAGGCAGAAATAACCAAATGGTTGTTGACAAATTTCATGGCACATTACACTCCATGTTTCAAATTCCTGACTAATGTACATGTGTCAGCTAACAGCTGTTCCATTAGCGATGACATGGAATCTTGTAGTAATTTATTAGGATCATTAGTTCTTGTCTAAACACTGCATTCCTGTCTAACCTGTAATCTTTTAGATATTGATATCTGTGTCTTCTTATCAACAGCAGCTGGTCCTCTCACAGGTCCACCCACTCCTCCCTTACCAAGATTACCGGTAGAGAACCCAAGATCATCTTGGTAAGCATCATCGTGTATCTGAGAGAGGATATAGAGATGGTGAGACAGTGTCACTAATGTGTTCAGTCTCTGATCATCCTCCATCGTGTGACAACAGTGACTGAACACATTAGTGCATGAAGGTGACACACGGCTTTATGCTAATTATAGCAAGAAGTCTAAACCTACTAACCTCTCCAAATGTCATTCTGTTAGCTTGTTTACGGATGTCTGTTAGTATGTACTTCTGTTTGGTCTTTCGTAACCTGTACAGAGAACACATGATACACCACTCACTCACTCACCCACTCACTCACTCACTCACTCACTCACTCACCCACTCACCCACTCACCCACTCACCCACTCACCCACTCACCCACTCACTCACTCACCCACCCACCCACCCACCCACCCACCCACTCACTCACCCACCCACCCACCCACCCACTCACTCACCCACCCACTCACTCACTCACTCACTCACTCACTCACTCACTCACCCACTCACTCACCCACTCACCGTTTCCCTCCTCTTCTCTTCTTGGGCATCTCGTCTGGTATGGGTAGTGCCTTCACCTGTTTGACAGGAGGTGGTTCAAGTAACTTATCAAACTTCTTCTGAACTTCCTCACGAAGATCTACACACAATGCAAGGTATGGAGCTTATTACAATGATCAGGAGTCATTACATGGTTTTGTGGTCAGTATAACTACACTAACAGCTATGCCACATCATTCAGTATCCTAGCATTAGTGGTGTAGCTCACTTACTCTGACCAATCTCTCCATCAGGATATTCATGAAAGCTATCCACACGAGCAGCTAGTGTGCACTTAGCAGCAACTATACGAGCTGCCTTACGCCGTATATCCTGAGAGAGAGAGAGAGAGAGAGAGAGAGAGAGAGAGAGAGAGAGAGAGAGAGAGAGAGAGAGAGAGAGAGAGAGAGAGAGAGAGAGAGAGAGAGAGAGAGAGAGAGAGAGAGAGAGAGAGAGAGAGAGAGAGAGAGAGAGAGAGAGAGAGAGAGAGAGAGAGAGAGAGAGAGAGAGAGAGAGAGGGAGGGAGGGAGGGAGGGAGGGAGGGAGAGGGAGGGAGGGAGGGAGGGAGGGAGGGAGGGAGGGAGAGAGAGAGAGGGAGGGAGGGAGGGAGACAAAGGGAGGGGGAGGGAGAGAGGAAGGATGGAGGGAGAGAGAGAGGGCCGGAGGAAGAGAGAGAGAGAGAGAGGGAGGAAGGGAGGGAGGGTGAGAGTGTGCTATGAATGTGTCAGTTCCTACCTCAGGTGTCATCTGTACAATATCAGAGTAATATATGAATCCAGTGTGTGGTAACATGGCCGTCGATGAGAACCCATCAAGTGTTCTCTTCTGTGCTCCTAGCACTTGTATATTACATGCTGGCATCTTACTGAGAGCTACCCAGGTAAAAATAACATATATGTTGCATATGTATGCAACATATATGTGCTACATACAAATAACATATATGTAACACATATTATGTGACATATATGTATTTACTGGACATTTTGCACTATGTAAATCATATGAAAGTCTATGTAACATATATGTGACATACATGTTGCATATATGTCACATATGTGACATATAATTTTATACTTTCGTTATTCATGCATATCGTCGCTTGTTTTAATTGTCAAGGAGCTCTTTAAAACAAAACTGATAACATAATACAGTATGTACATAATATATATGGTGAGTCAGCATGATAGTCTAGTTATGTACTGATGAATCATGTAGGAGGATCATCTGCAGCACGAGATGACTGGCCTCTGCGGGCAGCAGTGCATTTGTTGTTCACTACTTGGTGAAGTATGGACAATTTCACCTCTGGGAAGCACTTGTATGTGAATGCTGTCAAGAAAAAACAGGTAAATAGCATGTTCATTCAAATAATAACTCACATGTTATAGCTGCTGTGATCCTTCGATCAAGCTGCTTGTACTTAGTGCCGCCACCTTTTAAATTCGATTGCCGGAGAACATCTCGGCTGAAGAATACGTCCACACATGCGCTGCACAGCTGAGTGCCGTTCTTGGCAGCGGTTTGAACCAGGGATTTATTGGCAGGATACCAATAAACCCCGGTTCCAGCAAAAACTTCGATCATCTGAATAAAACTTAATGGAAGACATACTATATACAATAATAATCATACCTGATGTTTTTTTGCCAGTTCTTCATCTCTAAAAAATCCTGGCTTTGGCTTGTCATTTGGAGCAGTGTCTGTGTATAAAATATTTCTACAATAATTATCTCAGCTATAAAAATTATCATGCCATTTCCAGTGGACGAAGCTAGCAAGGCCTCATACTTCTCCTCTAGGAGACGGTATCTCTCTTTCCAGTCTTCAACCTATACATAATAAAGGTAAACTATAATAGCTCTGAATACATGAATCTTCACTAACGGTCAAATTTTCCTCTGTTACAGTATCAGCTGGTGGATGATCATGCTGAGTCACTATGTAACACATGAACACAATCTAGGCACTGATTTTTTAAAAGAAAAACGATGATGAGCTGCGCATGCTGTTGTTGTTCATCATATTATTATCATAATAGTGCACTACATTATAATAATTATTTACTTTGAGATTCTTCAGCTGTATCATCTTGCAGGTCACCTGAATATACATGAAGACGTGATTCACAATTTAACACGTACGTATGCGTTTAACAATTATTTACTCAGGTAGCAGGTCACAAACATAATACACAGTTGTTTATATTCATGCTTGCATCTATATAGCTACTTACTTTGAGAATCTTCAGCAGTCACATTGTGCGTGTCACCTGGTACTGAATATACATGGAGAAGTAATTAATTTGACCAGGGGCTCCTGATTTGACATACAAAACCATTATAGCTTTTAATTTTCGCGGGCAAGGTGTTTAGGGGCGTTTACATAAGGTGTGGTCTACTGCAGTTGTATCTAATAACTCGTAAGTAATTTTCAAGGGCTAGACTAGAAGGAGCTAGCAGTTGTCTTGTTGGCAGCCTTTTAATACTCAAGGCAACAACGTATACGTAGAACACGTACAGTGGAATCTTTAAGGTAAATCTTGACACAAAATTAGTTTAGCTAGAATGCATCAGATAGAATGCTCTCGAAGGCTTGGGCGATTTGAGTCCGACGTACATCTAACAGGCTTAGGCTATAGGCATGGCCTAGCCTGACTACAGTGTTCGCTGTTCTCAGCTGTGTGTTTTTATCATGATTTACTGAGACAAGGCGCATATTAATTATTATGTACATGTATCTATTATGGCATCACTATAAAATTTTCTGTAAAAAATAAACTCGGAAATAGTTATTTGCTACCTTATTTTACCCAACTTGCTGGTCATGTCTATAATTCAAATCCGAGCTAATACATATAATGTCTATTATCATTGCCGATAGGCAATGATATGTAGGGATGACATCGAATTAAGATGGCGGCTACTCATGTGTGAAAATTAGTTTTCACTCATATCTCTTTTGTTATACATTTCTACTGTATTTTAACTATCTCTGAGGGAATCTGAAGTGTAAGCGCTTGTAGGAAGTCTATGAAAGTCGCCGGGATTGCTTGCTTGACGACGAAAATCAAGATGGCGACTCTCAGGGAGCAAGTTGCAGATCGTCGCT
>OZ024790.1:188700-360178 GCA_964017065.1 Haliclona indistincta | reverse complement strand
CTTCACCTATGGTACCTTTCAGAGGAGCTGGTAGGACTCGCCTCACCTATGGTACCTTTCAGAGGAGCTGGTAGGACTCGCCTCACCTATGGTACCTTTCAGAGGAGCTGGTAGGACTCGCCTTCTTTGATCCTGAGGTTTCAATAGTGACAAAATGCGAGATGGTGAAGTCATTGCAAAATAGAGAAGGCGAGAATGAACCACTAAAACGCATTAAGATTGCAGCATGCTTAGTTCCAGACAGTCGATTAGAAGATTTTGTAACACAGAACACAAGAGGACTCTTTGAGAAGTTGGGTGTTTCATCTGAATTCATACACCATCATCCTGAAACTTGGACCAGCCATCAGGACTTCATCAAGGGGGTGGAAATAGTTAAAAACATCAAGGTGATAAACGACAATGCTGAACGCGGAGTGGCACTAGTACAAGAGTTTAACCAACTTATCACACATGATGAAGAACAGTTTCAGTTCCTACTGCAGGTAGTATCTGAACATCGATGCCAGTGCCAAGACAGCAGAAAGTCAACGCTAATAGCTGGCCAAACCAAAATGGACATATGAAATAGGAGAATCAGAGGCCTTACAGAGACAAAAACCCTCATATTTAATGCATTCTGTATATAAGGACCACCCTATTATTGATTTTAGTTAGCTGTAAAAAGCATAAAATGTGATAGTTTACAGAAAAGAGAATTAATTGAGCTTTTGACAATACAAATCAATTTAGAGAATTACCAAGCGGTTGTGCAACCTCTAAACATCAATAGAATTTTACCAAACTTAATATTTAGTACATTTTTGTCAAATGGAACACGATTTGGGGGTGGGAGCAGAAAAATTCCAAAATAGTGAAAATAAGGACCACCCTACTGTGTATGGATTTAGACACCAAGTCTTGACCGAAAATTTCTCCTTGCCATCACAATCTTGTTTTAGCCTACAAGGTATTAAGTACAATTGTTACATTATTATAATAATTATGTCATGCATACCCATAAGCCTTTCTTTCTGACCCAGTCAGCTCTTTAACCATCGTCATGTTTGAAGATGCACCGTCACACACCACTGCACATACCTCAAAACCACACAGATGGAACTTGAACACAGCATCCATTAGAGTCGGGAGTAAGAACTTGTGCTGGATTGCCCCATCACTTGTATAATGAGGTCCAATTATGTCCACCTACAATAATCGTAATACATAACTATAATTATTGTAAAATTAAAAATTATTACATCTGAAGTTAGGTCCCGCCATAGTGTCTGAAGCACATATGAAGTCTGACGTTGCCGATAGTCTGGGCTGAGAGTCTGATAGATATCACAAAGTGATGCTAATTCGTGGTGTGTCATACAAAGTCCTGAAAACCTTTGACTCCTGCTACTCCACACTAATCTCAATCCGACCTATGAAATAAATGCGTAAATTGTTTTATTACAATAGCTCAGTGTACCTTAACTTCGTCTATCACAAGCACACCCTCTCCAGTAGGAAGTAGATCACCTGTATTGTATCGTAATCAGTACGTTAATAAAAATACAATTGTTTTATACCTGATTGTTTGGTCTTCTTTTGTTCCTCAATTTTGGTCAAGTAAAGCTTTCTTTCTTCCTTTAAATGCTCAAAACATTCTCCAGCCTTGTCAAGATTTGCACTAATGTAATCTTTGAGAGTACGCCGTGATGGTAGTTGTAGCAGTTTGAAGTCTTTTAGAGCATCATACGCTGCTGGACTTCTTGTGAAAACAGCTAGGGCTGCACACGAAAACACATGCATCGTCACAATGGTGACTGTGCATGCACAAATATATAAAACACCTACCCATTCTCACAGTTATTGCACTCCACTTGTTTCCTCTACAGGAAGTCACTATAATAAATCAAAGGTACATATTCAATTACATGTCACAAAATTATTAATAACAAACCATTTCTTGTTTGGTCTTTCTCAAATTCTAATCGCTCTATAACATCCTGCTGCCAGATTTCTCTCAATGGGCTTTCGACACCTAGAACATGTTCACCTTCATCACATAACTCTTCAATATCTTTACTTCCCTTCTTGTGCACCGATCGAACTAGCTCGAGCAACTCAGAATGTTGTTTCTCGCTGACATCGAAGTCAAAATGCTCTACCTTTGCTAACTTTGCTGACAGTGTGACACGTTCTCTGCACACTTTAGACACCCTCTTAGATTTTGTTGCAGGAGAGAGGTGCTTAAGTGGATATCTGGAGCTTACAGAAGACCTAGCCAGCTTTTGTTCCTCAGACACAGCATTGGCGGCTTTTAGTAGCTGCTGAATATCCCGATGGAGGAAACGGCATTGCTGGCAAGTATTCCGTAAGTTATCTCCTGTTGGATGGTGAACGTTGTTTGGAATGTGCCACAATTCACACCTTTTAGAGTCGACTCTATCGAACGGAATGCCCCATTCTCTTAAATTCTTGGTATTGTACCGAATTGTTTCATGGGGATAGCCTATTATGCCAGGACATACACAATAACCTGATGAAGGTAGCAGCTGCTCAAGGTAATGGTTAATCTTGTCAGAACAATATTTGCCTTCATCAAGTGTGTAAAAAAAAACCTGCCACTTGAATGAAACATTTTCTCCAGGTCCTACAATGCACAGCCGGGGATTGACCAGAGGTCCATATTTTTCAGTTAAAACAGGTTTCCTATTGCCAATAATATTATAAAGCACTACTGTATAATAGTCCACTACATATATCTTACCTAGAAACAACAAGCCACTGATCTGACTCAGTCCCCTTCTCGATGTGAAGCTGAGGGTACTTGTTGCCGATCATGTCGAGTATTTCTGGTGCTGATGACGCTTGTGAACTAGAAATACATGCATCTGAAGTACTGGCTACCGCTGTCGGAGAGCTCACGGGCTCGACTACCATCGTACTCACTGCACTTTCGCGAGAACCGTGACCTGAATCGGAACACTTATGTAGCAACAAACGACGGGCGGTATCAGAGAGTGGCGAAGAATTTACGATCCTTCTTCATTTCAGTTGTCGTGCTCCGCGTGGTGTCGTAGTGTTGCATTGCTGTTCTTCTAGTACTCGTTTGTCCGCCATACTGAGAAAACATGTGACGTCAGATTCCGTTCTCTCCCCGTATATTCCAAAAATAATTGATACCGGAAACGACTATTTTTATTAACAATAAAAATTTAGATGTTTGTATTGCCGGTATTGGCGTTGCATGCCCTCTTCTCTCTATACGCCCTTGATTGTATTTAGACCTCAGCTTAGCTATGTTGACCAATCAGGTTGCGTACCTGCGGTTCTATACATCTCATAATGGAATCCCACCACACGGCGCAGATTACGGTTCTGTGTGCGGAGTTCTACTGAATATTTTTAGCAACACACGCGTGTCTTTGCTTGTCGTTCGTGTCATTTCTGTTTTCTGTTGCTATGGTCTAAATCAGTTAGACTGCGCATCCAATCTGATCTACGCGGTGTAGAAGCCCTCGCACCATTATCATAGCGCCCTCGCTACGCTCGGACGCTATATAGCAACGGATCTTGGGCTTTTAAATCGCGTGGATCCACTATCTAACTATTATTTAGATGTACTAGCTCACAATGTTGTCACTCTAGCTACTGCAGTCAACACTTGTGAGTGTAGTGCCTCGAAAATATGGTATAAAAATGATATTATTTTATTATGTTTTATCCACTATTCTCATGTGCAGTATGGATACACTGCTCTGATGGAGGCTGCTTATGAGGGTCACACAGCCATTGTACAATACCTGGTTGAGAGAACAACAGCTCAAGTTAATGCCACAAGTAATGTGAGTCATAGTAACAGTGTACAGTGTATTACTGTACATGTACATTGGGTACTTGTGAATAAACACAAGTATCATTGATAGAAATTGAGTGATAGAACTGGCATTGATAATATAGTACATGTGGATAAGCAACGAGCTCATATTCCAACATGTATATCAGAAGGCTACAGCAGTGGTACTATTATGTGTTTCAGACGAAATATTGAACTCTTTGATTGTTTTGTGTATACAAACTGATTTTAGTATTCACTAGTACAGCTTATAGCAAGAGTATATAATCTTACCAAGAGTATCGAACGCCAATTGCCACTGTAGAAACACTCTCAGGAAAGTAACGTGACAGAAACGTGATCTGATGACGTATACACCTACACCATCACCAGAAATAAAGGACATCACACGGAATTACGTTTATGCACAGAACACGATTTACTTGTAATGTAACACGATTAATATAACGGGTTGCTAATGACAACCGCTCCGTTCCGTGAAGGTCACCTTGGATCATAGTTCACTGTGCGTCTTCTTGCACAGTTTCTACTAGTCCCAGTAGCGTCTGTGGTACTGAAAAGGACTCCTATTGGTGCGCCTCGAACGTCTGCTTCCTTCGCTCTGAACTACAAAGCCTTGTCGCCGTTCGCTAGCATGGTACAGGTAGGCAACTTCACAGCTCTACAAACGCTTGCAGTAGACGTCTACTGTTCCAACACGGTTGTGTATAGCTATACTAAGAAGCTCAAGCTTATGTATCACCTGTAACAATGTTCTTTTCAGAACAGAAGTAAGCAGCGCGACAATATCAGAGCTCATAGAGAATGGCGGTCACGAGTGACTTCTGGGCTTCCTCCTCGGCCTTCGCTACACTAGAATTGCTAGTACTAGTTTCTAGACAGTCTAGGGATAGTCTGAGATACTAGCGCTGCAGTTTAAACAGAATAAACCATGCTCAAACTGTCCTAAACGCAACTGCTGTACTTCATTTCTTCCCGGGCAAACTTGTTTCTTACCTAACTTCACCTCAAAAGTGGAACCTACTTTTTTCTTTGGATTTCAATTTTGAACACACCATTCAAATCACCAGACACTGTTCTATTAGATCTGGGGTAGAGAAACTCAAAATCGAGTTTAAATTTTTAGTTACAGTCGCTCAAAAATCGATAAAAATCACATTTTGACATTCAACTAATACATTAGCAATTGGGCGATAGTCGCGACTTTGAAGTGCATTTTGGAACGGACTTTTTTCAACAATACTGCAACATTTTTAGCTCAATCGATAGCTAATAGGTTGAAGTTTGCTTCAATGGGTAGAGAAATTGAAAATCTAGTTTGTGGAAGTCAGGACGTCGAGTAGAAGTTCATCTTCCAATGAACACAATACATTAACTAAAGTGAATATACGGACCTAAGTTTTGATAGTATACGGAAATTGTAACAGGATGTCGTTATTAGCTGGCAATGCTGCAGGCTAGCCATTGACGTCATCGACGTTCAGCAACGATGCTAGCCAAGCTTTTTGGATGATCATTGGACTGTTGCAGGCGAGAATATAGCGATGCAGACACGACAAATCACATCGCAAATCACAAATCACAAATCGTCTACACAAATCACATTGTTGATGTTCAGCGACTAACGAACGCCTGCTTGTTAGAGGTAGCTTGTCAATAAAGAGCCTCGAGTAGCTGTATTTTCCATCATGGGTGCTTGCTTCCTGCAGGACACGCCTTCGTTGTGACGTAGTCGTGGATTTGTGCAGCACGCTTTCGTCACAATGCGTAATATATCTCACGTGCTGGTCATGTTACTTTCCCGAGAGTGTTTCTACAGTGGCAATTGGCGTTCGATACTCTTGGTAAGATTATATACTCTTGCTTATAGAGTCCTGGCTTTATCTGTCTATCAAATAATCTAACACTAAATACCATAAAGGAAAGGAAAGCTAGTTTCTTGCTACTTGGCAGTGTTTCTGCTGTTCTGTATGGAGCATAGTGCCCAAATAGTATTTTGAGTCAGTGCACTACACAACTTGAAGCTACCAAATGCATACAACAAACCTGCACTGCTGCAAACCAATACTGTAACACAAAGTAGTCGTACAGACAAATTCACAGAAATTGTAGTCTAGCATTATAACAAAGCTATTATGACAGTAACATACAGCGACTTCTCATCGACAGCTAATGAACATGCCACTGTCCCGGCACAATGATAGAAATTGTTAACTAACCACACCCATTACTATGGAGATTATACCACTCTCAAGGATTGTGTGTCCTTTATTCAGAGGTCACTCTCTTGTGTTGAGTAGCATTCACAGTGCAGGTTGTCACACATGTCATGTGACCTACACTGAGCAGTCCTGGGTGGTGAAGGGGTTAGTGCCTGTCTCATCTGTGGGTCCCAGTAGTATCCCGTCATGTATAATAGTGACCACAGTATGGTTTGTAGTGGTAGGGAGGGAGCTGGTGAACAGGTTCACTAGTGTTGTGATGGTGACTGGGTAGGATCAGAGAGAGCATGTGATAGCTGCTGCAGTCATGTGACAGTCATGTGTTTATAATGGCTCTATGAGTATTCATTGTTCAGTGACTCTTATTGATATGCTTAGTTCACAATATTGCAGAGTATCATTGATAGAAATTACTGAGACACTTAGGTTACACTGCTCCTGATTCACTGCAAACTGGATACATTTCTATTCATTAATTTTAGTCATGTCGTTTAGATGAAACCAGGTATAAAATAATTTGAGTGATACCACTGCCTGGTGGGGTTTGATATAGAATTTGGGAGTATTTTGAAATGTATCATTGTTCAGAAAGTTTCTAGAAAAAAATTTGAAAATTTTAGCCCTCTAAAAGTGATTTTCAAGCCTTTTGTTATTTTTGGACACCAACAGACAAGAAATTGACTTTCTCACAATTATTTTGTGGCCCTATGGTTAGCAGTGTGGAATCCCCCTATACCAGGGTACTGTATGATACACTGCTTAGCAATAGACACTTGACACAGTAATAGTTAGACAGTGCATCCAGTTTAGCATCCAAGCGTAGCGAGGGCGCTACGGTAACAGCGCAAGGGCTTCCAAACAGCGCAGATCTGATTGGATGTGCTGTCCAACTGATTTAGACCATAGCAACATCAAACAGAAACAACGTGAACATAGCACACATGCTCAGTAGATGATAGCACCCACATGATGCAGCAATGTTGTTGTAAGAAGGTCGATTGTACTTAGCCTAACCACCAAGAAACAAGTGGACTAACACAAGAATTCAAATATAGAAAGCTGTCTTTACATGCAGAGAACGCGAAATTTGGCTTGAGAGAGACTGTGTCTGAGTAGCGCTACATAAAGCTTGTTTGCAACTTGCTTGCTGTTGGCACTAGAGTCTCTGGTGTTCAGAAATCAGCTCAGGCTCACTCCACTATTCTATTGTACTAGTTATAGTGTTTGATCAGATGAATATTAAAATAGCTCTTGTACCAGCTCTGTACAACTTCTATCCTCTTATAGAACTCATCTACTGCCTGTCACTATGCTGCTAGGGATGGTTACCTGGAGGTGGTAAAGCTACTAGTATCCCATGGAGCCAACAGACAGTTGAGGGATAAGGTGAGTGTCACTGCATGCGGTGATGAGATTGTGTGTTAGTGGACATATAATTTTGTATTTACATGTGTCATAGCAGATAAACTTGTTCTAGCCTGCATGCAACAATTTAATTGTCAGCTATCTCACAACAGTCTAAACAATCTGGAACACTCCTCAAATCTACATAGCCGACACCATAGCCTTAGTGCACGATCAGAATCAGACCTGTATGTGTTAATTATTTCTGATCCTTGCTATAGTTCCTCTGCACTACGACTCTAATGCACATTCAATATCAATTTAATCCGTCTGCTCTACATGTTAAGGTCAAAGCTAATTCTCAAAGCTAATTTTCGAGTGCATGCGTGAACATAACTCGGCAACTAAAGCTGATATCGAAAAAAGGATCCGTGGGTCCCTAGATAACTAAGCTGTCTAGCTGCATGCCAAGTCTAGTCGTGCTACAGAGTGCCCACAACGAGATTTTCGATTTCTTAGTTGACGAAGCTGCTCGTTACTTCGTGCACTTCGTAACGCACTATGGTAGCGCGCCTAGCTACCGTTTTTGTTAAAGACGAAGCACAGTCTTTGCTCTAACTGGATATGCAGCGCTTTGTTCAGCCAAACCAATATGCGCAATGCTACGAGTGTTTCTTTCAGGCAGCCATTACAGCTTGCTTGTAAGTGGGCGTGGTGTGTTCCGTAACCTTAATACAAGTTGATTTTGCATGTCAAAATCATTGATTTGTCTGCACTAGTTTCCTACTGTTGTTTACGTCACATGACATGATCGATGTCAATCTGGCTTTATTCTAGAAATTCAAGTTGGGCGAAGTATGTGCCGATAAATAATTGGGAGGACGAGTGATGTGTAGATCTCAAAACAATACTGGTACTAGTATGATTCAAGCTCTAGATCAGGGATGGGTTCAAACACTGACTCGAGTGCTTGAAGCACAAGCACAAGCACTTTTAAAAGTGCTTGAAGCATTAAATATTTTTTCAAGCACTTGCAAAAAATGTGCTTAAGCATTAAGCCAAGCACATAAAAAAGTGCTTCAAGCACTATAATAAGCACATTTTTCATTTTGGTCAATTTTATTATTAATACAAATCACAACAGCCTATACATGTGTATCTAAAATTGCTTATTACACCAGATAAACATCAATTTTCGAAAATTTTGTCACCAAGCCTACAACAAACAGGCCTAAACATTCGGCCAGCAATGCCGAACAATCGTTCAACTGGGGCTGATGAAGCTGGAACCCCAAAGTGAGAACAGGCAATTGTTGAAAGTGTTGGAAATGTGTCTTCGTGTTTAGGTGAAAGATTTGATGTTTTGCTGACTTCAGAAAAAGTGCTTAATGCTTGAAAAGTGCTTAATGAGCACATTACAAGACTTGTGCTTAAGTACAAGCACAAGCACAAATGCTTTAACTGATCAAATGAAAGCACTGTCAAGCACTTGAAAAGTAGTGCTTTAAGCACTTTTAAGCACAAGCACTAAAATGCTTGACCCATCCCTGCTCTAGATAGGATAAGACAACACTGATACAATGATGCTGCCTCCTGTTAGGAGATTAAAAAGTGTGGGATACACCATTCTTTTCCTTCTTGTTATTATGAAGGAAAAGAGTGTGAGGTACACTACACAACATGTCTATGCCTCTAGGTACTGTAGTCATGTGAGTCATGATCATTGAGATCAGTACAACATGAGGAAAGAGCCTTGAGCTGGACAGTAACCAGTACTAGTGTGTGATATCACTGTATAATAGTTACTAATTGAGGGAGCTTCATTACTGCATGATAACCATTTTATTGACCATCTTCATCATCACCTGCAGGATGGGAACACTCCACTGGATCTAGCAAAGCGGCGTGGTCGTCAGTCTGTTGTCGACTACCTAGTGACACTTGGTGAGTATATTCACACCATGCAGTAACCATGACAACTAGTATTTGTTTTTGCTTGGTGTTCACATGCTCAAGTGAGGGATACTGTACGTGATCTGCTCATAAGTGTGAATGTGTGTATGTACAGAATATGAATATTCTAGTAAATCTCAGTAATTTTGAACTGATATGGAGCACATAATGAGAAAGGAGCATCAATCAAACTCCAATAGACCTTTTCCAACTCCGTATATTTGGTAGAAAATCTGTATACTTGGTAGGCAAGAGTGTACAGTAGTGATTGGGAGATAGGCTTTCACCACACCACTATGCTGTGAGTAAGGCAACGACATCAACAAGCACCCTAGCATGGAATAGTGGGTAAATGTTTGAGCATAATCTGCTCATGCCTAGTTTCAGACAAGAATTTGAGAAGTTTAAGGTGGCGGGTGCGCATGAATATCATTATAAGCCTGACTTTTTGTTAACTGTTTTTCTCTACTTATCTGCAGGCCAGAAGCTGCAAACTTGCACTACACAGTTGTTTTATGATATACTCACTGTTTATGAACGGTTTTTAGCGATAAAACGCACAACAGCGCTTGTTCACGACGGGCAGCGCGACGGCGCCTATTGTACCACTGTACTCGAGCGTCCTAGGTCCTGCAACGCTACAGATCGCCACAGAGCTTTCTCATACCATCGACATGATCACCTAGTATCCCTTTTTTCGATATTCGATTCCTAAGTAAGTAAAACTGGCAAACGCATACGCCCACGCAGAACTTCAGCAGCCATAACTCGCGCCACGGGCAGAAAACAGCAAAAAGCATACTTGGTCACCTGGAGAAGACACGTATGAACAGTCTAGGCGCTTGAGCGCTGGAATTGCAAACACGATGTGAGCACGAAATGGTTCATAAAAAGTTGTGTATTGTAGGCGTGCATACTTTAATGCTAGAGTTTGGTGATCCAGGCTTATTTTTTTTTTTTTTTTTACTTAGGAATCGAATATCGAAAAAAGGGATGCTAGGTGATCA
The DNA here is from genome assembly GCA_964017065.1 of Haliclona indistincta. NCBI lineage: Eukaryota > Metazoa > Porifera > Demospongiae > Haplosclerida > Chalinidae > Haliclona > Haliclona indistincta. Next base: position 349,820 of record OZ024790.1, on the reverse strand, counting down.
TGTCGATGGTATGAGAAAGCTCTGTGGCGATCTGTAGCGTTGCAGGACCTAGGACGCTCGAGTACAGTGGTACAATAGGCGCCGTCGCGCTGCCCGTCGTGAACAAGCGCTGCTGTGCGTTTTATCGCTAAAAACCGTTCATAAACAGTGAGTATATCATAAAACAACTGTGTAGTGCAAGTTTGCAGCTTCTGGCCTGCAGATAAGTAGAGAAAAACAGTTAACAAAAAGTCAGGCTTATAATGATATTCATGCGCACCCGCCACCTTAATAGTTTTCTTTTTTGGATAGTGCTAAGTAAACTGTTTGTTTTGGCTTGTATTAGCAGTATTGACAATGGATGCCTTATAAGGCAAAAGCTGTTATATTGCAGTGTTGTCATAGTCAATGCAAGGTTAACTCATGTCATCTACATAATTGCGGGGCATGCTACACCTGTCCTGTTTCCATACAGGGTTTGGCGATTATCGAGACCGGAAGTGGGCGTTCCTACCCCGCCCTCTAACGAATAGCGGGTACTTGAGGGTTTACGGGGTCCGCAGTGTCAGTTGTGGACCCCAGAAGCTTCCCCCAAGCCGGGTGGCACACCTGGACTCCCCAAGTACCCAGTTCCTCACCGCTGGATATCTGTCCTTTGATGCGCGTCGCTGTTGGCCACCAATACGCCACTGCTACGCCATAACATTAAACATCACCTTGACTAATAATGTTGATATGCATACTGTCTATTGCTAAGATGTCCTATTCCAGTGCTCATTGACGTGGTTCTTGCCGCCCCCGCAACAGGGCACCTGAGTAGCCTGCTAGCGTGTCCCTGGGCGTGCGGATGTACCGGTGAAACGCGTCGCTGTTCCACCGCCCCATCAGGCGGATGACAGAGTCCTCTAGACCGGCCTCCAGAGCAGCAGTGGCAGCCCCTATGCGAAAACTATGACCTGCATAGGCTCCCAGCTGATACCCTACCGATGATAAGGCCCTCCGTACTCTCTCAACAAACGCCGACTTGGTGAGTGGTGATCCGTCGTGGAAGCGGAAGAAGGGACCCGGGGCCGGTCCGCGAAGCTCAATGTAGCCTAGCATTTCGGAGACGGGACAGGCGGGTCCACAAGTGCGACCCAGGTAGACATCTACGCCCTTCCCTAGCTGGTCACACTTCGACCTTTTCAAGTGGATGCGGATCATGGAGGGGGGCTTCCCATCGTCCGCCGCTACGTCGCCCCAGGCGAGATGGAACCGCTGGTCGAACGCTGATTGCGATGGCAAAGTAATTTCACCAGCCCGGAAGAAACCAAAGAAACAAGCTGTGGCTGCAGCCCTGAGTAAGGCCAGGTCGTGCGCTGTGTGCTCTGGAGTGCAGACGGGGTAACCCAAGCACTTAGTATGCCATTCAAGATAACGGGTGTAATCGGGAGGCGCTGCTTCCGGGACGAAGGCGTCTCTCCTGTAGCCCTCGCTTTTGCCACCCCCGCTTGCAAAAGCTTGAGGCGTGGCATCGTACACGCCTTATCCGGTTCAGGTAACCCTTTGCTAATCTGGGCGTTGCGTACACCTGCTAGATATGATTTGATTGTGCTAGGGGACAGTCCCTCTTGAGCTAACGATGCTACAAATCGGCACAACAACAATTCATCAACCGGAAATGGGTTAACAACATTGAACTTAGCACAAAATGCCGTGAAACGGTTGACCGCTACTTTGTATGCTTTGTGAGTGGATTGAGCTAGGCCGAGGTAACAATATCCGTGAATGGTCGCATCCAAGCTGGAGAGGTCCACATTGCCTCCGTATCCAACAGTAGCTCCGGTAGCAGTGGGGGGATGGGCATGGGGAGTGGCCGTGCTTTGGTTCTCTGCAGAAAGGAAGACAGCCGATCACGAGACAGATCGTCAGCTAGACTGTTGTCTGAGCCTGCAATGTGTTCAACTGTTATAACAAATTGGTACTTTGCTTCGATGAAGAATAGGCAGCGTAGCAGGTGCATAATGTGCTGCTCCTTGCTTGTGCGAGATAAGAGCATATCAATAACAGACTGGTTGTCACAGTAACCACGAACGCGCCTGCCCTTCCACTGAGGTCCCCAGACTGCTGTGGACAGGACAACCGCAAATAGCTCCTTAAAGGCGATACCAATCTGTAAACTTGCGGGCCACTTGAACTGCCACCAGTTGTCATCTGACCACGCTCCACACCCCCAAGATCCTGATGCGTCCGACGTGAATTCTAGCTCAGCTCCAGTCTCGGGAGGGAAAAAGGCAACTCCATTCCAGTGATCTGCAAAAGCCTTCCACCACAAGAGGTCAGACTTGACAAGGTTGTTAAGGCGTATGTAGTGCTCGGGGCGGCGCCTTGTCTTGAGAAGGTCGATTAACCTTCGGACGAAGGACCGTCCCGGTTTGATGACTTTAGCTGCAAATTGTAACGTTCCCACCAAGGATTCAAGTTCCCTCTTGCGGCAAGTGCGCCGAGATAGCCAGTGGTTGATTTCCTCTCGTAGGCGTACCAGTTTTGCTTGTGGCAGCGAGAGCGTGCCACTCGTGGTGTCGACGAGGATACCAAGAAAGTTTATTGTTGATGCCGGGCCCTCTTTCTTCTCAGGTGCGAGAGGGAAGCCAAGGTGTTCACACTCCTCCTCGAGAGCTAGCAATGCATCCGCGCATGCTCTTGAGTTGGGCGGTCCCACCACAATGAAGTCGTCGAGATAGTGATCAATAAAAGGAATGTGATGGTTATGGCGGACGCACCACTCAAGCGCGTCAGCGACCGCCGTAAAGATTTTTGGCGCCGATCTCAGACCAAATGGTAACATTGCATCCATGAAACACTGACCCTGCCAAGACACTCCCAGGAGAGGACGGTCATCCTGGTGCACAGGGACGAGTCGGTATGCTGACTTTATATCTATCTTGGCTAACAGGGAGCCAGGGCCGAAGCTAGCAGCTACTCTGGCAATTCGGTCCACGGAGGTGTACTGGAGTGAGCAAAGGGTTGAGTCTATGCCATCATTGACGCTCCTTCCTTCCGGAGACGAGAGGTCAGTGATTAAACGCCACTTCCCTGGCGTGTGACCCTTCGGTATTACCCCGAATCTGCTGGTGTGGATGCCGATTGTTGAGGCTAGGGGGCCGATGATTCTTCCTTCAGCGCATTCGCCGTAGAGGTATTCTTCGACAACGTTGGGGTGAAGTCTCGCTGACCGCATGTTTCTTCTAGACGATACTAGCGGGTGAGAGTAGTCAAATCCTATTCTGAAGCCAAGCTGTAATCCTTCGAGGATATATTCAGCAAACTCGCGGTCGGGATGGGCTGCCAGCCGGGAGTGCCAGGCCTCCAATCGGGCGGTCAGTGGAGAAACACTTGGGTGGAGTTGTCTGGGGGTGGGGCTTAGAGTGTCAGGTCGAAGCTTGTCCAGTTGAAGTAAGTCCGGGGTGTACTTGTAATGCATTAGTGAGGCTGATCCTGTAGGGGCACGAGAAGGATGAAGTGGTGCCCACACACTTGCACAAGTGAGTGGGCAGGTCACGCCCCTAGGGCGGACAGAGACATGCATTGGTGGAGCATACAGTGTGCATCAATCGCACGAGTTCGGTCAGCAAACATTATTAACAGAGTGCAAATCAATACAAATACATGAGTAGTACAAGCAATCCTGCTTTAGTTTGGAATACATGAGTAGCTGCCTAGAATTTTGCACTTAATAAGTGACTGCAGCGGCGTGTGGCTATACAATTCAGCTGGTTATATGCTCCTGAGAGAGGGTTGGCTAGCAGAGAAGTTGTGCCGTGTCACTGAGTGGTCGCTGGTGGGAAGCGGGTCCTGTCCAACGCCTGCCTTTGCCGGGGTGGCCTAGCTGTACCCTGTTTCCCACATTCCGATGCTGGGTGAGGACCCTTGCGGCACTTGCTACAAATGTGGGCATACCTACAGAACTTGTAGTTGCATTGGTTGCCTTCAGCTTTATTAAACAAACCACAGAGTTCCACACCTCCGCTTGCCCTGGGCTGATCTCCGGTGACGTGTGTCGAGGAAGTGGATGGCAGGGGTCGGGGTACCTTGGCGTAAGGCATTTCATCTGATGGCTCGTAGACACAGTCATTCGAGCTATGAGTCTCGGATAGACAGTAACGACAGCGAGATATGGTGAGTGCTCTTCCAGTGAATGCTTCGCTATATAGAGCCGAGTCAATGACTGCCCAGTCATAGAAACCACAAGCAGCTGCCTGGCGGCGGTAAGCTGCGTCGTAACTGGCCCAGGCAGTAGCCCCATAGTTTCTGCTGGCGTGTGTTATTGTCTTTAAGTAGGCCATGAAGTGGGCGATCTTGTCTGGGTGAACTGTAGCTAGTATAGCCACCAGAGCAGCATATTCTTGAGTCCACAGTAGTATATCTGTAATCAGCCCGCCTCGTCTAGGACGTTTGTCTCGGCAGCACGACTGATCATCCGTGAGACTCTGCCACGCGTCCGGCAACATCTCCCTCATTTCGATATAGTCTCCTCGCCGGATGCGCTGGACCAGCTTCGGTGGGACGAGGGCAAAACCCGGGACTGGTGCAAATCTTTCGGAACCTGGGCCGGCTGACTTTGGCGGTGGAATTATAGGACTTGGATGGGCCAGAGGGGCGTGCCCTGATCCGACTATTAGCGGGTGAGAGATTGTAGACATGAAAGGGGCATGAACTGTGGAACCTCAGAGCCTGTAGCAAAACAAATTAGGCACAGCTGTGTGAATTGTCTGCGGTGGCCAGTGCTGAATATAGCTAGTTGTCCCGGTCGCCGGGACCATCAACGCGTTGCTTGCACAAGAGAAACGAGATGCCTCAAGTGTATTTCCGGTCGCCGGAACGTGGGCAGCCACAAAATGCTCGCACCCGATCGCCGGGGGAGTTTGCATCTGCTCATTACCAGCTAATAACGACATCCTGTTACAATTTCCGTATACTAAATTAACTTGTGTCCGTATACTTCCCTTAGTTAATGTATTAGTTCTATTGGGAGATGAACTTCTAGCAGTCATCCTGGCTGACGTGAACACAAATTTATACTTGCCGACCCCAGAGAGCAAACTTCAGCTCATTGGCTACTGATTAGTATAAAAAGTGTTGCAGAAAGGCAGCGAGAAAGCGTTCCAAAACGGGGTTGAAAGTCGCGACCGTCGCTCAATTGCAATTGTATTGGCGAGGTCTAAAACATGGGTTTTTTCAAATTTTGAACGACTGTCGCTTGAAAAGCTTTAAACTTTTTCTATTTGCCGGCCCCAGGTTTGATAGAGTGCCTTTTTAGGTATCGAATGGTATGGTCGAAATTTCTACTGGGACATGAGAACACGTTCCCTTTTGGGGGTAAAGTTGGGTGATCTTCAAGTTCTTCCTCGTTGTACAAACAGTATCAACAGCTGCTTTTGTAAGTTCAAATTCAAATTTACGCAATGGCTAACACTGTCTATGGTGTCTCTCTAGGTGCTCATAAGCCCTTCACCGCGGGGCTTGCCGATCAGTGTCGCCGCCGAGTCATGGCGACCGAGATCGTCCCGCTGGCGTCTCTGTCAACATCGTGCTATTTCAGCAGGACACTGGAGCGATGGAGAGCAACGTCTTCTTGTGCCCGACTGTGAACCAATGTAGACGGCATCATTACAAAGCTATACCAGCTACCTGGAGCTTCTGGCATACCGTCTGTACCACCGAATGATAGCTATAGCATTGACACGTCTTTTGCGAGCGATTGGAGCTTACAGAGAGCATACTGTATAAAGGGCAAGTTTACTAGTCTTGGTGTGTATAAAGGAATAGTGTTGGCTTGTGCTTCAGACAGAGCACTAAGCTGCTGACTCAATAGCTGGCTGCATACATTGTTGACCACACCTCTCTTTCTTTGTTTCTCGCAACAGTCTCAAACCAAGTGTAAGCCCTTGTCTGGACACAAGTAGCTAAGTAAATGACCTCTTGATCATCCAGTAGCAATGTTGATTTACCTTTTTCTCTCGGCAAGGCTTTAAGTTCAAGAAATGCATCCAGAGACGACTACGATTGAACTCTCTAAACTTTTGTTCTTGAAAAGACTTGAATACATGCTAGTATTGTTCTTAGAGTTTCTATGCAGTGTTAGTCAAGTATGATTGAACAGTTTAAAACAGTACAATAAGATAAGACAATACAAACAGGCGACAGATCTGAGAGGGGGAAACACCAGTCACACACACTGTTTATGAGAATCTTATTAAACATACTGTTTAGCAGAATGAGTGATGTCTCTATCCAGCAGGACTCTCTATCCACTATCCAGCAGGACTCCTCTTTACAATAGCCGACCCGGGACGAGATGCAACAACAAGTGCTCTGCCAAAAGACACCATAGACTTTATAATTATCACACATCACTACTAGCAGCATTGCTGCAGCTATACATGAGTATCTGAAGCCCATACCTGTACCGTAGGCTAAATTTCGTGGGTGCTATAGTGTGTACTACCGTACTAACCTTCCATATTCTTGTTTGGAACAGTCGCTCGGTTTCATACGGTCATACCACCCGCTACAGTACCGAAACCAAGCTCTGATGTATAGGCGACGGAGCTGACGGTGGTCCTGGGTATAGATTAGCTGCTCAGACCGCCTTATAATCCGTCAGCTGCCTCAGGAGAAGAGTAGTTCTGGCTAGCTGTAGTCCTCGTGCTCGCCGCCATTTCTTGTTACTATGGAAATCCCGCGCTCGTCAGTGGTTTATCGTGATACGCAGTGCAATTATTCGTATACCACGCGTGAACTGAATTCTGCGTCATGTCCTCCTTTTCTGGTAATGTGGACATCCTCTCGGGTCCACTACTACCCGGTCGCCGGGCTGTTAGCCGAGTCTTAGCCAGCTGCTGGGCAGGGCATGACATGAGTGACATTACCCGATCGCCGGGCTTGTGAAGCCGCGCGAGCTACTACCCGGTCGCCGGGAAGCTCGGGCACTAGGTCAAAAGCATGAGCCACAAGTGTGTGCAGGCTGTGCTTGTGTGTTTGGCTGCTTACCTCCGGAAGATCCGTGCGTCACTGGATCACTGACACTGGCGTCCGTAGTGGTGGTGGTGACGGGCACAGGGCGCACGCGAGTGCGGCTGGTGATGAAAGAGTCGATCCAGTTCAGCTGCTCGGGGGAGAATGGCGGTGGGTCGGCTGACGAGGAAGTACCAGGACCGGATCCAGAGAAGCCGGCAATCGCTGTCACCGGAGGAGTCGACGTAGCCGGGAGGCTGGAGGCAGTAGTCATCTCTAGTCGCGCCTCTACCTAGTACCTGTAGCTGCTCGTGCGCTCAAACTGTCGAGCATGCGTGTAGCTGCCCTGGAACGCATGGCATGGCCTCACGTGATGCGCGGTCTGATCTAACTCGTTAACTTGGTTTAACATGGGTAAACCTCATATAGTGAGTGTGTGGTTAGCCTGTGATAACAGCTATACATGGCTTCCCTGTATTGCACGATACACATCAAGCATTGACTAAGACAACCAACTTGTAAACTGCAGTACATTCTCAAGTGGCTAAGTTTTTCCAGTACAGCGTTTTACAGGAGTGTTGCAGCATCTAAATTAGTGATTGCCATCTTAGTCACGTGATAGTTTTATGGCGTATCACGTGATAAATTCTCTAGTAGATCTAGTTATAGAGTAGTGAAGATGCCAAATGCTTTTTCAGCTGATCTTCGTTAGAGAATTCTGTGGAGACTTCATATTTATAAGGGGTTGAAGTGCAAAACTATTGCTGAGCTGCTTTATAGCTATACCTCAACTATGAGCCGAGTTGTTTCACGATACAACATATATAGCACTGTAGTTGTATCGGTAAACCCAGTGGCGTAGCTACACCCGGGCCTGCCCGGGCAACTGAGCTGGACCTTGAACACGTGGCAAGCTCTGTATCCACTTTCCTGCTTGATTTTAGAGCAAAACGCCAGTTTGTCTCCCCTCAGCAACTGGTAAAATGTTTGTACACTGAAATGTCTTTAAAAACTGTGCGAAAAGCAGCTTAGCGTAAGCGAGCCCATTGTCCGACAAGCGATAATAATTGACCACGCCCTCATAAAGAATTTTATTAATGAGTATTATCATGAATATTAATGAGTGCCAGGGCAACTGTTCATTCCTGGCTACGCCACTGGGTAAACCAGCAGCTTGAAGTCTTCGCAACAGCAATGCTGTGGCCTGTGAAAACGCGGCTTCATCAGCGCCCGACCACATGACCAAAGAAATCTGATTGTCCTAAATTTCTTGGTGCTATAGATTGTCCTAAATTTCTTGGTGCCAGAATATAATTGTACAGCACAACTTGTTCAGTCCCTCGACTGTGTTTCAGTACTTCTATACCAGAAAAGTAGTTGCAAAGAAGAGATGTAGGTTTTAAAACTTACAGCAAATATTTGAAAGTGTAGCTCGCTATATCTCTGCATGTGTGTAAGCTACAGTGGTGCCGATTCTAGTGGATGAAGCTGTCTTTACTGACTGGACGAATTTGAAAGTTCTGCACAATACTGACAAGTAATACAAAGTACAAAGCCAGCTGTAGGTTAGAGAAAGTTAACGTAAACCACACCCACTGAACGGTATCCCATAACCCCACAGTAATTTTTCACTTTGCACTGGATGTCTAATGCATCTGCTGATGGCTTACTAGAATACACCATACATAATTCAGTTCACCAATAAGGCATTGTGCACCTTTCTTTTTGGAAAGCATATTACACATATTTTGTCTCCATTATCCAAACTCATGAAGTGAGTTTTTTAGTGGTTGGTATCTTCCAAAAATTAATCATAATAACTGCTATAGTTCAGTAATGAAATGTGGGGTTGCCCGAGATTCATGATGACAGCTGCAAAATAATATTGATTGAATCTTAATTCTTCTATCTACAAAATATATTTCAAGCCGCAAGTACTCATGTAAATGCAGGTTTGCACTTTATTTGTTAACCTGGGTTAAAGCATAGGGTGACCACAATATATGCTTAGGACACCACAACTTAGCCTGATCTAAACCACAACGCCATAGCCTGGGAACAGCACAAAGCATACAGTAGACACAAAGAACTGCTTTGATGGTTGACAGTCCTTAATACACTAGGCACTGCCAGGACTGCATTCAGCACAGTCCACGCGGTGCGTCAGCTATTTTTACCCACCCTTCACTCCATCCCCTAAATTACCACTACCACCACCATGGGTCTGGCGGTATATAACTAAATTGTCTCCCCAAACGAGCAAAGGGAGATTGGATCAGCATCCATTTAACTGAAGAGTCAGCACTCTCAATGTCATAATAGGTGCCTGCCAGACCCCCATATCATGCCAAACAAATAAGAATATTTAATATTGATTATGAACACCAATACGGCATGTCACGAAATAGCCGCATGGTCATGAAGAAGCTTTAACTGATTATAACCCTGGGCACGTAGGCGCCAGAGGGTTAAGCGTTTGGCTACGTCCGTATATATGTGTGTGTACAAAAAACGCGGCTGTTTACTACCTTACTGCTCGAAGAAATAGCTCTCAACTACTCGTTTGATGATTATTTATTCTTTGAAGACGCCTGCGAAGTCGAGATAGTCTCCTGTCACGTGCTATGGCCATGTATTCGTATTAGCAACATCGCTGATTAAAAATTCCGGTATGTAGGTGTGCCACAATTGTGAGACTGAGTGAGCAATTAAACGTGTGTTCACAGAACTCTAATATAAAACTGAAGTCACTAGGAGTAGCATTCCCATCAATTCTCCACATTGCATAGGGTATTGCACAGGGTATGTGTTCCATTGAACTCTTGTTATGTTTATTTTCTATTCTAACAGAGGCCCCTTCCTACATAAAGCTAGTCCAAAGGGCTATGAGAGAGGGTCGTACTAAGCTCCTTATCATTAAAGCTCTCATCACTGGTCCTCCTGGTGTGGGCAAGACCGGCATCAGACATCTCCTGCTTGGCCTACCACCTCCTCCTAGTAGGACCAGCACACCGTTAGCAACACGAGCAACCAGAGCCATCTCTTTCTACCGCATCAAAGCCGATGGCAGCGGAGATGTTACATGGACGGAGCTCGATGACGATACCTACCTCAAATACATCGCAGAGGAGGTGAAGATGATTGAGCTCAATCCATCTCGTGCTTTTCCTCCTCAACCAGCCACCAGCACCACTCCTGCAGCCACTGAGAGCAGTGCACAGGAACCATCTGATGTGGATCACACTCCTCCAGTGCTATCACCAGCTACTCCACTGGTCTCTAGCTCGTCACCAGAAGAGAGTGTCAAGGTTACGAATCTCTCACAAGTTCCTCCGAAGCCAGAAGGCACAGTTTTTAATGTTGCTCGCAAGATAGTTACTGATCCCAAACCGTCCAAAAAGCATGAGACCAAGAAGACGTTTGTTCACTTAATCGACTCTGGTGGACAGCCGTCTTTCGTCAGCCTAGTACCTGCATTTGTCAGGGGTAGCACGGTCAACATAGTAGCCTCAAAGTTCAACCACTCTATCAATGATAAGCTCCAGTACGAGTATGTGAAAGATGACCAGCATCTTCGACAACCAACGCAACTAGACAAATCTCAACTTGAATTCATTGAGGAACTCATTCGCACTCTCACGTCTGTCAAGCACTCAGAGGAAGGCAGTGGTCAAGGATCATCAGAGCCAAAGTTCCTCCTGATCGGCACTCATGCTGACAAGCATAGACGGCTATTTGATCAGACACTATCCGGTAAGAATCGATGGCTGAAGAATAGTCTTGGTGAGCTGAAGTCGATGTGCATTAAGGTCAATCGTGAAGGAGATATTCTCCTCCCGATCAACACTCGGGTTACAAAGGGTCGCAGTGAGGTGGCGTCTTCTATGAGGCAGAAGATCATGGATGCTTGTAGCGATGCAGAAGTAGATATACCTACTAGATGGTATATATTTGAACTGGAGGTGAGCGGCAAGGCAAAGAAGGAGGGTCGGAGTGTTCTAGGTCTGGCAGAGTGTATAGAGGTAGGAAGTAATCTCAGTATGGGAGAGGAGGATGTGATGGCAGCACTAGTGTTTCTTGATGGCGCTGCTCTCTGCTTGTATTTCCCAGCTGCTGCCCCTCACCTGGTCTTCACTGACCCTCAGGCCATTCTCAGTGAAGTCACTGAAATATTGAATCTCGGCATCATCGACCTCCACCTCATTCCTTCTCATTATCCTGGCATAGATAAGCTGCGAGACCAAGGGTTGTTTAACAAGAAGCTAGTAGATATCGTGTGCTCCAAGTATCGAGTGAATGAGGAGGGGAAGTGTAGTTACTCAGTGGATGACTTCCTGTCCATTCTACAGCATCTCCTAATCATAGCACCCGTGTGCATCGATGGAGAGGAGCTGTTCTTCATTCCCTCTATCCTTCCTACCAACAAAAGGATTCCCTCTCTTTCTTGTGATCTTGCTCCTTTTGTTCTTCTCTGTCGCACCAGGGTAATACCTCTTGGTATGTTCTCTGCCTTAGTAGTGGCTTTGCTTGGTGATAAGCTCTTTCTTCTTGATGAAATCATTGGTCGTAATGCAGTCAGTCTCGAGTGCAAGGTCGGTGGAGGAGTAGTGCTACTAGTAGAGTGCCATGCTTGGCTTACAGTTCACTTCAATGGTAACAAGTTAGCTGCTCCTCGTATCAGAGTCGCCATCCACCACGCCATAGCCACAGTCTGCAGGCAGCGTCATCTTGATACTAAGCAGATTGTGTTCACTGATGGGTTCTTCTGTCCCTTCAAGATCTGTGAATCCATTCCTCATGCTTGTGTGGCAGACACTGCCTTCTCTCCAGCTCATCTCACCTGCTCTGTTAGACCTAAGGTTGGTTGTGGTCCATGCTCTGATGATGGGATGCTGGCATGGCTGGCAGCACCAGATGGTGAGTGTGGCAGATGATGATCAGCATGTTAGTATTATAGTGTATCTTTTCATGTAGCCAGCAGAGTCTCTGCCTCATCAGCCACTGCTACACCACAATCACCTCCTCCAACTGGTGAGATGTTATGTTTGACACAGATTGTTTGATGACGGTCTATTTTCATGTAGTCTCTGCCTCAGCATCAGCCACTGCTCAGTCTCCCTCCATCACTCTCTCATCTCCTCCTCCATCTGGTGCGCTAACAGTTGGTGCATGTCATGATGTGTATTCTGTTTGTCTGTGCAGGCACTGATACAGTATCACGATTCCAGTTTATGGAAGCAGTAGCTAGCAAGATACCATCCAAATGGAAGAGAGTGGGTGTGTCTCTTGGGATAGACCAGAGTCAGCTTGATGCTATCAATATGCATCGCCTTGCCGATCCTCTTGAGTGCTTTAGTGATGTGTTCACATGCTGGCAGCAGCAGTCTACTCCACAGAGCCCAGCCAACTGGGCCACTCTTGTCACTGTGCTACGATCTAACTATGTAGGAGAAGATGAACTGAGTGACACTATTCAGAATACATTTATGTGACTATACTAGAGAGTGATTGGTAGTTGAGTTTAATTATTGGTTTTTTGTTAGTTTTCAAGTTTATTTTAATAGTCCTCTTTAAATTTCGTTATTGGTTTTTCACAATTAATAATCATTGATTTTGACCAATAAACTCGTATTACATGATGTGATGATGTCTCACAAAGCAACATTATCACAACACACACAGTCAGTGACTATACAAACTCAAGATCATTGAGAATGTGTTCAATGTCTTTCTGAGGGTCTCCCAGCACAGTCTTGTAGCTCACAGTCTTGTAGCTGTTGGGCTTCATTTTCTCAGCATAGCAAAGCACTGTACACATGCAGATCCAGCACTGAGCTGAGAGCTAGATCTTTAATCACCACATCTGTGATACCATTCTCTGATACTGGCTGACTACCATGAGCAGGAAAGAGAGAGTGAGTGAGTGAGTGAGTGAGTGGTATAGTGATCATCATTTACGGTTCACCATCGATGTATTTGCAGAGAGTGAAAGCTTTCATCTTGAGCATTCTCACAAACTGGTAAGTGTATGCCAGTTTGACAATGGTAGCTAGGAGGGAGACAATGGTAGCTAGGAGAGGGAGACAATGGTAGCTAGGAGAGGGACAATGGTAGCTAGGAAAGGGAAATGGTAGCTAGAAGAGAGACAATGGTAGCTAAGAGAGGGACAATGGTAGCTATGAGAGAGACAATGGTAACTATAGGAGAAAGACAATGATAGCTAGTAGAGGAACAATGGTAGCTAGGCAAGAGACAATGGTAGCTAGGAGAGAGACAATGGTAGCTATGAGAGGGACAACGGTAGCTAGGAAAGAGAGAATTGTAGCTAAGAGAGACAATGGTAGCTAAGAGAGGGACTATGGTAACTATGAGAGGGACAATGGTAATTAGGAAAGAGACAATGGTAGCTAGACGAGAGGTACAATGGTAGCTAGGCAAGAGACAATGGTAGCTAGGAAAGAGACAATGGTAGCTATGAGAGACAATGGTAGCTAGGAGAGACAATGGTAGCTAAGTGAGGGACAATGGTAGCTAGGGGGCCAATGGTAGCTATGAGAGGCACTACGGTAGCTAGGAGAGAGACAATGGTAACTAGGAGAGGGACTATGGTACACTAGGAGAGAGACAATGGTAGCTAGGAGAGGGACAATGGTAGCTAGGAGAGGGACAACGGTAGCTAGGAGAGGGACAATGGTAGCTAGGAAAGAGAGAATGGTAGCTAAGAGAGACAATGGTAGCTAGGAGAGACAATGGTAGCTAAGTGAGGGACAATGGTAGCTAGGGGGCCAATGGTAGCTATGAGAGGCACTGCGGTAGCTAGGAGAGAGACAATGGTAACTAGGAGAGGGACTATGGTACACTAGGAGAGAGACAATGGTAGCTAGGAGAGGGACAATGGTAGCTAGGAGAGGGACAACGGTAGCTAGGAGAGGGACAATGGTAGCTAGGAAAGAGAGAATGGTAGCTAAGAGAGACAATGGTAGCTAAGAGAGGGACTATGGTAGGGATGAGAGGGACAATGGTAATTAGGAAAGAGACAATGGTAGCTAGACGAGAGGGACAATGGTAGCTAGGAAAGAGACAATGGTAGCTAGGAGAGACAATGGTAGCTAAGTGAGGGACAATGGTAGCTAGGGGGCCAATGGTAGCTATGAGAGGCACTATGGTAGCTAGGAGAGAGACAATGGTAACTAGGAGAGGGACAATAGTACACTAGGAGAGGGACAATGGTACACTAGGAGAGGAGGGACAATGGTACACTAGGAGAGGGGCAATGGTAGCTAGGAGAGGGATAATGGTACACTATGAGAGAGACAATGGTACACTAGGAGAGGGACAATGGTACACTAGGAGAGGGGCAATGGTAACTAGGAGAGGGACAATGGTACTGTAGGAGATCGAGAGACAATAGTACACTACGAGAGGGACAATGGTACATCAGGAGAGGGACAATGGTACACTAGGGGTGGGACAATGGTACACCAGAAGAGGGACAATGGTACACAAGGAGAGGGACAATAGTACACTAGGAGAGGGACAATGGTACACTAGGAGAGGGGCAATGGTACACCAGGAGAGGGACAATGGTACACTAGGGGTGGGACAATGGTACACCAGAAGAGGGACAAATGGTACACAAGGAGAGGGACAATGGTACACCAGGAGAGGGACAATGGTACACTAGGGGTGGGACAATGGTATACCAGAAGAGGGACAATGGTACACTAGGAGAGGGACAATGGTACACTAGGAGAGGGACAATGGTACGCTAGGAGGGACAATGGTACACTAGGAGAGGGACAATGGTACGCTAGGAGAGGGACACTGGCAGGATAGTATGGAATGTAACGTACACATTACAAAACACTGCAGATTGTCTTGATAACAATTATCTCATAATAATGTACCCAAAGCCCTTGCTAGCTAGCCTAGTGACACCACTGATGGTACAAGCTATGATATTTGTCAGTCTAGATCTAGCTCAGCAACACACACATCAGTATGTGGAGGATATAGTTTTTGTTTCTCCTGATCATCAAACACTTCAACTAGCTCAATGACATTCTTGTGTTTCAGCTTCTTCAATCAGAGAGATCCACTTTAGTCACCTCTAGATCATTCTGTAATAACTGCACCATTACATCATTATGTCATCATTAATACAAGCCCTGCCCACCTGTACAGTCCTCATGTAGTCATGTGCTAGGTACACCATTGACTCCATCTCAGGGAATCTCTTGGAATATTTATCACGTACATATTTATGAATGATATCTATAGAACAATAACACTAAATACAATCCTGTCAGTATGATAGCACTCAGTGTCTCAATGAAGACAACAGTACTCTCACCTCTTGTACCAGTCATGGAGACAGGTATGATATACACTTGTTATGCTCAACTATTAGAGCAGTCAGATAGATATTGTGTACTTGAACTACGTCTATGCTTTATGTATCGTAGAATGTAAATTTTAGTGACATTTTCATGTAGTAGTCTATTTTAAATAAGTGCCCGGATGGGTTCAAATGAAGAACTAGAGTTCTCATGAACACATACCCGGGACACGGTTGCTGCACAGTTTTGTCATGTGGTGCAGTATCAGCAATTACTGCTCAAAGCTGCTACCCAAAGCTGTTGCTCAAAGCTGCACCTAAACACTTAACCCTCTGACGCCTATGTGTCCCGAGTAATTAAAAATTAAGATGACAGTCTCTACGTATTCAAAATTAATGATATGTTGATAACTCACTGATTTCATTATCTGTCTCCACTACAAGGTTGTTAGCGTCCACTATCACCTGATACTCAGGATCAGCCTCGACTGGTCCTCGTGACGTCACTATATCAATCACGTGATCACAATGTGATTTGTGGGCGGGGCACATACCTTCAGTTGGGTTCTCCAGGTAGTATTGTACCTTGTCCATGACCTCAGTGAACTGTACTGAGCCTAGTTACTGATCAGGACCATGACGTCACTAACCTCTCTGCTCTCTCCTAGTTTAGCTACTGCCCTAACTGACTTGTCCGCCATCTTGGCTAGATCCTCTAGTTGTTCAACAGCAGCGTCCATTATCTCATCTCCCTCGTGTTGCTGGTCATCGTCCTCTCCAACCTCCTCGAGGTCAGCTAGTAGCTCGTCTGCTAACGACATCTTATTTAGATGGGCGAGGTTTGGAATACAACAAGCTCCGCCCTACTGTGTATTAGTTAGTAGCCGGATCTAGACTCGTCTTTACTGCAGTAAGTCAGTTGTAGGTAGTACACGCTGCTTGCACATGCGCAATAAACTTACTGAGGTGCGGGGGTGGTGGTCGAAAGGAATGTGCTGGTTCTTCATGTAGCCGCTAGCTCGGCTCGTTGCTAGCTGTGCTAGCTGCTTCGTACACAGACTATATCATCATCAGATCATGAGCCTAACCAAGAAACAGCAGAGCGAGCTGGTGAGTGAGAGAGTGTGTTAGTAATGACTAGTCGTCTGTAGTCTACAATCAGTGTTAGTTAGGTAGCTCATACACACTAGCATCATAAAGCCTGTATTACTGACTAGGCAACAGAACTACTGTGTATTATAGTGCAGGACCACAGTAGTGTGTGGAGAGGGTGTGTGAGAGTGTTGGTATGATCACCTGTCAGTGGTGCTGCTCTGTGTGCTCTACTCACACAGGATAGGAAGCTGAACGATGCTTGTTTTAATGGTAGACTGGAGGAGGCTCGCTCTGCTGTGGAGAGAGGTGGTGATCCTAATTGGAAGACTAGGGTGAGTCTCCAGCTAGTCCATTCTCATTGTGTGTAGTGTACTGTACTAGATCTGCTACTATTACTAATCTACTGTAATTTATACTGTATGTATACTAGACAGACAGTTTCTAGACAATGATTTTTGATTGATAGAAAATCTTTGAATATTAATGTTCAATCAGTTAGCTCAAGTGCAGACAAACATCTTTTAATTTTTGTTGTGATTCTAACATGCACATGGTTGATTAAAGGTGTAGCTACTAAGTAGAACTGCTGTGAAAGGAGAAAAGGGTTAGACTATGAATTGAGGTGTCTACTGATTTATAAACCAGTATACCGTATATAGCGGAAGAATTTTTTGCGAATAACACTATTTGTGATATTATATCCACGAATGTCATGTTTTAGTTGACAAAGATAGACCAATAGCGCTAATTCACGTAATTATTATTTGCGAAATGCTCTATCGAACCCGTCACTGGTGAGTTTTATGCCAAAACATGTCGATCATGGACGATATTATCTTGAGCATGATAGCCTCTTGAGCTTTGTTATACGAGTTACAGTCAAGAAGCGCTTGCAATAACGATCTGCTGTCAGGAAGACTACCCATAGTAACACGCATGTCGTAAATGTTAATTAGATCTCTTTAACATGCTCGTATTTTACTCATAAACACATTGTTTTGAATATTAATTAGACAAACTGTTATCCGTCACCTTAGTAAGATAATAATAAAGAAGTACATGTGTTATATTGATCCACTCTTCTCATGTGTAGGGTGGATACACTGCTCTGATGAGGGCTGCTGAGAGTGGTCACACAGCCACTGTACAATACCTGGTTGAGAGAACAACAGCTCAAGTTAATGCCACAAGTGATGTGAGTCATAGTAACAGTGTACAGTGTATTACTGTACATGTACATTGGGTACTTGTGAATAAACACAAGTATCATTGATAGAAATTGAGTGATAGAACTGGCATTGATAATACAGTACATGTGGATAAGCAACGAGCTCGTATACTGCAATCCGACGAGGGACAGTCATTGTAACATGTATGTTGGAAGGCTACAGCAGTGATGCTATGTGTTTCAGATGAAATATGATTGTTTTGTGCATACAAACTGATTTGTTCAGACTATATTAAGCATGGTAGTATTCGCTGGTACAGCTGATAGAGTCCTGTCTTTATCTGTCTATCAAATAATCTAACACTATGTAATGTAAAGGAAAGACTACATTGTACAAAGCTTATAGTGCCCAAATAGTATTTGACTCAGTGTACTACACAATAAGCTACCAACCAGCATGCAACAAACCTGCACTGAAATACTGTAACACAAAGTAGCCGCCTAGCATTATAACAAAGCTATTATGATAGTAACAACATCTTTTTAAATAGCTAACGAACGTGTGTGCTAATATTTTTGAATCAGTTTCCACCCGCTTGTAAGAACAGTAGAGACAGCTTTACAACTTCGTGCAGCTCAAGCAAGAGTGATGCAGTGAGTGTGTCAGCACATCTCCGTAGATCCCTCTGTTGACTTGATCCGTTTATCACATCCAACATTATTTTACTGTATTATCTATGGATTGTGATATTACCAACTAGTCACATGATGTTACTAAATATAGACCATCCAATGCTGTGCTATTACCATCAGCAGAGTATTGTCTGATACTGGGTGCTCCTAGGAGACACTGTGCTGGCACAATGTTAGAAATTGTTGACTAACCACACCCATTACTATGGAGATTATACCACTCTCAAGGATTTTGTGTCCTTTATTCAGAGGTCACTCTCTTGTGTTGAGTAGTATTCACAGTGCAGGTTGTCACACATGTCATGTGACCCACACTGAGCAGTCCTTGGTGGTGAAGGGGTTAGTGCCTGTCTCATCTGTGGGTCCCAGTAGTATCCCGTCATGTACAATAGTGACCACAGTATGGTTTGTAGTGGTAGGGAGGGAGCTGGTGAACAGGTTCACTAGTGTTGTGATGGAAATAAAATCCTTTGAATACTCAAAGCACGAGAAAAAGTGTGATCTTTTAGCACAGCTATTCTCGTAGAACGGACTTTTTCTCGAGCCTCAGGATCAATAATTGAAAACAGCCAACCACGGTATATTTGTTGTCAGAAGAGGTAAATGAGCACCCGTACAAACAGGGGCTGAACAGCTTAGTTGGTCTTGTGCAGTAGCTTTACACTCTGTGTTCGAGAATAGAAAACGCACTATTCTCACGAGGATACATATGAACTAAAATGTTAACAGCAAAGACTACACATTACAACAGTTAAAACTAGTAACAGGTACATGACCACTTTTCAGTGAAGTAGACAAGCTGCTTGTTAGTGTTTTACAACACTTGTCCTGCAACAAACAACTGTTAGTGACCAAAATTAAACAGTACTTTATTATCGAAGTGTAGGCAGAACAGTCTAGTCAAGCACCAGAGCTCAACAATGTGCCGTCACAGTGAATCTTCCTAGCATGGTCGCCATGCTAGGAAGATTCACTGAATCAGCTCGCAATACAAAATGAATAGGAATGTGCACCAGTTGCTAATCCCTGTTGGTATATTGTATTTAGATGTACTAGCTCACAATGTTGTCACTCTAGCTACTGCAGTCAACACTTGTGAGTGTAGTGCCTCAAAAATAAATTATGGTGTAAAAATTACAAAAATTACATTCTTTGATCCACTCTTCTCATGTACAGTATGGATGGACTGCTCTGATGAGGGCTGGTCATGAGGGTCACACAGCCATTGTACAATACCTGGTTGAGAGAACAACAGCTCAAGTTAATGCCACAAATAATGTGAGTCATAGTAACAGTGTACAGTGTATTACTGTACATGTACATTGGGTACTTGTGAATAAACACAAGTATCATTGATAGAAATTGAGTGATAGAACTGGCATTAATAATACAGTACATGTGGATAAGCAACGAGCTCGTATACTGCAATCCGGCGAGGGACAGTCATTGTAACATGTATGTTGGAAGGCTACAGCAGTGATGCTATGTGTTTCAGATGAAATATGATTGTTTTGTGCATACAAACTGATTTGTTAAGACTATATTAAGCATGGTAGTATTCGCTGGTACAGCTGATAGAGTCCTGTCTTTATCTGTCTATCAAATAATCTAACACTATGTAATGTAAAGGAAAGACTACATTGTACAAAGCTTATAGTGCCCAAATAGTATTTTGACTCAGTGTACTACACAATAAGCTACCAACCAGCATGCAACAAACCTGCACTGAAATACTGTAACACAAAGTAGCCGCCTAGCATTATAACAAAGCTATTATGATAGTAACAACATATTTTAAATAGCTAATGAACACGTGTGCTAATAATTTTGAATCAGTTTCCACCTGCTTGTAAGAACAGTAGAGACAGCTTTACAACTTCGTGCAGCTCAAGCAAGAGTGATGCAGTGAGTGTGTCAGCACATCTCCGTAGATCCCTCTGTTGACTTGATCCGTTTATCACATCCAACATTATTTTACTGTATTATCTATGGATTTGTGATACTATCAACTAGTCACATGATGTTACTAAATATAGACCATCCAATGCTGTGCTATTACCATCAGCAGAGTATTGTCTGTTACTGGGTGCTCCTAGGAGACACTGTTCCAGCACAATGATAGAAATTGTTAACTAACCACACCCATTACTATGGAGATTATACCACTCTTGTGTGTCCTTTATTCAGAGGTCACTTTCTTGTGTTGAGTAGCATTCACAGTGTAGGTTGTCACACATGTCATGTGACCCACACTGAGCAGTCCTGGGTGGTGAAGGGGTTAGTGCCTGTCTCATCTGTGGGTCCCAGTAGTATCCCGTCATGTATAATAGTGACCACAGTATGGTTTGTAGTGGTAGGGAGGGAGCTGGTGAACAGGTTCACTAGTGTTGTGATGGTGAATGGGTAGGATCAGAGAGAGCATGTGATAGCTGCTGCAGTCATGTGACAGTCATGATGGCTCTATGAGTAGTCATTGTTCAGTAACTCTTTTTGTGATGCTTAGTTGACAATATTGCTGCTCTAGCTGCTGCAGGCAATGATTGTGAGTTTATTGCCTCGAAAATATCTCGTAATGATTTGTTTCTACACCTTTGGTGTGTGAATTGCCTTCATGCTCTTTCAATCCTCATTGTGTATATTGTATTGGACCACATGATGAATTACCAATCCCACAGCACATGCTGTATGATAACAATAAAGAAGTACATGTGTGTACATGTATAAAGACGGTTATTATATTTATAGAGATGGTTACTAGCTCATGTGTGTTGTATTGATCCACTCTTCTCATGTGTAGGATGGATACACTGCTCTGATGAAGGCTGCTGAGAAGGGTCACATAGCCATTGTACAATACCTGGTTGAGAGAACAACAGCTCAAGTTAATGCCACAAATAATGTGAGTCATAGTAACAGTATACAGTGTATTACTGTACATGTACATTGGGTACTTGTGAATAAACACACGTATCGTATCATTGATAGAAATTGAGTGATAGAACTGGCATTGATAATACAGTACATGTGGATAAGCAACGAGCTCGTATACTGCAATCCGGCGAGGGACAGTCATTGTAACATGTATGTTGGAAGGCTACAGCAGTGATGCTATGTGTTTCAGATGAAATAATTATGATTGTTTTGTGCGTACCAACTGATTTTTTAGACTATATTAAGCATGGTAGTATTCGCTGGTACAGCTGATAGAGTCCTGTCTTTATCTGTCTATCAAATAATCTAACACTATTTAGACCACAGCTAAGCGATGTTGACCAATCAGGTTGCGTAGCTGCGGGTCCATAAATCTCATAATGGAATCCCGCCACTGCCGCGACTTCATAATGGAATCCCACCACACGGCGCAGATTACGGTTCAGTGCGCGGAGTTCTACTGAATAATTTTAACAGCGCTCGCGTGTCCTTGCTCGTCGTTCGCGTCGTTTCTGTTTGCTGTTGCTATGGTCTAAATCAGTTAGACAGCCCATCCAATCGGATCTACGCGATGTAGAAGCCCTCGCGCCGTTACCATAGCGCCCTCGCTACGCTCGGACGCTATATAGCAACGGCTCTCGGGCTTCTAAATCGCGTAGATCCTCGGATGCGCTCTCTAACTATTATGTAATGTAAAGGAAAGACTACATTGTACAAAGCTTATAGTGCCCAAATAGTATTTTGACTCAGTGTACTACACAATAAGCTACCAACCAGCATGCAACAAACCTGCACTGAAATACTGTAACACAAAGTAGCCGCCTAGCATTATAACAAAGCTATTATGATAGTAACAACATCTTTTTAAATAGCTAATGAACATGTGTGCTAATAATTTTGAATCAGTTTCCACCCGCTTGTAAGAACAGTAGAGACAGCTTTACAACTTTGTGCAGCTCAAGCAAGAGTGATGCAGTGAGTGTGTCAGCACATCTCCGTAGATCCCTCTGTTGACTTGATCCGTTTATCACATCCAACATGTATTATCTATGGATTGTGATATTACCAACTAGTCACATGATGTTACTAAATATAGACCATCCAATGCTGTGCTATTACCATCAGCAGAGTATTGTCTGTTACTGGGTGCTCCTAGGAGACACTGTCCCGGCACAATGATAGAAATTGTTAACTAACCACACCCGTTACTATGGAGATTATACCACTCTCAAGGATTGTGTGTCCTTTATTCAGAGGTCACTCTCTTGTGTTGAGTAGCATTCACAGTGCAGGTTGTCACACATGTCATGTGACCCACACTGAGCAGTCCTGGGTTGTGAAGGGGTTAGTGCCTGTCTCATCTGTGGGTCCCAGTAGTATCCCGTCATGTATAATAGTGACCACAGTATGGTTTGTAGTGGTAGGGAGGGAGCTGGTGAACAGGTTCACTAGTGTTGTGATGGAAATAAAATCCTTTGAAACTTCAAAGCACTAGAAAAGTGTGATCTTCTTTCAGCACAGCTATTCTTGTAGAACAGACTTTTTCTCGAGCCTCAGGATAAATAATTGAAAACAACCAACCACGGTATATTTGTTGTCAGAAGAGGTAAATGAACACCCGTACAAACAGGGGCTGAACAGCTTAGTTTGTCTCGTGCAGTAGCTTTACACTCTGTGTTCGAGAATAGAAAACGCACTATTCTCACGAGGATACATAGGAACTAAAATGTTATCAGCAAAGACTACACATTACAACAGTTAAAACTAGTAACAGGTACATGACCACTTTTCAGTGAAGTAAACAAGCTGCTTGTTAGTGTTTTATCCTGTAACAAACAACTGTTAGTGAAACAGTGCTGTTATCGAAGTGTAGGCAGAACAGTCTAGTCAAGCACCAGAGCTCAACAATGTGCTGTCACTGTGAATCAGCTCCTAATACAAAATGAATAGGAATGTGCACCAGTTGCTAATCCCTGTTGGTATATTGTATTTAGACCTCAGCTAAGCGATGTTGACCAATCAGGTTGCGTACCTGCGGTTCTATACATCTCATAATGGAATCCCACCACATGGCGCAGATTACGGTTCTGTGCGCAGAGTTCTACTGAATATTTTTAGCAACACACGCGTCTCTTTGCTTGTCGTTCGTGTCATTTCTGTTTTCTGTTGCTATGGTCTAAATCAGTTAGACTGCACATCCAATCTGATCTACGCGATGTAGAAGCCCTCACACCATTACCATAGCGCCCTCGCTACGCTCGGACGCTATATAGCAACGGATCTTGGGCTTCTAAATCGCGTAGATCCACTATCTGACTATTATTTAGATGTACTAGCTCACAATGTTGTCACTCTAGCTACTGCAGTCAACACTTGTGAGTGTAGTGCCTCGAAAATATGGTATAAAAATTACAAAAATGATATTCTTTTATTATGTTCTATCCACTATTCTCATGTGCAGTTAGGATCCACTTCTCTGATGTTGGCTGCTATTAATGGTCACACAGAAATTGTGCAATGCCTGGTTGAGAGAACAACAGCTCAAGTTAATGCCACAAATAATGTGAGTCATAGTAACAGTGTACAGTGTATTACTGTACATGTACATTGGGTACTTGTGAATAAACACAAGTATATCATTGATAGAAATTGAGTGATAGAACTGGCATTGATAATACAGTACATGTGGATAAGCAACGAGCTCGTATACTGCAATCCGGCGAGGAACAGTCATTGTAACATGTATGTTGGAAGGCTACAGCAGTGATGCTATGTGTTTCAGATGAAATATGATTGTTTTGTGCATACAAACTGATTTATTTAAGGCCTTTTCACACTGGAGTCGGTTATGATGCGCATTGGCACCTTTCGAGTACCGTTCACTATCGATGCGAATTGAATGCGCATCGGGAGCGTTCACACTGCACTCAGGAAACACTATTAGAACGCCGTTTAGGTCACGTGCCGGCTCACGTGTTGCAGTAGCTGTACCCGCCATACTGCTTCCACAGCAGCTCTTGTGCGCAGGAAACACTGCCAGAGGACGAATACACGAGCGTCGAGGACAGAGAGACCGTCGATCGTCTTCCCAGCAGCCATTTTCGAAAACGTGTATTCATTCATTATTCATGACTTCCGGTATCGCCCACGCGATTCGGTTCGATTCGCATTGAATCCACATAGCGAGGTGGATTGACTCGATGCGCATTCGATGCGCATTCATTCAATGCGCATCGGACGAAGTACAGTGTAGTGTTGCACCGATATGTAAATTTGCCGATATTCCGATTTGCCGATTTTTGAGTGCTCATACTGCAGATATCGATGCCGATACCGATATTTATTCATTAAAAATTAATAATTATTATGTCGGCGCTGTCCTGGCGCCTGCATGCTGTAAAATGTCGAAAAGAAGATCACCAACATGGAAATACTTAACCGGATCGCCAGGCAACCCGTGTGCAATATTTGCAGCTCCCTCGTTTCAAGAGGCGGTCTCTCTGTCCAGTCCTTCACTACAACGCTGCTAGCAACTCTGAATAGCAGGCGCTAAAAAGCAAGAAGTTCAAGACAGTGACTTTGGAAGAAAGCACAGGAGGACGAAAGCTTGGGAGTTCCGCGCGCTATCAGCAATCTCGTGCGTTTATCCGTGATCGTCCGCGTATGTCCGTATTTGCCCGTATCGGCAATACCGATATCGTTTCGACCGATACAGATACAGTACCGATACAAAGATATCGGCAGATACAGATAATATATCGGCTCATCGGTGCAACACTAGTACAGTGTGAACGCGCCCAATTCGCATTCGATGCGCATTGAATTCGGTTAAATTTGCCAGTGTGAATAGGCCTTTAGACTATATTAAGCATGGTAGTATTCACTAGTACAGCTTATAGAGTCCTGTCTTTATCTGTCTATCAAATAATCTAACACTAAATACCATAAAGGAAATGAAAGCTAGTTTCTTGCTACTTGGCAGTGTTTCTGCTGTTCTGTATGGAGCATAGTGCCCAAATAGTATTTTGAGTCAGTGCACTACACAACTTGAAGCTACCAAATGCATACAACAAACCTGCACTGCTGCAAACCAATACTGTAACACAAAGTAGTCGTACAGACAAATTCACAGAAATTGTAGTCTAGCATTATAACAAAGCTAATTATGCAGGGTTCGCACAAGCCTTGAAAACCTTGAAAAGTACTTGAATTAAAAATAATTTTTCAAGGCCATGAAAAGACTTGAAAATAAATATAAACCTGGAAAAGTCTTGATTTTTACGACTCTATTGATATTAGGTAGGCAACTGACTGGCAAAAAGCTAGCTTTGGCTGCCTTGGACTCGAGTTTTAACGTAGCTACACGCAGCACAAAGATGTGATCGCCAGCAACGAGAAACGCAGCAAAAGTAATAATTTGAGACGTGGCTTGTATCCACCCACGTCAATTATTTACGCCTACGCGTGTTAATTATTTGCACGTTTGCAGCTTTTTGCTACCATGTTGCAGTGTTTATGGTCTTGAATTTTGCAATTTTTGACCTGGAAAAGCCTTGAAAAGACCTTGAATTTACTTCAAAAAAATTTGTACGAACTAAGAGCGATGCAGTGAGTGTGTCAGCACATCTCCATTGATCCCTCCGTTTATATGTACTGTATTATCTATAGATTGTGATATTACCAACTAGTCACATGATGTTACTAAATATAGACCATCCAATGCTGTGCTATTACCATCAGCAGAGTATTGTCTGATACTGGGTGCTCCTAGGAGACACTGTGCCGGCACAATGATAGAAATTGTTTACTAACCACACCCATTACTATGGAGATTATACCACTCTCAAGGATTGTGTGTCCTTTATTCAGAGATCACTCTCTTGTGTTGAGTAGCATTCACAGTGCAGGTTGTCACACATGTCATGTGACCCACACTGAGCAGTCCTGGGTGATGAAGGGGTTAGTGCCTGTCTCATCTGTGGGTCCCAGTAGTATCCTGTCATGTATAATATTGACCACAGTATGGTTTGTAGTGGTAGGGAGGGAGCTGGTGAACAGGTTCACTAGTGTTGTGATGGTGACTGGGTAGGAGAGCATGTGATAGCTGCTGCAGTCATGTGACAGTCATGTGTTTATGATGGCTCTATGAGTAGTCATTGTTCAGTGACTCTTATTGATATGCTTAGTTCACAATATTGCAAAGTATCATTGATAGAAATTACTGAGACACTTAGGTTACACTGCTCCTGATTCACTGCAAACTGGATACATTTCTATTCATTCATTTTAGTCATGTCGTTCAGATGAAACCAGGTATAAAATAATCTGAGTGATACCACTGCCTAGTGGGGTTTGATATAGAAGTTAGGAGTGGTTTGAAAATTGATCGTCGTTTAGAAGTTTCTAGAAAAAAATAGAAAATTAACCCCTCATAAGAGTGATTTTCAAGACTTTTGGTATTTTTGGACACCAACAGACGAGAAAGTTACTTTATCACAATTATTTTTGTGGCACTATGGTTAGCAGTGGGGAATCCCCCTATACCAGGGTACTGTATGATACACTGCTTAGCAATAGACACTTGACACAGTAATAGTTAGACAGTGCATCCAGTTTAGTGTCCAAGCGTAGCGAGGGCGCTATGGTAACAGCGCAAGGGCTTCCAAACAGCGCAGATCTGATTGGATGTGCTGTCCAACTGATTTAGACCATAGCAACATCAAACAGAAACGACGTGAACATAGCACACATGCTCAGTGGATGATAGCGCCCACATGATGCCATGATGCTCAGCAATGTTGTTGTAAGAAGGTCGATTGTACTTAGCCTAACCACCAAGAAACAAGTGGACTAAGTAGCGCTCCATGAAGCTTGTTTGCAACTTGTTTGCTGTTGGCACTAGAGTCTCTGGTGTTCAGAAATCAGCTCAGGCTCACTCCACTATTCTATTGTACTAGTTATAGTGTTTGATCAGCTGAATATTAAAATAGCTCTTGTACCAGCTCTGTACACCTTCTATCCTCTTATAGAACACATGGACTGCCTGTCACTGTGCTGCTATGAATGGTCACCTGGAGGTGGTGAAGCTACTAGTATCCCATGGAGCCAACAGACAGATGAGGAATAGTGTGAGTGTCACTGAGGTGATGAGGTTATGTGTTAGTGGACGTATAATTTTGTATTTACATGTGTCATAGCAGATAAATTTGTTCTAGCCTGCGGGTAACAATTTAGTTGTCAGCTATCTCACAACAGTCTAAACAATCTGGAACACTCCATAAATCTACATAGCCGACACCATAGCCTTAGTACACGATCAGAATCAGGCCTTTATATGTGTTAATTAATTTTGATCCTTGCTGTAGTTAATTTGCACTAGGACTCTAGTGCGCATTCAATATCAATTTAATCCCGTCTGCTCTACATGTTAATCACGTTGATTTTGCATGTCAAAATCATTGATTTGTTTGCACTAGTTTCCTACTGTTGTTTACGTCACATGACATGATCGATGTCAATCTGGCTTTATTCTAGAATTCAAGTTGGGCGAAGTATGCGCCGATAAATAATTGGGAGGACGAGTGATGTGTAGATCTCAAAACAATACTGGTACTAGTATGATTCAAGCTCTAGATAGGATAAGACAACACTGATACAATGAAGCACCATGGTGCAGATGCCTCGGTGGAATTGCATGCATACTGAATGCACACTGGACATGAGGCTTTGACCGTCAACACACAGCAACTACATACAGTTAATCCATCAGCAGATGATGATTGTTACAGATTTATAAAGTACAATGGCCATATAAGCTGGCAAAAATAACAGAAGCCAATAGTATGCTACCACAGTGTAATAGTTAGATCTAGCTGGGCGTGCACAAAGCAGCCATGCTTGTAGCAGCTAGCTTTTTTCGGTTTTGCTGAATGTTATTCGGACCCGCCACGCTATCCTGTAGTTCAGATCAAACCTACAATATACCAGCCAGTTAACCATGGACACATTTGACTTCGGAGAAGTCCAGATCGCCAGCAACGGTAAACAAAGTAAGCAAATCACGGCATAGCTCACGAACAAAGCTTTAATTCAAAAATCTAAGACCATCAAGTTCGAGCTCTTAACGTGTTATGTCGTTATTGCAATTACCACCAGCTGATTCTTCGCCGTCTTTCAGAACTAGAGCGGACAGACATACAGACAGACAGACACGCACGATTACTGTATGCCTCGTGGCTCCGCCCACCGAGGCATAATGATGCTGCCTCCTGTTAGGAGATTAAAGAGTGTGGGATACACCATTCTTTTCCTTCTTGTTATTATGAAGGAAAAGAGTGTGAGGTACACTACACAACATGTCTATGCCTCTAGGTACTGTAGTCATGTGAGTCATGATCATTGAGATCAGTACAACATGAGGAAAGAGCCTTGAGCTGGACAGTAACCAGTACAAGTGTGTGATATCACTGTATAATAGTTACTAATTGAGGGAGCTTCATTACTGCATGATAGCCATTTTATATACCGTCTTCATCATCACCTGCAGGTTGGGAGGACTCCACTGGATATAGCAAAGAAGTATGGTTATAAGTCTGTTGTCGACTACCTAGTGACACTTGGTGAGTATATTCACACCGTGCAGTAACCATGACAACTAGTATTTGTTTTTGCTTGGTGTTCACATGCTCAACTGAGGGATACTGTACGTAATCTGCTCATAAGTCTGAGTGTGTGTGTGTGTGTACAGAATATAAATGTGCTAGTAAATCTCAGTAAAATTAATTTGAACGGATATGGAGCACATAATGAGAAAGGAGCATCAATCAAACTCCAATAGACCTTTTTCAACTCCGTATACTTGGTAGAAAATCTGTATACTTGGTAGTCAAGAGCGTACAGTAGTGATTGGGAGATAGGCTTTCACCACACCACTACACTGTGAGTAAGGCAACTACATCAACAAGGCTTGCAGGTTTTGTTTCTCTGTGATAAAGCTGCATAGTTCACAAACTCTGCTGGATGTGGTTAAGGGTACCACATGGCTCACTCCTGAACATAGCAGCTAGCTGTAGCCTAGTAAACAGCTAGTACAGATGAATACAAGTGGTGTTGATGCTTGTGTTATCAGCTGTGAGGCAGAATCTGAAGCTGGACCAAGCAGTGCTACACAATTGGTAAATTTTAAAGCACCCTAGCATAGAATAGTGGGTAAATGTTTGAGCATAATCTGCTCATGCCTAGTTTCAGACAAGAATTTGCAATAGTTTTGTTTTTATGGATAGTGCTAAGTAAACTGTTTGTTTTGGCTTGTAATGACAATGGGATGCCTTATAAGGCAAAAACTGTTATACTGCAGTGTTGTCATAGTCAATGCAAGGATAGTGAGTGTGTGGTTAGCCTGTGATAACAGCTATACATGGCTTCCCTGTATTGCACAATACAAATCAAACATTGACTACAGCGGTTTTATTACTCCTTGCAACAGCCACAAAAGCGTAAAGCGTGATCCGTGCCTTATTTGGAAGGTAGATTACATTGCGTGGTTCAGCTTGAACACGGTTTACGCTCTACGCTTCACGCTCTACGCTTGCAAGATGTAATAAAACCGCTGTATGACAACCAACTTGTAAACTGCAGTACATTCTCAAGTGGCTAAGTTTTTGTTTTACACGTGTGTTGCAGCATCTAAATTAGCGATTGCCATCTTAGTCACGTGATAGTTTTATGGCGTATCACGTGATAAATTCTCTAGTAGATCTAGTTATAGAGTAGTGAAGATGCCAAAAGGTTTTTCAGCTGATCTTCGTTAAAGAATTCTGTGGAGACTTCGTATTTATAAGGGGTTGAAGTGCAAAACTATTGCTGAGCTGCTTTATAGCTATACCTCAACTATGAGCCGAGTTGTTTCACGATACAACATAGCACTGTAGTTGTATCGGTAAACCAGCGGCTTGAAGTCTTCGCAACAGCAATGCTGTGGCTTGTGAAAACACGGCATCATCTGCTACTATCACGCGCCCTACCACATGACCAGAGAAATCTGATTGGACAATTTCTCACATGATGACACATTGCACTTTGAATGCAACTTTCCTGAAAAACTGTACTATTATTGATTTTTTTCCGCAGATTGACTAAATATCACAAATTGATTATCAATAAACATCAAAATGTTGATGAATATCATTACTGAATTAACAGCTGCGCATTAATTTAGAGTGCACATGTTTAATTTAAATCATATACTGTCTTATTCAAATATTACAATTGAGTTCGAATCCAGCAAACTAGAACCATAAAATTTAATACCCGCAAAGTGCACAAATCCTACAAACAGTACCTGTAAATAAATGTAACTCTAAGGTACTTGTAATATCGATATCTTATTGAGTCACAAACGTTGAGCAAACTGGGGCTCCTAGCCGTCCCAAGTACGGTAGCACGACTGACCTAGCTGACTTGTACTGCTCATATGTATGTACCCAGCCGGCGGGCAAGCACCGAGCGGCCGGTGCGACAAGATATGACCAATCTTGTGGTTAACCTTATTTAAGGCTACGCCCTAAATCTCAAATAAAACTTCAAGTGCTGAGACCTCTAGGCCTTTCAGCCCATGATTTTTTATGTCATGTTGAAACTGCTCGTATGTCACACTATCACGTATATTTCATTACAAAGTGTTGAACTATAAACCACACCCCTATGAATAATTCTGATCTCAACAAAGCATTTCTGTAGTCACCTGTGATTCAACAATCTTGATCTGCTACATGCATGTAAATAATCCGCGCTTTTTAGGAATTTACGCTTTCTCGAGAAAGCGCAGCGCTTTCTAGGAATCCTTATAAAGTGCGGGCTTTCTCCAGATAGCGCAGTCACAGAAAGCGCAACGGATACTGCGCTTTCTGAGGTTTAGCTCCTGTTGTTACATGGCTCTTGTCGCTCAAGAATCGCCACAAAATAGCTCTCTATACTCCTATAGGTGTTAGTATTTAAGTTGGGTGAGTCTTTTGTCGAGTGTAATCGCCCGGCATGGCAGCAACTCGTGTTAGCGCTGGTGCTCTGATGATTGAGCCTGAGCGAGCATGCACGCTATTACCTGTGCTGCTCTTTTGAACTTAAGACCGTAACATGCATGCCTGGGTATGCAATGCTACCTAGACTGCTATCTGTTTCTCATCATAGTGTGATACCCTGTCACAATGCACAGGAAGGCTGCCAACATTTCTGCCATGCATGGACATGACTAGCTGGCACTCAGTATACAGTAGGCAAAGCTCCATGCAGAGCAAAACAACCCTAACACACTGAAATATGTGTCGTTTTTGCCTCTCTTCAGAAAGGTCACGGTGGACTGTGGGAGCTAGGTAATAGCAGTACCGAGCTAAAGTGGAACCGTGCATGCTCGCTCAGGCTCAAATCGTCAGAGCACCAGCGCTAACACGAGTTGCTGCCATGCCGGACGATTACACTCGACAAAAGACTCACCCAACTTAAATTCTAACACCTATAGTAGTAGAGAGCTATTTGTGGCGATTCTTGAGCGACAAGAGCCAGGTAACAACAGGAGTTAAACCTTGGAAAGTGCAGTGCGCAGCGCTTTCTCGAGAAAGCCTGCGCTTTCTAAGGATTCCTAGAAAGCCCGCACTTTCTAAAGATTCCTAGAAAGCGCTGCGCTTTCTCGAGAAAGCACAAATTCCTAAAAAGCGCGGAACATATACATGTTCAATGCATGTGTAACACGACATTTCTTGATAATTATTATTTTCTATTTACTATAGATAACAAAGAGACCATTTCTTACACAAAGCTAGTCCAAAGGGCTATGAGAGAGGGTCGTACTAAGCTCCTTATTATTAAAGCTCTCATCACTGGTCCTCCTGGTGTGGGCAAGACCGGCATCAGACATCTCCTGCTTGGCCTACCACCTCCTCCTAGTAGGACCAGCACACCGTTAGCAACACGAGCAACCAGAGCCATCTCTTTCTACCGCATCAAAGCCGATGGCAGTGGAGATGTTACATGGACGGAGCTCGATGACGATACCTACCTCAAATATATCGCAGAGGAGGTGAAGATGATTGAGCTCAATCCCTCTCATGCTGTTCCTCCTCAACCAGCCACCAGCACCACTCCTGCAGCCACTGAGAGCAGTGCACAGGAACCATCTGATGTGGATCACACTCCTCCAGTGCTATCACCAGCTACTCCACTTGTCTCTAGTCCATCACCAGAAGATAGTGTCGATGATGCTAATCCCCTGCCAGTTCCTCCTAAAGTAGAAGGCATAGCTTCCGATGTTGTCAGTAAGCTTATGACCAATCCTGACATCTCGAAAGAAAACAACAAAAAGAAAACCTTTGTCCACCTAATCGACTCTGGTGGACAGCCATCTTTCATCAGCCTCGTACCTGCATTTGTCAGGGGTAGCACGGTCAACATAGTAGCCTCAAAGCTCAACCACTCTATCAATGATAAGCTCCAGTACGAGTATGTGAAAGATGACCAGCATCTTCGACAACCAACGCTACTAGAGAAATCTCAACTTGACTTTATTGAAGAACTCATTCGCACTCTCACGTCTGTCAAGCACTCAGAGGAAGGCAGTGGTCAAGGATCATCAGAGCCAAAGTTCCTCCTGATCGGCACTCACGCTGACAAGCATAGACGGCTATTTGATCAGACACTATCTGGTAAGAATCGATGGCTAAAGAATAGTCTTGGTGAGCTGAAGTCAATGTGCATTAAAGTTAATCATGAAGGAGATATTCTCCTCCCGATCAACACTCGGGTCGAGAAGGGTCGCAGTGAGGCGGCGTCTTCTATAAGGCAGAAGATCATGGATGCTTGTAGCGATGCAGAAGTAGATATACCTACTAGATGGTATGTATTTGAACTGGAGGTGAGTGGCAAGGCAAAGAAGGAGGGTCGGAGTGTTCTAGGTCTGGCAGAGTGTATAGAGGTAGGAAGGAATCTCAGTATGGGAGAGGAGGATGTGATAGCAGCAGTAGTGTTTCTTGATGGCGCTGCTCTCTGCTTGTATTTCCGAGCTGCCACCCCTCACTTGGTCTTCACTGACCCTCAGGCCATTCTCAGTGAAGTCACTGAGATATTGAATCTCGGCATCATCGATCTCCACCTCATTCCTTCTCATTATCCTGGCATAGATAAGCTGCGAGAGCAAGGGTTGTTTAGCAAGAAGCTAGTAGATATCGTGTGCTCCAAGTATCGAGTGAATGAGGAGGGGAAGTGTAGTTACTCACTGGACGACTTCCTGTCCATTCTACAGCATCTCCTAATCATAGCACCCGTGTGCATTGATGGAGAGGAGCTGTTCTTCATTCCTTCCATCCTTCCTACCAACAAGAAGATGCCCTCTCTTTCTTGTAATCTTGCTCCTCTTGTTCTTCTCTGTCGCACCAGGGTAATACCTCTTGGTATGTTCTCTGCCTTAGTAGTGGCTCTGCTTGGTGATAAGCTCTTTCTTCTTGATGAAATCATTGGTCGTAATGCAGTCAGTCTCAAGTGCAAGGTCGGTGGAGGAGTAGTGCTACTAGTAGAGTGCCATGCTTGGCTTACAGTTCACTTCAATGGTAACAAGTTAGCTGCTCCTCGTATCAGAGCCGCCATCCACCACGCCATAGCCACAGTCTGCAGGCAGCGTCACCTTGATACTAAGCAGATTGTGTTCACTGATGGGTTCTTCTGTCCCTTCAAGATCTGTGAATCCATTCCTCATGCTTGTGTGGCAGACACTGCCTTCTCTCCAGCTCATCTCACCTGCTCTGTTAGACCTAAGGTTGGTTGTGGTCCATGCTCTGATGATAGGATGCTGGCATGGCTGGCAGCACCAGATGGTGAGTGTGGCAGATGATGATCAGCATGTTAGTATTATAGTGTATCTTTTCATGTAGCCAGCACAGTCTCTGCCTCATCAGCCACTGCTACACCACAATCACCTCCTCCAACTGGTGAGATGTTATGTTTGTTTGATGATGGTCTATTTTCATGTAGTCTCTGTCTCGGCATCAGCCACTGCTCAGTCTCCCTCCATCACTCTCTCATCTCCTCCTCCATCTGGTGAGCTAACAGTTGGTGCATGTCATGATGTGTATTCTGTTTGTCTGTGCAGGCACTGATACAGTATCACGATTCCAGTTCATGGAAGCAGTAGCTAGTAAGATATCTGCTAAATGGAAGAGAGTGGGTGTGTCTCTTGGGATAGAGCAGAATGACCTTGATGCTATTGATTTACATCGTCGTGGAGATCCTCTTGAGTGCTTTAGTGATGTGTTCACATACTGGCGGCAGCAGTCTACTCCACAGAGCCCAGCCAACTGGGCCACTCTTGTCACTGTGCTACGATCTAACTATGTAGGAGAAGAGGAACTGAGTGACACTATTCAGAATACATTTATGTGACTATACTATAGAGAGTGATTGGTAGTTGAGTTTATTTATTGGTTAGTTTTCAATTTTAGTTTGAACAAGTTTATTTTAATACTGATTCCAAATTTCGTTATTGTTAACTTTTTTGCAAATTAATAATCATTGTTTTTGACCAATAAACTCGTATTACATGATGTGATGATGTCTCACAAAGCAGCATTATCACAACACACACAGTCAGTGACTATACAAACTCAAGATCATTGAGAATGTGCTATCTGAGGGTCTCCCAGCACAGTCTTGTAGCTCACAATACTGTTGGGCTGTCACTAACATGTTGTGTGTTTTTCACACAGGCTCTCTAGCTGTGAAATTCACATACTTGCCTTTCACACCTACACTTTATACATCATATAGTGACGTATACAGTGCTGCATTCTGATTGGACAGTATTGGTTCTTCTACATGCTCTTTTGTCTCTAGCAGTCTAGCGGCTGGGTCTCCATCTAATTTCATAGCAAAGAGGACAGCACTAATTGCTTAAGGAACGTAAGGGTGACTATATAAGTTACTTTGATGCGTAATATTCATGCATGTTGTGCCTCAAGTGTACTGTGTTATATAATGTATTGTATCACTCCTGTACTTCAGGTATAAGTTGCCCGAGCACAAGTGTATATTAACAGCATCAGCTCATGTAGTGATCTCACATGATTCATTCGTGCATTCCATCATTATTATGTTTTTTCTTGTGCTGCTTTCAGACATTATGCAATGACACTTGAAGAGCATGAGGAATTGAAGAAATTATCCATATCGTCATCACATAGTGAAGAATATCGTACAATGATTTTCACAATGACATACCACACATGACGAATACATGTATTTGCACTGACATGTGTAGATCATAATGATAGATTAGTTTGATACACATATTATACCACTGTATCAAACATAGTTTTCACACACTGTTTGATTGATTCATGTTTGTCTGAATTCTCATCTACACTAGGTTATTATACATGAACAACAGATCAGACCTTAATGTGTATTGCAGACGTATCAAGCATTGCTCAACTATGTAATGAAATTTGATATTGGTAGAAATAAAGATTACAAATATGAATAGTTCTTGTTAGTGCTGATGGTTGTGCACTGAGAGCTAGGAGTAGCATTTCACTAGATGTAAACATCCAGGTATCATGGAATACCACCGCTCAGCAGCACCACTCACTATAGCATAGTGTATATCTGACTTGATAAGATGCACACACAACTTACTTTGGCACTAAGCACATGAGTAGCACCAACTAGTCAGTTGGAGCATGTCATTAATTCCTACACTGGTCACAAACTGGTCAAGTACTGCAGCATACAGACAAAACATTGGTCACAAAAATCAATTTGAACACTAACATGACTAGCTATGGTCACAGCAGGATAAAAGCTATAAGCTAGCAAAGACACTCTAGGGGAGGGACAATGGTAGCTAGGGGAGGGACAATAGTAGCTAGGAGAGGGACAATGGTAGCTAGGGGAGGGACAATGGTAGCTAGGGGAGGGACAATGGTAGCTAGGGGAGGGACAATGGTAGACAGGGAGGGACAACGGTAACTAGGAGAGGGACAATGGTAGCCAGGAGAGAGACAATGGTAGCTAGGAGAGGGACAATGGTAGCTAGGAGAGGGACAATGGTAGCTAGGAGAGGGACACTGGTAGCTAGGGGAAGAACAATAGTACCTAGGACAATGGTAGACAGGGAAGGACAATGTTAGCTAGGAGACGGACAATGGTAGCTAGGAGGGAGACAATGGTATCTAGGATAGGGACAACGGTAGACAAGGAGGGACAATGGTAGACGGGGAGGGACAATGGTTGCTAGGAGAGGGACAATGGTAGCTAGGGGAAGGACAATAGTACCAAGGACAACGGTAGACGGGGAGGGACAATGGTAGCTAGAAGAGGGACAATGGTAGCTAGGAGAGATACAATGGTAGCTAGGAGAGGGCCAATGGTATCTAGGGGAAGAACAATAGTACCTAGGACAATGGTAGACAGGGAGGGACAATGGTAGCTAGGAGACGGACAATGGAAGCTAGGAGGAAGACAATGGTAGCTAGGATAGGGACAACGGTAGACAAGGAGGGACTATGGTAGACGGGGAGGGACAATGGTAGCTAGGAGAGGGACAATGGTAGCTAGGGGAAGGACAATAGTACCTAGGACAACGGTAGTCAGGAAGGGACAACGGTAGCTAGAAGAGAGACAATGGTAGCTAGGAGAGAGACAATGGTAGACAGGGAGGGACAATGGTAGCTAGAAGAGAGACAATGGTAGCTAGGAGAGAGACAATGGTAGCTAGGAGAGGGACAATGGTAGCTAGGGGAAGGACAATAGTACCTAGGACAACGGTAGACAGGGAGGGACAATGGTAGGTAGGAGAGGGACAATGGTAGAAAGGAGAGGGGCAATGGTAGTTAGGAGAGGGACAATGGTAGCTGGGGGAAGAACAATGGTACCTAGGACAATGGTAGCTAGGAGAGGGACAATGGTGGCTAGAAGAGGGGCAATGGTAACTAGGTGAGCGACAATGGTAGCTAGGACAATGGTAGCTAGGAGAAGGACTATGGTAGCTACGAGAGAGACAATGGTAGATAGGGGAGATACAATGGTAGCTAGGAGGACACCGGTAGCAAGGAGAGGGACAATGGTAGCTAGGGAAGTGATAATGGTAGGTGGGAGACGGACAATAGCAGCTAAGACAATGGTAGATAGTGGAGTGACAATGGTAGCTAGGAGAGACAATGGTACACTAGGAGAGGGACAATGGTACACTAGGAGAGGGACAATGGTACACTAGGAGAAGGAGAATGGTACGCTAGGAGAGGGACAATGGTACGCTAGGAGAGGGACAATGGTACGCTAGGAGAGGGACAATGGTACGCTAGGAGAGGGACAATGGTACGCTAGGAGAGGGACAATGGTACACTAGGAGAGGGACAATGGTACACTAGGAGAGGGACAATTATACGGTAGGAAAGGGACAATGGTACGCTAGGAAAGGGACAATGGTACGCTAGGAGAGGGACAATGGTTCGCTAGGAGAGGGACAATGGTACACTAGGAGAGGGACAATGGTACACTAGGAGTGGGACAATGGTACGCTAGGATAGGGATAATGGTATGCTGGGAGAGGAACAATGGTACACTAGGAGAGGGACAATGGTACGCTAGGAGAGGGACAATGGTACGCTAGGAGAGGGACAATGGTACGCTAGAAGAGGGAGAATGGTACATTAGGAAAGGGAGAATGGTACGCTAAGAGAGGGACACTGGCAGGATAGTATGGAGTGTAATGCACACATTACACAACACTGTGATTGTCTTAATAACAATTATCTCATAACAGGAGTCCATAATCAACCGCGCCTACTAAAGAGTAGGAGTGTGAATCGCCCACGCTTTAATTGGATTTTCTGCCAGCGAACTGTCGCTAGCGGATATACTATTTTTAGCGCAGTTAGACCGCACCTCCTTGAACATGGGCAACCTGAGAGCAACTGTATGTACTCGTGAAAGCATCTGATAGCCTATCCAGCCACATCGTGGCGTCGCTAGATCACCTGTACGTTCGTGGTTCGGCTATCTGATTGTTTCGAAGCTGTTTATCGCTCGATCATACAACTGGATCCTTGGAGCTGCTGTGTTGACTTGTCAGCATAGCTGTTCCGCTTCAGTTATGTGTTGTATCGCTGCCACTAACCGTAACAACTACTGTTACAACTCAGGTAAGGAATGGAACTCTGAGAAACAGCTGACCAGTGATATGACACGAAGCTTTGATCGAACGGAAGACAGCCACGCTCACGAGGATTGACGAAGGCAACGACGGCCTTGTAAATCGAGCTAGAAATAGAGACCAGGATGCTTCCTCAGCGCTTAGATCATAGACAACTCTCTGTCTTCAGTATTGAGCTGCCATCTTCAAGCGCTAAAAATAGTATATCCGCTAGCGACAGTTCGCTGGCAGAAAATCCAATTAAAGCGTGGGCGATTCACACTCCTACTCTTTAGTAGGCGCGGTTGATTATGGACTCCTGCTCATAATAATGTACCCAAAGCCCTTGCTAGCTAGCCTAGTGACACCACTGATGGTACAAGCTATGATATTTGTCAGTCTAGATCTAGCTTAGTAACACACATCAGTATATGGAGGATATAGTTTTTGTTTCTCCTGATCATCATCACTACCTAGGACAACGGTAGACAGGGAGGGACAATGGTAGCTAGGAGACGGACAAGGGTAGATAGGAGAGGGGCAATGGTAGTTAGGAGAGGGACAATGGTAGCTAGGAGAGGGACAATGGTAGCTAGGAGAGAGACAATTATAGCTAGGGGAGAGACAATGGTAGCTAGGGGAGGGACAATGGTAGACAGGGAGGGACAATGGTAGCTAGGAGAGGGACAATGGTAGCTAGGAGACGGACAATGGTAGCTAGGAGGGAGACAATGGTAGCTATGGGAGGGACAATGGTAGCTAGGAGAGGGACAATGGTAGCTAGGAGAGAGACAATGGTAGCTAGGAGAGGGACAATGGTAGCTAGGAGAGGGACAATTGTAGCTAGGGGAGGGACAATGGTAGCTAGGGGAGGGACAATGGTAGCTAGGGGAGGGACAATTGTAGCTAGGGGAGGGACAATGGTAGCTAGGGGAGGGACAATGGTAGCTAGGGGAGGGACAATGGTAGACAGGGAGGGACAATGGTAGCTAGGAGAGGGACAATGGTAGCTAGGAGAGAGACAATGGTATCTAGGAGAGGGGCAATGGTAGCTAGGAGAGGGACAATGGAACAATAGTACCTATGACAATGGTAGACAGGGAGGGACAATGGTAGCTAGGAGACAGACAATGGTAGCTTGGAGGGATAAGCCCTTGCTAGCTATCCTAGTGACACTACTGATGGTACAAGCTATGATATTTGTCAGTCTAGATCTAGCTCAGCAACACACATCAGTATGTGGAGGATATAGTTTTTGTTTCTCCTGATCATCAAACACTTCAACTAGCTCAATAACATTTTTGTGTTTCAGCTTCTTCAATATTTTTTCTCTATAAATAGAGAGTGAGAAAGGGAGCGAGGGACAGAGGGGGAGGGATGGAGAGGGAGAGGGAGAGGGAGAGAGAGAGGGAAGGAGAGAGGGACAGAGGGAGGGATCTAGAGAAAGAGGGAGAGAGAGGGAGGGAAGGAGAGAACACATGAGTCAGTCGATCTGCAACATCTCTCCCGTACCTCTGTACATTAGTCTCTCCGTTAGTGATTCATCTCAATCTTCGTTGTTTCATTATCTTCACTGCTCTTCTACACAATGTCACTCAGTCCAGCATCTCCTCCACTGATAGTGGTACAGTAGCAGTTGTGAGTGTTCATTTCTGGTTTTTAGCGCTCCTGAATTCAGCAGTTGCTGACAAATACTTCTGATTAGCCTGTGAGAGGTAAGATAGCACACACACTGAATAGAGCACAGCACACTCACCTCTTGTACTTTCTTCTCAGCTGCTAAAGGGTTAACAATTTCTAAACCCTACATGGAGGTATGACAGAAATACAGTAACCAGCTCTTTCCTTCACCATTCCCCTCCTTTCCACTAAAAATATAAAGTAGCTATATCCCAATACAGTAGACTACATCATAGCTATGATCCAGACAACACTATAGTGTACCTGTAGTGGTGTGAAGGCTACACTTGATGCTGTGCCTGACACTGCTCCTCTGATGGAGGTCTTACCACCATACACCTGAGCCTTGTTGACTTGACGCTACAGGGTACAGTAGGAGAGAGATAAACTAGTCATTATGTTAGTGGCGTAGTTTTTATTGAGGCAACTGCGGCAACACTTGCCTTGGTGAAAGTTCTAGGTTAATTGTCTATAATATTCCAGTGAAAACACTAGTCTTCAAGATGGAGTCTCATGAACACGCATTAGTACATGTCTATTGCTGCAAGCGGCAGGGCGGATACAGAAGTCAAGGTGGTAAACTGCAAATTCTTCTGAATCTGGTGAGACTCTAGAATTGTCTGGCGGAGAAGCAATCTTCATTTCACCAACCGTCGTTGCTTTGAGGCTACTCAACTCAGACCTCAACACCATCAAGTCTTCAGGAGTATTTGCTTCTAACAGCAGCAACAAAATATTAATGTTACATTTCATGAGGACATGCTTTACGCTATTTCGGCTTGTTCGCTTGTTGCCTGTTGACAGTCGAGATCTTGGTTCAGAAATTTAGCTACAATGCTGTGAGTAGTATCTATTCTTTTGAAGGAAAAGAGTGTCTCACACGCCAACATTACATCACACTTTGGCAAAATGGAGGTCAGCTGTCCGAATGACCCCGATGATCAGCTGATTTGATTACAAAGTTGGAAAAATTATTCGTGAAAAGCTGAAGCAAAAATTTATCCCTGAAAAATGACCTGTTATAATGGTATATTAGGTTGTCTACGTATATCACATGTAGATTACATTTTCATTTCAGCTAGCTAGTACATTTCATGTACTTACAGGGCTGAGCTGATTAGATCAGCCCCTGAGTGGTGATCACGCAAAGGTAGATATAACCACAAACAGTTAAACATGCTATTTTCACAAATTAAATATTGACAAATTTCGTTGCACACTGCGCTCCATTCTTTGCCTCAGTGATTAAATTCCTGGTCACGTCTAATGTACATGTGTCACATAATGATACAGGTACTAGCTGTTCATAAGTAGACATGGATTCTTGTAATAGTAGGATCATTAGTTCTTGTCTAAACACTGCATTCCTGTCTAACCTGTAATCTTTTAGATATTGATATCTGTGTCTTCTTATCAACAGCAGCTGGTCCTCTCACAGGTCCACCCACTCCTCCCTTACCAAGATTACCGGTAGAGAACCCTAGATCATCTTGATAAGCATCATCGTGTATCTGAGAGAGGATACAGAGATGGTGAGGCAGTGTCACTAATGTGTTCAGTCTCTGATCATCCTCCATCGTGTGACAACAGTGACTGAACACATTAGTGCATGAAGGTGACACACTAATCATAGCAAGATGTCTAAACCTACTAACCTCTCCAAATGTCATTCTGTTAGCTTGTTTACGGATGTCTGTTAGTATGTACTTCTGTTTGGTCTTTCGTAACCTGTACAGAGAACACATGATACACCACTCACTCATTCACTCACTCACCCACTCACTCACCCACTCACTCACTCACTCATTCACTCACTCACTCACTCACCCACCCACCCACTCACTCACTCACTCACTCACTCACCCACTCACCCACTCACTCACTCACCCACTCACTCACCCACCCACCCACCCACTCACTCACTCACTCACTCACCCACCCACTCACCCACTCACTCACTCACTCACTCACCCACTCACCGTTTCCCTCCTCTTCTCTTCTTGGGCATCTCGTCTGGTATGGGTAGTGCCTTCACCTGTTTGACAGGAGGTGGTTCAAGTAACTTATCAAACTTCTTCTGAACTTCCTCACGAAGATCTACGCACAATGATCAAGGTATGGAGCTTATTACAATGATCAAGAGTCATTACATGGTATTGGGGTCAGTATAACTACACTAATAGCTATGCAAGATTACCACATCATTCAGTATCCTAGCATTAGTGGTGTAGCTCACTTACTCTGACCAATCTCTCCATCAGGATATTCATGAAAGCTATCCACACGAGCAGCTAGTGTGCACTTAGCAGCAACTATACGAGCTGCCTTACGCCGTATATCCTGAGAGGGAGGGAGGGAGAGAGAGAGGGAGGGAGAGAGAGAGAGTGAGAGAGAGAGAGAGAGAGAGAGAGAGAGAGAGAGAGAGAGAGAGAGAGAGAGAGGAAGGGAGGGTGATAGTATGCTATGAATGTGTCAGTACCTACCTCAGGTGTCATCTGTACAATATCAGAGTAATATATGAATCCAGTGTGTGGTAACATGGCCGTAGATGAGAATCCATCAAGTGTTCTCTTCTGTGCTCCTAGCACTTGTATATTACATGCTGGCATCTTACTGAGAGCTGTTAACCCTCCTGCTACACCTGTAGTAATGTAACCATGGTAACTACCATGAGACCACACCTCCTCACCCATCATCTTGGCAGCTACAGTAGAGCCGATT
Source organism: Haliclona indistincta (assembly GCA_964017065.1). Classification (NCBI taxonomy): domain Eukaryota; kingdom Metazoa; phylum Porifera; class Demospongiae; order Haplosclerida; family Chalinidae; genus Haliclona; species Haliclona indistincta. The sequence continues at coordinate 307,049 of OZ024790.1, read as the reverse complement.
ATCGTAGACAGGTTAGGAGCAATGAACGCCATCTTAGACTCCACATACTGTAGTATCTTCATCCTCTTATCATACATATCTAGACCCTGCAGTATGTGCAGTGGTGTAGACAGGACTGGGAGGTTGATAGGGTACAAGTAGGTAATTAATTATTCATGAGGATGTGGTCAATTAACATCGCTTGTCAAACAATGGACTCGCTCGCGTATGCTGAGCTGCTTTTCGACATTTAGGTGAGCAAACGTATTATACCAGCTGCTGAGGGGAGACAAACTGCCCTAAACAAGCATTTTGGTCTGAAAACAAGCAGGAAATGGATACAGAGCTTGCCACGTGTTCAAGGACCAGCTCAGTTGCCCGGGCACTAGACATAAGTTGCCCGGGCAGGCCAGGGTGTAGCTACACCACTGAGTATGTGTCTACATGTAGTGACTACAGTAATAGTTCATTACTAACCATCTCAAAAGCCTCTAATACAGCATCTAGCTCCTCCTGGTCTAATTTCTGCCTATAGAGAGAGAGAGGAAGAAATTCACACACACACACACACACACACACACACACACACACACACACACACACACACACACACACACACACACACACACACACACACACACACACACACATACACACCCTTGTGTAGTAGATGCAGTAACAGACACCACCATTATAGTAGCTGCTGGTAGGATATCAGAGAGATCCACTTTAGTCACCTCTAGATCATTCTGTAATAACTGCACCATTACATCATTATGATGTCATCATTAATACAAGCCCCGCCCACCTGTACAGTCCTCATGTAGTCATGTGCTAGGTACACCATTGACTCCAGCTCAGGGAATCTCTTGGAATATTTATCACGTACATATTTATGAATGATATCTATAGAACAATAACACTAAATACAATCCTGTCAGTATGATAGCACTCAGTGTCTCAATGAAGACAACAGTACTCTCACCTCTTGTACCAGAGACAGGTATGATATACACTTGTTATGCTCAACTATTAGAGCAGTCAGATAGATATTGTGTACTTGAACTACGTCTGTGCTTTATGTATTGTAGAATGTAAATTTTAGTGACATTTTCATGTAGTAGTCTATTTTAAATAAGTGCCCGGACGGGTTCAAATGAAGAACTAGAGTTCTCATGAACACATACCCAGGACACGGTTGCTGCACAGTTTTGTCATGTGGTGCAGTATCAGCAATTAGTGCTCAAAGCTGCTACCCAAAGCTGTTGCTCAAAGCTGCACCTAAACACTTAACCCTCTGACGCCTATGTGTCCCGAGTAAAATTAATATTAAGATGACAGTCTCTACATATTTAAAATTAATGATATGTTGATAACTCACTGATTTCATTATCTGTCTCCACTACAAGGTTGTTGGCGTCCACTATCACCTGATACTCAGGATCAGCCTCAACTGGTCCTCGTGACGTCACTATATCAATCACGTGATCACAATGTGACGTGTGGGCGGGGCACATACCTTCAGTTGGGTTCTCCAGGTAGTATTGTACCTTGTCCATGACCTCAGTGAACTGTACTGAGCCTAGTTACTGATATCAGGACCATGACGTCACTAACCTCTCTGCTCTCTCCTAGTTTAGCTACTGCCCTAACTGACTTATCAGCCATCTTGGCTAGATCCTCTAGTTGTTCAGCAGCAGCGTCCATTATCTCATCTCCCAGCTCGTGTTGCTGGTCATCGTCCTCTCCAACCTCCTCGAGGTCAGCTAGTAGCTCGTCTGCTAACGACATCTTATTTAGATGGGCGAGGTTTGGAATACAACAAGCTCCGCCCTACTGTGTATTAGTTAGTAGCCGGATCTAGACTCGTCTTTACTGCAGTAAGTCAGGTGTAGGTAGTACACGCTGCTTGCACATGCGCAATAAACTTACTGAGGTGCGGGGGTGGTGGTCGAAAGGAATGTGCTGGTTCTTCATGTAGCCGCTAGCTCGGCTCGTTGCTAGCTGTGCTAGCTGCTTCGTACACAGACTATATCATCATCAGATCATGAGCCTAACCAAGGAACAGCAGAGCGAGCTGGTGAGTGAGAGAGTGTGTTAGTAATGACTAGTCGTCTGTAGTCTGCAATCAGTGTTAGTTAGGTAGCTCATACACACTAGCATCATAAAGCCTGTATTACTGACTAGGCAGCAGAACTACTGTGTATTATAGTGCAGGACCACAGTAGTGTGTGGAGAGGGTGTGTGAGAGTGTTGGTATGATCACCTGTCAGTGGTGCTGCTCTGTGTGCTCTACTCACACAGGATGGGAAGCTGTATGATGCTTGTCTTCATGGTAGACTGGAGGTGGCTCGCTCTGCTGTGGAGAGAGGTGGTGATCCTAATTGGAAGGGTGCGGTGAGTCTCCAGCTAGTCCATTCTCATTGTGTGTAGTGTACTGTACTAGATCTGCTACTATTACTAATCTACTGTAATTTATACTGTATGTATACTAGACAGACTGTTTCTAGACAATCATTTTTGATTGACAGAAAATCTTTGAATATTAATGTTCAATCAGTTAGCTCAAGTGCAGACAAACATCATTTAATTTTTGTTGTGATTCTAACATGCACATGGTTGATTAAAGGTGTAGCTACTAAGTAGAACTGCTGTGAAAGGAGAAAAGGGTTAGACTATGAATTGAGGTGTCTACTGATTTATAAACCAGTATACCGTATATAGCAGAATAATTTTTTGTGAATAACACACTATTTGTGATATTATATCCACAAATGTCATGTTTTAGTTGACAAAGATAGACCAATAGCGCTAATTCACGTAATTATTATTTGCGAAATGCTCTATCGAAGCCGTCACTGGTGAGTTTTATGCCAAAACATGTCGATCATGGACTGCATTATAGATATTATCTTGAGCATGATAGCCTCTTGAGCTTTGTTATACGAGTTACAGTCAAGAAGCGCTTGCAATAACGATCTGCTGTCAGGAAGACTACCCATAGTAACACGCGTGTCGTATATGTTAATTAGATCTCTTTAACATGCTCGTATTACACATAATGACATTTTTGTGAATATTAATTAGACAAACTGTTATCCGTCACCTTAGTAAGATAATAATAAAGAAGTACATGTGTTATATTGATCCACTCTTCTCATGTGTAGTATGGATACACTGCTCTGATACAGGCTGCTTATGAGGGTCACACAGCCATTGTACAATACCTGGTTGAGAGAACAACAGCTCAAGTTAATGCCACAAATAATGTGAGTCATAGTAACAGTGTACTATAGTAGTTATATACCGATCAGAAGGTTTTTAAGCGATTTAAAGCCTGCGGGCGTAGCCCAAGGGCTTTAAATGCTTAAACACCGACTGTGAGGTATATAACTACTTTAAACCATAGTGCGCTGCTTGCCTAACGTCTAGCTGGCTACCTTGCGTCGCAGGAAGACCGCAGGGCAGCCCGAGCGCCGTTTGTTTGTTGATTCTCGAACGCACCGGCCATCTTGAAACGCGTGTGGGCTTTACACGATTTATAGCCCTCATTAACGTTCGTTACATCAAAGAGAATTATTCATACTATGGTTTAAAGTGTATTACTGTACATGTACATTGGGTACTTGTGAATAAGCACAAGTATCATTGATAGAAATGAGTGATAGAACTGGCATTGATAATACAGTACATGTGGATAAGCAACGAGCTCATATTCCAACATGTATGTCAGAAGGCTACAGCAGTGGTACTATTATGTGTTTCAAACGAAATATTGAACTCTTTGATTGTTTTGTGTATACAAACTGATTTTAGTATTCACTAGTACAGTTTATAGAGTCCTGGCTTTATCTGTCTATCAAATAATCTAACACTAAATACCATAAAGGAAAGGAAAGCTAGTTTCTTGCTACTTGGCAGTGTTTCTGCTGTTCTGTATGGAGCATAGTGCCCAAATAGTATTTTGAGTCAGTGCACTACACAACTTGAAGCTACCAAATGCATACAACAAACCTGCACTGCTGCAAACCAATACTGTAACACAAAGTAGTTGTACAGACAAATTCACAGAAATTGTAGCCTAGCATTATAACAAAGCTATTATGACAGTAACATGCAGCGACTTCTCATCGACAGCTAATGAACATGTGTGCTATTTGAGTCAGCTTCCACCCTCTTGTAAGAACAGTAGAAACAGCTTTACATTTGCATCAACTAAGAACGATGCAGTGAGTGTGTCAGCACATCTCCATTGATCCCTCCGTTTATATGTACTGTATTATCTATGGATTGTGATATTACCAACTAGTCACATGATGTTACTAAATATAGACCATCCAATGCTGCGCCATTACCATCAGCAGAGTATTGTCTGTTACTGGGTGCTCCTAGGAGACACTGTCCAGGCACAATGATAGAAATTGTTAACTAACCACACCCATTACTATGGAGATTATACCACTCTCAAGGATTGTGTGTCCTTTATTCAGAGGTCACTCTCTTGTGTTGAGTAGCATTCACAGTGCAGGTTGTCACACATGTCATGTGACCCACACTGAGCAGTCCTGGGTGGTGAAGGGGTTAGTGCCTGTGGGTCCCAGTAGTATCCCGTCATGTATAATAGTGACCACAGTATGGTTTGTAGTGGTAGGGAGGGAGCTGGTGAACAGGTTCACTAGTGTTGTGATGGAAATAAAATCCTTTGAAAATTCAAAGCACTATAAAAGTGTGATCTTCTTTCAGTACAGCTATTCTCGTAGAACGGACTTTTTACTCGAGCCTCAGGATAAATAATTGAAAACAACCACGGTATATTTGTTGTCAGAAGAGGTAAATGAGCACCCGTACAAACAGGGACTGAACAGCTTAGTTTGTCTCGTGCAGTAGCTTTACACTCTGTGTTCGAGAATAGAAAACGCACTATTCTCACGAGGATACATACGAACTAAAATGTTAACAGCAAAGACTACACATTACAACAGTTAAAACTAGTAACAGGTACATGACCACTTTTCAGTGAAGTAAACAAGCTGCTTGTTAGTGTTTTACAACACTTGTCCTGCAACAAACAACTGTTAGAGTATAGCTCAATGTTATTGACCAAACAGATTTATTAGATCCGAGGATCTATTTGCTTTAGAGACCATCCGCGAACGAATATAGTCCATCCGCGAACGGATAGAGTCCTTCTGCGAACAGACAGTTTGCTTAGTGAGAGTGCAATCATAACAAGCTGTAATTACAAGAACATGTGGTGTGAGTGAGTGAGTTCCAGAAACTAACTTTTGTTGCGTCAAAAAGCCACGAGCCAACGCGAAAGCGATGGCGAAAGGACGGTAGGAGACGAGGCAGAGTACCAGCAAGGTGTAACAAGACACGGAAAGCCGTTTAGCGACATACTCTAGCTTAAATCGTCTGTGTTTTCCCATCGTTGAAGTACGGCCGTGTTCTTCACAAAACATTTACGCAGCATCGAAAATTCCTTGTTGGATAGCAACGGTTGCTATACTCTAAGCCGGTTAGAGACCAAAATTAAACAGTACTTTATTATCCAAGTGTAGGCAGAACAGTCTAGTCAAGCACCAGAGTTCAACAATGTGCTGTCACAGTGAATCTTCCTAGCATGGTCGCCATGCTAGGAAGATTCACTGAATCAGCTCCTAATACAAAATGAATAGGAATGTGCACCAGTTGCTAATCCCTGTTGGTATATTGTATATTCCTGTTTGTACATAATAAAAAATGATATTATTTTATTATGTTTTATCCACTATTCTCATGTGTAGTATGGAAACACTGCTCTGATGTTGGCTGCTAGTGAGGGTCACACAGCCATTGTACAATACCTGGTTGAGAGAACAACAGCTCAAGTTAATGCCACAGATAATGTGAGTCATAGTAACAGTGTACAGTGTATTACTGTACATGTACATTGGGTACTTGTGAATAAACACAAGTATCATTGATAGAAATTGAGTGATAGAACTGGCATTGATAATACAGTACATGTGGATAAGCAACGAGCTCGTATACTGCAATCTGGCGAGGGACAGTCATTGTAACATGTATGTTGGAAGGCTACAGCAGTGATGCTATGTGTTTCAGATGAAATATGATTGTTTTGTGCATACGAACTGATTTTTAGACTATATTAAGCATGGTAGTATTCGCTGGTATTACAGCTGATAGAGTCCTGTCTTTATCTGTCTATCAAATAATCTAACACTATGTAATGTAAAGGAAAGACTACATTGTACAAAGCTTATAGTGCCCAAATAGTATTCTGACTCAGTGTACTACACAATAAGCTACCAACCAGCATGCAACAAACCTGCACTGAAATACTGTAACACAAAGTAGCCGCCTAGCATTATAACAAAGCTAATATGATTGTAACAACATCTTTTTAAATAGCTAATGAACATGTGTGCTAATAATTTTGAATCAGTTTCCACCCGCTTGTAAGAACAGTAGAGACAGCTTTACAACTTCGTACAGCTCAAGCAAGAGTGATGCAGTGAGTGTGTCAGCACATCTCTGTGATTTTACCAACTAGTCACATGATGTTACTAAATATAGACCATCTAATGTTGTGCTATTACCATCAGCAGAGTATTGTCTGTTACTGGGTGCTCCTAGGAGACACTGTCCCGGCACAATGATAGAAATTGTATACTAACCACACCCATTACTATGGAGATTATACCACTCTCAAGGATTGTGTGTCCTTTATTCAGAGGTCACTCTCTTGTGTTGAGTAGCATTCACAGTGCAGGTTGTCACACATGTCATGTGACCCACACTGAGCAGTCCTGGGTGGTGAAGGGGTTAGTGCCTGTCTCATCTGTGGGTCCCAGTAGTATCCCGTCATGTATGTGACCACAGTATGGTTTGTAGTGGTAGGGAGGGAGCTGGTGAACAGGTTCACTAGTGTTGTGATGGAAATAATATCCTTTGAAAATTCAAAGCACAAGAAAAAGTGTGATCTTCTTTCAGCACAGCTATTCTCGTAGAACGGACTTTTTTACTCGAGCCTCAGGATAAATAATTGAAAACAACCACCCCATGCAAAACAAACAAGGTTGTACAAGGTTGTAACAAGGTTGCTCCATGCTTGTAGACAATGAACAAGCTCATGGCCACCTTGTAACAACCTTGTTTATGTATGTCATTGGAGCGGGCATTGTCATGACAACCTTGTCATAACATTGTCACCTAAGAACAATCTTGTAACAACCTTGTTCATGTATGTCATCAGAGCATGGTATTGTCATAACAACCTTGTCATTACAATGTCAACTAAATATTATCTTACTTGTATACCAAAGAACAACCTCAAGATAATTTTTATTGTCACCTACTATTATTGCCACCTTCAAATAATATATAATTATGTCAAGTACATTCTTGCTATGTAGGTATAACTGCTATTCATCTATTACTTTGTAGGTCAAAATGTGATGTGCAGTATGTAATTTATGGCTCTCATATAATTCTCTATCGCAAGACGCATGCAGGTTTGAATTTATAGTAGTTATTATACTTGTTTTTTTTTTTAATTTAGCTCGCACAGAGATGGTAACATTGTTTTAGCTATCACTATTTATTTTGTAGGTTGCGAGTTCAGTCAATTGTATAATGCCTCACTCAAGTCATTATAATGCAATTATTTCAGGTATAGATAGGATTTTTGTGCTATTTCATTGTCATTAGTTTATTTGCATCTAGGTCAAGCATTCAGTCAATCAAGATGGATCTGTTGATAAACTCAACGTAGTTGTACTCTCAATTAACAAGTGAATATCTTAATTAGCAGCACACAGGATACTTCAACTGTTATAGCTATATCTGCATGCTGTTATGATGTCGACTGTCAACTTGCATACATGATTATACTGAATTTCAATGATTGATTCTAACTTGAACTTCTTAATTTCCATACTGTTGCATGGTTGTTGTAAAGAACTGCTAGTGAGAATATCAAGGGAGGCATTAGAAGACATGCATTTACTATAATATATATACTACACAATGGCAATAATTTGAATACATTCAGTATCCGCTGTATGCATATCGTGCTAGCTATTCTGTCTCTTTAGCAAAATTGGGGAACAAATTAGCAAACAAAGAGTTATTGCTCTTGTCTTCTCTGCAAATGCAAAAATAAATACTAGGGTTCATCATCACTAGTATAATCATTATACCTTGGACTCGATAACGACTGTCTATTTTAGAGTATGCATGCATGTTGTGATGTCTTTTGAGACATTAAATTGTCCGACACTACTTTTGACTAATCTACATTCGTCATCCCGATAACCCATCACTTTTATCAACCTCAAGTTCCAAACATCACTTCACCATCATTGCAATACAACTAAATTCCAGAGTTGTCTCTATGGAGTTTCTTCGCATCATTATAAGCAGTAATAACCCTATATATATCTGATGAGCCGGAGAAGGTGAGCTGCAGATCGGAGATGTGTAATAATTGTTGCACAACAAAATTAACGATTAGAATAATTATACTTGATGATGCAAAGTAGCTTGGGTAGAAACAACTGCATGATGCCTCTGCTAAAAGTCTAAGTGACTAAGTCAGTGTGACATGCTAGCTGGATTTTCCTTTCCATAATAATACGATAAGATCTGTCGCGGGCAAACCATGCATGCAGTAAGCAGTACGGTTACGCCGGTCAATGCACTGAGGCCCGCTCTTCCCAGTCAGTCTTATAACCTGTACTACGACCTTGTAGTTCTACTGCCGGCCTCTCTAGCCATATAATAGGATCAGGATGCTGAAATTGCATGTTGTAATGCGAATACTCAGCCATCATGCAGCGGAAACCTGAGCCACGCCTAGCCTATAATTATTCTAAGACGATGACATCATACATCATTCTGCGTGCGCATACCGCGTGCACTCATTGCAGCTGCTGAACGTTTCTAGCTAGCCATCGACAAGCAGTTGTAGCTAGCGCTGGTCAACAGAGCCGGGCTAGGTGAGTGCCTTACTTCAGTCAGATCAGACATAATTACTTTATGGCCTACTTCAGATCGATTGACCTAATTTTCAGAATCAAGAACCGAGTCAAGAACTCAGAATCCGAGATGTATATAATACTGAGGTACGTGCAATAATCAACCCGCCTAGCTGCAGCCTTGTGCATTCTATTTACTTCTATTCTAACATAATTTTACACATGATAGGAGGACGAATGCTCATTTGATAATAGTAATCCGGTATGAATTACTTCATGATGATACAGTAATTTTTATTATCAGCTTCAGTACGACTGGGCAATGTGACACCACCCAGGTTTCAAGTTAGTTGTCTAATTGATGGTTAATGCTCATTCTTTCATAATTGTTTCCTACAGAATATGCCTAGATCTTGGGTATATGTTTTTATCATCCATCGATCATGCAGGCCTGCCTTATACACTATTCATTGTACATGACTTCTAATTAGAGCACTCTCAGGTATGTGTGATATAATTATTTTAATTATAATAATCATACTAGCTGTATTCTTCATTCGTTTAGTTCAACCAGCACTTTGACTCACTGCAGGTAATAGTAGTTGTCCCATATTTTCATCCACATTAACTTATATGTACGTCACATAGAGAAGGAAGATTCGTTTGATGACAGGGTATGTACGTGTGCTCATTACCACGTCATGTACACCTTTTCTTTTATAGTACAATGATGTGGCACCGAACTCTGCTATATGGCGCTGTACACCATTGCAAAAGATTATGTATATCTCTCTTAAATGTCACACATACAGCAGGATACACCCAGGATTCAAGTAAGTTAATTGTGTGAATTTGCTCATTATTATTATACAGAACACCTAGATCTCAGGTATGTGTGCATGATAATGTCATCTTTTCGCATATGCAGAACGCTCCCAGATTCAGGTACAAGTGTTATTTTATTATTGTTAATTTTTTCCACATCGAATAGATCTCAAGTACCTTGGATATTCATCTTCATTTTCGAATGTACTATAATGTACGTGCTACAGGTCCAGAATTCCTAGTCAACCTGCTTTCAGGTAAGGGTTTACGAATTATGACTTTTCTATACTTTCTATTACTGTGTTGCAGATCGCAGAGTTTTCCTGGACCATCAATAGTTGAGGCCATCGACCGTTCACCAACTCGATTGATTACGTAAGTTATAATTGGTAATGATGCTTTTATTTTGTAAAATATTATACAGGTTAAACAGTATCCAACAACAACAAAATGGTCCATCCTCATCGATGCAGTGAATGACAAGTACGCAAACTGTAGGAGAAAGCAAAACAAGTGAACTCTAATCTCCGTCTTCATTTGTAACTTAATGACAGTAACACAGCTTGAAATCTTGATTGAAAAATGTTTCAATTAATAATATTTGTGAAATTATTACCTGAAATAATTTGCATGTAGATATTAGCTAGATTTCATTAGCTTGTAATGACCCATAACAACCTTGTACATGCTTACAACCCTGACACAAGCTTGTATACAACCTTATCTCAGGTTGTAACAAGGACGTTACAGTTTCAAATCCATGGTTTGGACAGGGTTGTCACAACCTTGTTAACAAGCTTGTTACAAGCTGGCCACAACCTCATTACAAGCTTGTGGGCTAGGTTGTCACAACCTAGTACAACCTTGTTTGTTTTGCATGGGACTGTATATTTGTTGTCAGAAGAGGTAAATGAGCACCCGTACAAACAGGGACTGAACAGCTTAGTTTGTCTCGTGCAGTAGCTTTACACTCTGTGTTCGAGAATAGAAAACGCACTATTCTCACGAGGATACATACGAACTAAAATGTTATCAGCAAAGACAACAGTTAAAACTAGTAACAGGTACATGACCACTTTTCAGTGAAGTAAACAAGGTGGTTGTTAGTGTTACAACAATTGTGCTGTAACAAACAACTGTTAGTGACCAAAATAGTACTTTTTTATCGAAGTGTAGGCAGAACAGTCTAGTCAAGCACCAGAGCTCAACAATGTGCTGTCACTGTGAATCAGCTCCTAAGACAAAATACATAGGAATGTGCACCAGTTGCTAATCCCTGTTGGTATATTGTATTTAGACCTCAGCTAAGCTATGTTGACCAATCAGGTTGCGTACCTGCGGTTCTATACATCCAGGAGCACATGAACAGAAGGAGCGTGCAACGTACAGTGCCAACACTTTAATAATTAATGACGTACTTCCGCTTTACCTAGGTATGAACGTACGTCATATCTATTTAACGCGCATTACTTGGTAAGTTTACGACAGCGAGCGCGCCTGGTGTTGCTCAGCTTGAATACGGTCATCCCAGCTTTCATTGCGCTCCTCACGGGCCAGTTCTTCACTTGTTGTAAACGGATCCGCCGGGGAGACAGCATGATCAGCTTTCTCTTGGAGCTTGCCTGACAAAGACGTCGATGGGTTCGCGCCATGCTCTCTTGCCGCACTTAGATCTATTATGTATCACGTGCACAGAATGTACGTCACGCATATTTAATGAAGCACAGAAACTTCCAAATATGGAAGTTCTGAGCACACATCTGCTGAATCTAATTATACACTGTTGGCACTAACGCGCGGTTTACAGTTGCACGCTCCTTCTGTTCATGTGCTCCTGATACATCTCATAATGGAATCCCACCACACGGCGCAGATTACGGTTCTGTGCGCGGAGTTCTACTCAATATTTTTAGCAACACACGCGTGTCTTTGCTTGTCGTTCGTGTCATTTCTGTTTTCTGTTGCTATGGTCTAAATCAGTTAGACTGTGCATCCAATCTGATCTACGCGGTGTAGAAGCCCTTGCACCATTACCATAGCGCCCTCGCTACGCTCGGACGCTATATAGCAACGGATCTTGGGCTTCTAAATCGTGTAGATCCACTATCTAACTATTATTTAGATGTACTAGCTCACAATGTTGTCACTCTAGCTACTGCAGTCAACACTTGTGAGTGTAGTGCCTCGAAAATATGGTATAAAAATTACAAAAATGATTATATTGATCCACTATTCTCATGTGCAGTTAGGATCCACTTCTTTGATGTGGGCTGCTCGTAAGGGTCACACAGCTATTGTACAATACCTGGTTGAGAGAACAACAGCTCAAGTTAATGCCACAAATAATGTGAGTCATAGTAACAGTGTACAGTGTATTACTGTACATGTACATTGGGTACTTGTGAATAAACACAAGTATCATTAATAGAAATTGAGTGATAGAACTGGCATTGATAATACAGTACATGTGGATAAGCAACGAGCTCATATTCCAACATGTATGTCAGAAGGCTACAGCAGTGGTACTATTATGTGTTTCAGACGAAATATTGAACTCTTTGATTGTTTTGTGTATACAAACTGATTTTAGTATTCACTAGTACAGCTTATAGAGTCCTGGCTTTATCTGTCTATCAAATAATCTAACACTAAATACCATAAAGGAAAGGAAAGCTAGTTTCTTGCTACTTGGCAGTGTTTCTGCTGTTCTGTATGGAGCATAGTGCCCAAATAGTATTTTGAGTCAGTGCACTACACAACTTGAAGCTACCAAATGCATACAACAAACCTGCACTGCTGCAAACCAATACTGTAACACAAAGTAGTCGTACAGACAAATTCACAGAAATTGTAGTCTAGCATTATAACAAGGCTATTATGACAGTAACATACAGCGACTTCTCATCGACAGCTAATGAACATGCCACTGTCCAGGCACTTTGATAGTCATCGTCTACTAACCACACCCATTACTATGGAGATTATACCACTCTCAAGGATTGTGTGTCCTTTATTCAGAGGTCACTCTCTTGTGTTGAGTAGCATTCACAGTGCAGGTTGCAACACATGTCATGTGACCCACACTAAGCAGTCCTGGGTGGTGAAGGGGTTAGTGGCTGTCTCATCTGTGGGTCCCAGACAGTATGGTTTGTATAGTGGTAGGGAGGGAGCTGGTGAACAGGTTCACTAGTGTTGTGATGGTGACTGGGTAGGAGAGCATGTGATAGCTGCTGCAGTCATGTGACAGTCATGTGTTTATGATGGCTCTATGGGTAGTCATTGTTCAGTGACTCTTATTGATATGCTTGGTTCACAATATTGCAGAGTATTATTGATAGAAATTACTGAGACACTTAGGTTACACTGCTCCTGATTCACTGCAAACTGGATACATTTCTATTCATTAATTGTAGTCATTTTAGGCTTCCAAACAGCGCAGATCTGATTGGATGTGCTGTCCAACTGTTGTAGACCATAGCAACATCAAACAGAAATGACGTGAACATAGCACACATGCTCAGTAGATGATAGCGCCCACATGATGCCATGATGCTCAGCAATGTTGTTGTAAGAAGGTCGATTGTACTTAGCCTAACCACCAAGAAACAAGTGGACTAAGTAGCGCTCCATGAAGCTTGTTTGCAACTTGCTTGCTGTTGGCACTAGAGTCTCTGGTGTTCAGAAATCAGCTCAGGCTCACTCCACTATTCTATTGTACTAGTTATAGTGTTTGATCAGATGAATATTAAAATAGCTCTTGTACCAGCTCTGTACACCTTCTATCCTCTTATAGCACTCATCTACTGCCTGTCACTGGGCTGCTGAGGAAGGTTACCTGGAGGTGGTGAAGCTACTAGTATCCCATGGAGCCAACAGACAGCTGAGGGATGAGGTGAGTGTCACTGAGGTGATGAGATTATGTGTTAGTGGACGTATAATTTTTTTTACACATGCCATAGCAGATAAAATTATTTTGTTCTAACCTGCAGGCTAGAACCAATTTTGTATTGTTTTAGTTGTTATTTAATTGTCAGCTATCTCACAACAGCCTAAAAAATCTGGAAAACTCCTCAAATCTACATAGCCGACACCATAGCCTTAGTGCACGATCAGAATCAGACCTGTATATGTGTTAATTAGTTTTGATCCTTGCTGTGGTTTGTCTGCACTAGGACTCTAATGCTCATTCAATATCAATTTAATCCCGTCTGCTCTACATGTTAATACATGTTGATTTTGCATGTCAAAATCATTGATTTGTCTGCACTACAGTGTTCCACACGAAGACAGCTAAAAATTATTTTTTTACAATTTGCTCTATTTCTCAGGAACAGATTGTCCTACTGGCTTGTTCTATATACCATTATGATCACCTATGTCTACTGATCACCATAATTTATATGGCTTTATATCACGTGACATAGGCGTGGCACAAAATGGCGATATATTATACCCTCTGAAATGTTAGTTTTTGGTTGAAATCTTCACAAAAAGTAGTTGGTAAGATTAGTTTTGTTATTGCCACATTAAAACTCTCACCTAAGGTGCTCTGCAGTTTAGTGTCTTGTGTTAACTAGCAGTAGTTTGAGGACAGAGAAGGAAATAGTACTTTTTCTACTAGCTACTGATCTTGGGTGCGGGAAATCGGACGCAACAACAATTAAGCTCCATAAGTTAGGGACTGCAATGCTAAAACATTAATCTTTGCTTTGATTGCTGTATATAGCTCCCATAGATGCGTACAATGGCGAACGCGACTCCTTCCTGCACAAGTCCTTTCTTCTGACGGCCATCTTGCTTTTTCGTGACGTTGAGGCAAACGTCATGAACTCTGCATACGTCCGATTTTAATAACTTATCACGTGCGCTCAATATGGCACACTTGGCTTCGTTTTCTTCTCAAGTGAGAGGGATCAAGTTTTATAATTTCTCGTCCAGTTCTGCTTCTTTGGGGACCAGTCTGGTATTTCAGTTAGAGCCATCGAATGCACGGGACGATAACTGCGTTGCTGTGTGGACACGCTCGCCTAGAGCAATGCTCGGCCACCTAGCTAAAGAAACCGCGTGTCACTTGGCTCCTCTACTACGCACAGGACTTTCAGCCACAGGGTAAGATAATTTACTAAACTTGTGTTACTCATTAAGCCTATTACGTGTGTTTTTGTAGGAGTGTGATTTCAGCTCTCTATTCACGCTCACTGACGAGTAGGTCACATGGCTATCGTGTCTGCGACGCCAGAGTTATAGTGCAAGGACCACACCATCGGTTGCAGGATGTGCAGAAGGCTCTTGGTAGATTGAAGGGCTTTACAACTTTGACAGACAATGACTCATCTTACATAGACAGTGACTCATCTTACGTTAACAGTGACGATGACTACGTTGACACACTACTGACAAACACTACACAACTGCCAAACACCGTACCTTACATACTGATTGACTCTGGTTCTGACTCTGACGCATCTACATCTACACAACCTCTTTCTGACACTACTGCAGACATTACAGACGCATTGACTACACCACTAAAACGAAAACTGGACAGCGACAGTGACACTACTCCCCTGGTGACCCCACCATTTAAAACATTCAGACAACCAGACACCACTATCATACTTACTCCACCTTACCAAAGATCGACTTACAAACATGACAGTGACAGCGACGCTACTCCTTTACGTACACCACCACCACTACTGAAAACAACGACTATTATACAACGACCTAAGAGACTGTTCTGATGTCTGCCAAGAGCTCTGATGCACTTCTGCACTTTTTTTTTTTAAAACGGTCTTTCTCAAGGCCACAAGAATCAAAAGATCGAGCTAATAACAATTAAAATTGTGGTATTGATATATAAAACTATTGTGTGGATGCATTAATACTGACACGCCTGTGGGATTTATATTTCTTAATTTGTTGTTCAACCTCTTTTCCTAGGTATCCCTCTCTATAGATATGTTCATATTGTCGGCAAAGTCTGAAAAATTTCTTAATTTGCTCTGTTGTGACTCCATCGAGCCCTTCTGGTACCATAGTGCGTAGACGGACAATAGATCCGTTTGCATACGCACGAGTATGCCTCTTCGCGTGGCACCATACGAGCTCTATAGGGCTGAGCTCACAATGATACTTGGGATAGAAGACACATAAGTGCCCCCGACTTTCAATTAAATCTTCTAACAATGTTTTTGGGTTCTGAAAGTCTGAGTACGACTTCAACTTCTCCTTCAATTGAGGTGCCTTCATTCCTTTAGTGTTCACTCCTCTCTCTTCCAACACAGCTTTCATTCCCTTTGGAGTTCCATTGGGATAGACCATTGATTGAACATTGCCATTCCACACTGTGCTCCTCATCACTGGCTGCATCCCCCCTGGATTGACATTCATTCTCTCCACATTTAATGCGTCGTCAGCCATCTTCTTGTGTGAAGGGGCATTGTCAAACAGAAACAGTGCTTGGTTGTTTGGATGAATTTCCTCAAAGATGGTGATAGTATGCTCAACCTGTGTAAGCAGATGATCATTGTTGAAATATCCATCTTTGCTCAGCTCTAACTGAACACGAGCTTCTCTGGAGTCACTGCGTACGAATCCGCTGACTTCATCAATGAAGTCTGACACCATGATTCCGGCCCCTAGCGACTTTTGGCGCAAGACATTGGTGTTTTCATCCCCCCAAAAGTACGTTTGGTCGCAGTTCGCGTGAAACGTACTTTCGTCGTGTACAACACGGATAAGTGCTTTCTATCCAGTGAGCTCTGGTACAACGCCATCGAAAGATATCGTTTTTTTGTCCAACTCCTTCATTAGTGCCAGGTATTTGTTTCGGTCGCCCACTACATCGCTTCGGTCGTGTCCATCAAAGTATACACCTTTTTGGTGGTGTACACGGGAGAAGCCGAGCTCATGTAGCCACCTGCGCGCTGTTTCTTGGTGTACTTTCTTGTTGTACGTTACCTCTACCCATTCACCAAATGCTCCGACGGTTAGATTCGGCTCACCTTTAGCATATGCATTGTCTCTGACGTATGTCCTGGCTGCCATCTGGAACTGCTCATCATGGATGAGACTTGACGGATTACTGTGAAAAGTGCCGCGTTCAGAAGAAAGCTCACTCTCAATGGTCTCATCACTGATGTCTTCTGGTGATGCCTGAAACACATTGTACAGCCCAGTGAAATAGGACGATGCCCATTTATGCACGGTATGTTCAGAAAACTGAGTATAGTCAGACGCTACCCTTGCTGCTGTGCTCATGTCATCTCCAAAAGTGGTCATGGTGGTGGCCATCAAAGAAATTGCCACTGCTTTCTGTACCTCGTATGATGCGTTCCTTTGTACATAGGACAGCAACATTTCTGCACCTTTGTCAAATGCGTCTCTGCTGTTCTTGTAGATGGAGTAGAGAGTATCATTCTTCTTCTCACTGGTAGGTACCGCTTCAGCTACACTATCCTTCTTGTATTTAACTTCATTCCCCAAAGCTGGATTTCCACGAGGAGCATAATCTGTAGTAGTCAGGATCTTGTGAATTGACTTATTTGCCTTTTCCATTGAATGTCTCTTCTTTGGCTCAACTTGGATCTGCTGGTTGCTGCAATCCTGAAGTACTGCAGTGATTCCTCGCTTGCGTTTTCTGGAAACATTGCTGATGGGGTAGTTCTGAAAAGAACTGTTTGTTTTGGAACTATCCGAAGCCATAGAGTTGTCAAAACAGCTGATACAGTAGAGTAGGAAGGAACCGCGTGTTAGCTGATAAGCTCGTAGAATGATTGAATGGTTATGACGTAACGTGGTACCGCCCAATATGTGTGACGTCGCTAATAAAGCACCAAAACACGAAGATGGCTGTCAAGAATCTGCTCTTTGACACGATCGCGCCGCGTTCTTCAGGATTCATTGAGTAATGCACAGCATGTAAGTTTTAACATAATGTACAATGTTGTACCTACCTAAAAGTTTAGTTTAGCGTCTTAACTCCAATAAACTCTGGAGTTCTGGTCGCTAACATTGGTGCTGGTCATGTTTATCCATTTTGCGCTCCGTCCTGTCGAGACGCTTTGTGCTAGAGATGCGATTGCTACTCATATGTAAGCTCTCATCGTGAACATACCAACACAGCTTCATTGGCTCTTAACTACCAGCACTTGTGGAGATCTGCTCGCTAACGTGGCATACTGAATAGCCTTATAAACGACCATATTGTGCCACACCCATATCACGTGATCTAAAGCCATATAAAGTAGGGTGTTCAGTAAGGATTGAGGATCATAATGGTACATGCAACTTGACAGTAGGACAATCTGTTCCTGAGAAATAGAGCAAATTGTAAAAAAATAATTTTTAGCTGTCTTCGTGTGGAACACTGTAGTTTCCTACTGTTGTTTACGTCACATGACATGATCGATGTCAATCTGGCTTTATTCTAGAATTCAAGTTGGGCGAAGTATGTGCCGATAAATAATTGGGAGGACGAGTGATGTGTTACGTGTAGATCTCAAAACAATACTGGTACTAGTATGATTCAAGCTCTAGATAGGATAAGACAACACTGATACAATGATGCTGCCTCCTGATTAAAGAGTGTGGGATACACCATTCTTTTCCTTCTTGTTATTATGAAGGAAAAGAGTGTGAGGTACACTACACAACATGTCTATGCCTCTAGGTACTGTAGTCATGTGAGTCATGATCATTGAGATCAGTACAACATGAGGAAAGAGCCTTGAGCTGGACAGTAACCAGTACAAGTGTGTGATATCACTGTATTATGCCACGCGGTAGTCGTGGCATATTAGGGTTGGGCGGAAAACAAGATGGCAGCTACAGTTAGGCTAAACGCAATAATTCACATATATTGTCTTGGCTGTTGGCGACATCAGGGGTATTTTAACTACCTAGGGGCTATCCTAAGAGGTAAGCGCTTAAAAAGAGTCTACTAATAAAGACTATAAGGCTAGTTGCTATGGGCATGACAAGATGGCGTCTGCACTGGAGGCACCGTACGACACTGCCATATCTTCGCTGTACAGGCGTTTCAAGCTAATCTAACGTTCTGAAGGTCTTTGCACGATTTGTGCGATTATAAAGAGACCTTCAGAAGCAAAAGAAACCAGGTCTAAGGTGGTAAACCAGAGCTCACGTGGTCACCCATTTGTTCATCTTCTTTCTTTTTCTTTCTTTCTTTCTTTCTTTCTTTCTTTCTTTCTTTCTTTCTTTCTTTCTTTCTTTCTTTCTTTCTTTCTTTCTTTCTTTCTTTCTTTCTTTCTTTCTTTCTTTCTTTCTTTCTTTCTTTCTTTCTTTCTTTCTTTCTTTCTTTCTTTCTTTCTTTCTTTCTTTCTTTCTTTCTTTCTTTCTTTCTTTCTTTCTTTCTTTCTTTCTTTCTTTCTTTCTTTCTTTCTTTCTTTCTTTCTTTCTTTCTTTCTTTCTTTCTTTCTTTCTTTCTTTCTTTCTTTCTTTCTTTCTTTCTTTCTTTCTTTCTTTCTTTCTTTCTTTCTTTCTTTCTTTCTTTCTTTCTTTCTTTCTTTCTTTCTTTCTTTCTTTCTTTCTTTCTTTCTTTCTTTCTTTCTTTCTTTCTTTCTTTCTTTCTTTCTTTCTTTCTTTCTTTCTTTCTTTCTTTCTTTCTTTCTTTCTTTCTTTCTTTCTTTCTTTCTTTCTTTCTTTCTTTCTTTCTTTCTTTCTTTCTTTCTTTCTTTCTTTCTTTCTTTCTTTCTTTCTTTCTTTCTTTCTTTCTTTCTTTCTTTCTTTCTTTCTTTCTTTCTTTCTTTCTTTCTTTCTTTCTTTCTTTCTTTCTTTCTTTCTTTCTTTCTTATTCTTCTGCGAGTCTAGCGCCGTGGCTAGTGAGCTATTCAAGACAAAACCTACACAGAAACTACACTAGTCGTTGTGAGCAGTGCACCTGATATCTATTTAAGCCTAAAACACTAGCAGAAGCGAGTATTTCCAGGAAAACAGCGATTTTTAATTTGGTCGATAACAGACTCCATTCCATCTTTCTGTTTGAACTCCGTTACTAGGTTACGCCTACTCGCGCACGCCCGTGTATAAAATTATTCTAATACAAGCGCACCTTAGTACATACTGCTTGGAACGCGAGTGCTGCTGCCACTAGCAGTGTTCACAGCAGACAACGAGCAAATATTTACTGTTACACTGGATTTGTCTGTTCAGGCTTTTAAGCTTAAGCTTAGCTAATATATGTTACATGGTGTGTGTTGCATGCATGCGCAGCAGTGCAGAGTCGATTGAGTGCAGCCTAGCTGCTACTCATAGTTCTCTTTACACTGTATTACTTAGCATAAGTGCCAACTAAAAGTCATTAATAAAAAAAGAAAAGAAACAAGTAATAAAAACATTTTAACCAAAATGTAAGAGATTTAGGGTTGGTACATTTATCGAAAAAGTATGGAAACAAGATTTTGAAATGAAAAGGATTGTAACAATAGCACTTGCAATGCTACCTCCCTAAATTAACTGCTTTCGATAGTTGTGGTTAATTTAGGGAGGTAGCATTGCAAGTGCTATTGTTACAATCCTTTTCATTTCAAAATCTTGTTTCCATACTTTTTCGATAAATGTACCAACCCTAAATCTCTTACATTTTGGTTAAAATGTTTTTATTACTTGTAATAGTTACTAATTGAGGGAGCTTCATTACTGTATGATAACCATTAATTTTTATTGACCGTCTTCATCATCACCTGTAGGATGGGTACACTCCACTGGATCTAGCAAAGCGGTCTGGTCTTCAGTCTGTTGTCGACTACCTAGTGACACTTGGTGAGTATATTCACACCATGCAGTAACCATGACAACATGTATTTGTTTTTACTTGGTGTTCACATGCTCAAGTGAGGGATACTGTACGTAATCTGCTCATAAGTGTGTGTGTGTGTGTATGTGTGTGTGTGTGTGTGTGTGTGTGTGGGTGCCCTGGTGGTTCAACTGGTAGAGTCTTGGGCTTACAACCCAGAGGACACTGGTTCGAATCCCAGAGCAGGAGGAAAAAAACCATCACATGTACTCCAGCCCACCAGCTGACCCATCTGTAAAACGGGTACCTGGTCTTGTACTGGGGAGGCAAAGTTCACTGGCTGTGGTCATGTACAATAGGAGGTCCATGTGGGCACATGTTCACGCCTCCTTTTGTGATCACAGCTGGATGCTCCTGCAAGATGCCTGGCCAGGCTTCAGGAGATACCATCATGCTAGCACCGGCCCTAGAACCTGCTTAGTGCACAGGAATCCTAGCACGTATGTTTCCATCCTTACTGCTGGGTCCGCATCACCACCTGCACATTCATGGTGTGGAATCACTTCCACATTCGTGGTGTAGAACTCCTCTTGAGGAGGGTGGCGGGTAAACTTTGTCTTTGTCTTTGTTGTGTGTGTGTGTGTGTGTGTGTGTGTGTACAGGTGGGTGCCCTGGTGGTTCAACTGGTAGAGTCTTGGGCTTACAACCCAGAGGACACTGGTTCGTGTCCTCTGGTTCGAATCCCAGAGCAGGAGGAAAAAAAACATCACAAGTACTCCAGCCCACCAGCTGACCCATCTGTAAAACGGGTACCTGGTCTTGTACTGGGGAGGCAAAGTTCACTGGCTGTGGTCATGTACAATAGGAGGTCCATGTGGGCACATGTTCACGCCTCCTGTTGTGATCACAGCTGGATGCTCCTGCAAGATGCCTGGCCAGGCTTCAGGAGATACCATCATGCTAGCACCGGCCCTAGAACCTGCTTAGTGCACAGGAATCCTGGCACGTATGTTTCCATCCTTACTGCTGGGTCCGCATCACCACCTGCACATTCATGGTGTGGAATTAACTTGCACATTCATGGTGTAGAACTCCTCTTGAGGAGGGTGGCGGGTAAACTTTGTCCTTTGTTTTTGTCCTTTGTGTGTGTACAGAATATCAATAAGCTATAGTAATTTTAAACGGATATGGAGCACATAATGAGAAAGGAGCATCAATCACACTCCAATAGACCTTTTCCAACACCGTATACTTGGTAGAAAAATCTGTATACTTGGTAGGCAAGAGCGTACAGTAGTGATTGGGAGATAGGCTTTCACCACACCACTACGCTGTGAGTAAGGCAACGACATCAACAAGGCTTGCAGGTTTTGTTTCTCTGTGATAAAGCTGCATAATTCACAAACTCTGCTGGGTGTGGTTAAGGGTACTACATGGCTCACTTCTGAACATAGCAGCTAGCTGTAGCCTACTAAACAGCTAGATGAATACAAGTGGTGTTGATGCTTGTGTTATCAGCTGTGAGGCACAATTGGTAAATTTTAAAGCATCCTAGCATAGAATAGTGGGTAAATGTTTGAGCATAATCTGCTCGTGCCTAGTTTTAGACAAGAATTTGAAAAAGTTCAATAGTTTTTGGATAGTGCTAAGTAAACTGTTTGTTTTGGCTTGTATTAGTAGTATTGACAATGGGATGCCTTATAAGGCAAATGCTAGTGTGCATGTTGGTTGTCATAGTAATGCAAGGATAGTGAGTGTGTGGTTAGCCTGTGATAACAGCTATACATGGCTTCCCTGTATTGCACAATTGTTATCAGGTGTGGCTACTAACCACTCATCAAGCCAACTTGCAACTTGTGGTGCATTCTCAAGTAGCTTTTTGCCAGTACTATTATTTAATTTTCTGCAAAATGTAGTACCAGTGAACATACTTTTAATGATTGTCATTACTGAATTAACCCTTTAAGCACCAATGACGCTATTTGGTGTCATGCATACTTCAGACAGCATAACTTTATGAAAAAGTGCTAAAATATCCTAAAATTAAGCCAAATTGAAGAATACAAATAACCGCCCAAATTTGACTGGTTTTCGGCGCGTCCCCTGCGCTAAACGTATTGGCTTCGGCATTTCTATGCCTTCAGTGCAAATTTCACGAAAAACAAAATGGCTGCCAAGAAAATTTGGACATTTTATGGCTTCGGGTACTCGGAAACACATTTTTGCGCATTCTCTATGATCTGGGCTACATTTTACACTCACAAAAACCACTGCTATTTGTATGTACTTTTCAGTAGCCATCCCCAAAGTACTAACTTAGAGCAAAATTTGACGAGGTCGCTGCACTTTATCGGCTTCACTTTCGAAGTGGGAGGGGCATATCGACCGACTTGAGTGTGGGCAATTGCGGCTACTCACTGGCGAAAAAGGACGCAAATTTGAGACCACTAGCACAAAAGACACACGAGATATTCACGATAGAAGTGGTCAGCATTTACGAGGTTAAAATTTCAGCAAGATAATTTAGTAATTAAAGGGTTAACAGGTCTGCATTGATTTTAAGGTGTGTGGGTTTGAATCCTATACTGTCTTGTAGTTTGTTCACGATTGAGTTCGAATCCAGCATCAGATGTTTTTAATATTATTTTAACACAGCAAGCTAGAACCGTAAAATTTAATACCTGCAAAGTGCACAAATCCTACAAACAGTACCTGTAAATAATTGTAACTCTAAGGTACTTGCAATATCTTGCAGAGAGTATCAAACACCATGCAGTAGAAACACTTCGGGAAAGTACCTTGACAGAAATGTGATCTGTGACGTATATACCTACACAGCATTGATGTCATCGATGGTTAGCAATGATACTAGGCAAGCGTTTTAGACGATAATTGTTCTGACTGATGTAGGCGAAAATAATTATAGTGAGTTAGACATGACAATGGCTGAGAGAGAAGATATGCATGCTCTTTGTGCTTTTTTATCAAGCAGCAGCGAGCTCGGTCCTTCTCAGCAAAAGTCACATTATCGATGTTGAACAACTAAAGGACACATGCTTGTTTGTTTTTGTTTTTTTTCTTTAACCCTTCACAAGCGGCGGGCGACTATAGTCGCCCGGCAAGTTTGACGTCACCGGAAGTGGGCGTTAAAATTCGAAGATAGTTATTTCACCTATAGACCAAATACAGCTATGTGGGGTGTGATGGCGAGCCATTGGCGGGGCCTGCGGCCCCGCCAAGCAGAGCTATGGCGGGATTACCTAGCACCACTGGGTCTCCAGGGGCTTCTTGACATAAAAAGCAGCCATACGTGCACTAACTTTGTCTCACACGTGCTGTTTTGACCAAACAAGCGGCGTTTTTTGCTCCGGTGAGAGTGATTCTAGCACACGACAGTTGATAGATCGTCAAGTGGGCGTGGTTAACTGCAATTGTCATTGACAACAAGCCCGCACGTTGTGCAAGTTGATTTTGCATATTAACAGTGATCACAGCGCTATTTAGTCTGTCTAATGGTTTCAAAGGTTAGTGAAATTCACAAAATAGAGGCTAGAATTGCTGTCCGCACTTGAAGGGTTAAGCAAGTTTACACAATAGTGCAGGACAATGATTCTGCAAAGATGGCAGGAGAGCTTGCCGGAGTAGTTTTGGATTCGTATGCTTCACACAACTTAAGAAAAATATCCCCGACTGATCGTTCTTGGTCGTCATCGGGCAGGTTCGTCTTTCCGCTATGGCTAACGCTGCGCGGCTGAAACTTGGTATGGTCGAAGATTATCGATAGACAAGCAAACTGCACTCTGCAAGTCCGTCTGTACAAATACCCATGGCTAGAAAATAAAGGTACTTGCTAAAGTCATAAATATCATTTATTCTGGTAACCCGCCACCATAAAGAGACAGCTAACTGTCCTGGTGCTCATGAGTGATAGTAGATCCAGTCATCTGGCTACTGTGTGATCATGAGATGAGTGGCTGCTTCAGAATTGTGACAATGGTACGGAAAAAGTTCAGGGTTTTGATCCCTGTGAGAATTGGACCCACACACGTTCCACAAGTACAGTACTGGTCACCTGCAGGGTATACCCACGGGTAAATAAACTTGCTGTAGTGAAAGTTCAATGCATTTAGAGCCTCATTATGAAGCATCATGGTTACTCACCTTGATGGCTGTTGCTGGTGATTGGGATATCTATAAAGACAAAGCTGACTGCCTAGCTGCTTGTAGGATAGATTGATGATGCATGTGCGAAAAAGGCCAACATGAACTGACAATGGCAAATCCACTCACACATCTTGTCATGATCACTTGTACTGATGCTAGCCAGCAATTATCTACTGCATGCACACTTGTAAGATACTTATAATACTTATAAGAAATGTACTCCTTCAAATGAATATTTGTATTACTGTAATGTTCATTCCTATTTCTAACAGAGACCATTTCCTACACAAAGCTAGTCCAAAGGGCTATGAGAGAGGGTCGTACTAAGCTCCTTATTATTAAAGCTCTCATCACTGGTCCTCCTGGTGTGGGCAAGACCGGCATCAGACATCTCCTGCTTGGCCTACCACCTCCTCCTAGTAGGACCAGCACACCGTTAGCAACACGAGCAACCAGAGCCATTTCTTTCTACCGCATCAAAGCCGATGGCAGCGGAGATGTTACATGGACGGAGCTCGATGACGATACCTACCTCAAATACATCGCAGAGGAGGTGAAGACGATTGAGCTCAATCCATGTCGTGCTGTTCCTCCTCAACCAGCCACCAGCACCACTCCTGCAGCCACTGAGAGCAGTGCACAGGAACCATTTGATGTGGATCACACTCCTCCAGTGCCACCACCAGCTACCCCACTGGTCTCTAGATCATCGCCAGCAGAGAGTGTCAAGGTTACGAATCTCTCACAAGTTCCTTCGAAACCAGAAGGCACAGTTTTTAATGTTGCTCGCAAGATAGTTACTGATCCCAAACCGTCCAAAAAGCATGAGACCAAGAAGACATTTGTTCACTTAATCGACTCTGGTGGACAGCCGTCATTCATCAGCCTCGTACCTGCATTTGTCAGGGGTAGCACGGTCAACATAGTAGCCTCAAAGCTCAATCACTCTATCAATGATAAGCTCCAGTACGAGTATGTGAAAGATGACCAGCATCTTCGCCAACCAACGCAACTAGACAAATCTCAACTTGAATTCATTGAGGAACTCATTCGCACTCTCTCGTCTGTCAAACACTCAGAGGAAGGCAGTGGTCAAGGATCATCAGAGCCAAAGTTCCTCCTGATCGGCACTCATGCTGACAAGCATAGACGGCTATTTGACCAGACACTTTCCGGTAAGAATCGATGGCTGAAGAATAGTCTTGGTGAGCTGAAGTCGATGTGCATTAAGGTCAATCGTGAAGGAGATATTCTCCTCCCGATCAACACTCGTGTCACAAAGGGTCGCAGTGAGGTGGCGTCTTCTATAAGGCAGAAGATCATGGATGCTTGTAGCAATGCAGAAGTAGATATACCTACTAGATGGTATATATTTGAACTGGAGGTGAGTGGCAAGGCAAAGAAGGAGGGTCGGAGTGTTCTAGGTCTGGCAGAGTGTATAGAGGTAGGATTGAATCTCAGTATGGGAGAGGAGGATGTGATAGCAGCACTAGTGTTTCTTGATGGCGCTGCTCTCCTTGTATTTCCGCGCTGCCGCCCCTCACCTGGTCTTCACTGACCCACAGGCCATTCTCAGTGAAGTCACTGAGATATTGAATCTCGGCATTGTCGATCTCCACCTCATTCCTTCTCATTATCCTGGCATAGATAAGCTGCGAGAACAAGGGTTGTTTAACAAGAAGCTAGTAGATATCGTGTGCTCCAAGTATCGAGTGAATGAGGAAGGGAAGTGTAGTTACTCAGTGGACAACTTCCTGTCCATTCTACAGCATCTCCTGATCATAGCACCCGTGTGCATCGATGGAGAGGAGCTGTTCTTCATTCCTTCCATCCTTCCTACCAGTAAAAGGATTTCCTCTCTTTCTTGTGATCTTGCTCCTCTTGTTCTTCTCTGTCGCACCAGGGTAATACCTCTTGGTATGTTCTCTGCCTTAGTAGTGGCTTTGCTTGGTGATAAGCTCTTTCTTCTTGATGAAATCATTGGTCGTAATGCAGTCAGTCTCGAGTGCAAGTTCGGTGGAGGAGTAGTGCTACTAGTAGAGTGCCATGCTTGGCTTACAGTTCACTTCAATGGTAACAAGTTAGCTGCTCCTCGTATCAGAGCCGCCATCCACCACGCCATAGCCACAGTCTGCAGGCAGCGTCACCTTGATACTAAGCAGATTGTGTTCACTGATGGGTTCTTCTGTCCCTTCAAGATCTGTGAATCCATTCCTCATGCTTGTGTGGTAGACACTGCCTTCTCTCCAGCTTATCTCACCTGCTCTGTTAGACCTAAGGTTGGTTGTGGTCCATGCTCTGATGATGGGATGCTGGCATGGCTGGCAGCACCAGATGGTGAGTGTGGCAGATGATGATCAGCATGTTAGTATTATAGTGTATCTTTTCATGTAGCCAGCACAGTCTCTGCCTCATCAGCCACTGCTACACCACAATCACCTCCTCCAACTGGTGAGATGTTATGTTTGACACAGATTGGTATGTTTTCTATCTTCTCTGCCTCAGCATCAGACACTACTACAAGCGTAGGAGTTGCTTCAGAGAAGATATTTTTGCCGAATATAGTGAGTTAAAGCTAGGACTGCATTATTATACATATTGTGTGTATACTACAGAAGGCAACTGCTGATAGAAAGCTACCTACAGCTGCTGCTTGTGGTATAAATGTTGCGGATGCCCCTAAAACACTCAGTGAGTTACAATGATCATGGAGTGTCCCTGTTATTATGTACTCATTACAGCTGAGAATGACCTGTGTGATGTGTTGGCTGTGATTCGTGATCTCAATGACTGGAAGGACCTTGGACTACAACTAGGCCTTCTCTACTCAACACTGACCGATATCGAGACCTATCGACGAGGCAAACCTAGTGAATGCAGGATAGACATGCTCTCAGCATGGCTACAACAACGAGACAATGTCTCACAGAAGGGAGTCCCTTCTTGGAGTGTGTTGAGAGCTGCACTGAAGAAGATTGAAGAGCATGAGACAGCTGACAGGATCAGCAACTGATGGTGAGTTGTGGCACAATGCGAATCCTTTGAAGTACATCATATGAATGTGTTGTATTACATGGGCCATAGGCCACTAGCTATTTGTATCACATAGGCCATGGGCCACTAGCTTTCATTGATGTAACCGTCACTATACATTGTGTACGTCAAGACTTCATTACCTAAGTGTATATGCAACAGTCAATATGCCCTGTTGGACATTTTCTACGTCACAAGCTTCTTTACCCTTTACAAGCGACGGGCAACTATAGTTGCCTGGCAAGTTTGAGGTCACAGAAAGTGGGTGTCAAGATTCGAAGGGCCCTCTTGACTTAAAAAAGCAGCCAAACATGCACTAACTTTGTCTCATGCATGCTGTTGTTTTGACCAAAGAAGCGGCGTTTTTTTCCTCCTGTGAGAGTGATTCTAGTACATGGCAGTTCAAGTTGGTGTGGTTTATTGCACTTGTCATTGACAACAAGCCCACGCGTTGTGCAAGTTGATTTTGCATATTAACAGTGTGCTCACAGCACTAGTTTGATGTGTATTAGTTGCAATGGTTAACAAGATGTACAGAAACAGAGGCTAGAATTGCTGTCCGCACTTGGAGGGTTAGAGCTGCTATACGCCAATATTGAAATACACTACTGCATTAGTGCATGATAATCATCATGATGGCTGTGTATAGTGTGAAAGGGCATATTGATGGTTGCATAGCATACTCTAATAAACTCATGTGTGTGTATTATTCTAAATGGCTCATCTTTGCATTCGTTATCTATTATTACAGGTGATGTCCTATAGTAGAGTCTGATGATAACAGCTCAACTGACTCACTATCGTAATCACTGATCATGCAACTTCTAAATTGCATTTTGTCTTGTTATAATTAATTTTACATTTTATGTCTGAACACGTGTAATTTGTGTTTTGTATAATAAAATATTTCTTGTGGGCAGAATTATATTATTTACCATTCCTAGTTATGAGGTGCATAATTTTCTATCTTGTTGAATGTCTGATTGTATAGTGCATTGCTGTGAGGCTGAATGGAGTTAATGATGTTCAGTCATAATAGGGACCAATCCGTACAGCCGTATCACCTGCCAAAGCACACTGTACAGCGACTATACCACACATGATCAGAGAAGAGCCTGTTAGTTAGTGATGGAGTGTGACTTTATGCATGTGTATAGTAATAGCTCTGCGGCCTATTGTGAGCAGGACTGGCAGTATGAGTCATGACATGTGCTATAGTGTCATATTGTCTAGCCTCGAACCAGGCTGAAGTGCTTCCTGTAGAATTTTAGATTTACCATTGTAGCCTGATCTACTGCATCAGGAAGATCAATAGATTACTAGTGCATATCATGGAAGAAATGGGAGAGAAGTTATAGTACGACACTCTGTCGGTTACTTACATGATTATAAAAAGTTAGCAAAAATTAACTCAAAAAGTGTAGGGAAGGTGATGTAGCAAGATTTGAGAACAAGATGTGATGATGCTTGCTAATTATAAAGTGCCAAGTATTCCTAATAGAATGAAGCTGTGTTATACTTCAGTTGTTTCCCAGCTGCTGGATTGATAATCATCAAAAAACTATCATTAAAAGAATTACATCTCATCATAACATTAATGTACCATAGATCTGGATGCTCTTTGCTCTTCAATAATCAATAATACATCTTATAGTATATAAAAAATAGTACACTAGGAGAGGGACAATATTATGCTAGGGGAGGGACAATGGTACTGCAGGAGAGGGACAATGGTACTGCAGGAGAGGGACAATGGTACACTAGGGGAGGGACAATGGTACTGCAGGAGAGGGACAATGGTACTGCAGGAGAGGGACAATGGTACACTAGGAGAGGGACAATGGTACACTAGGAGAGGGACAATGGTACTGTAGGAGAGGGACAATGGTACACTAGGGGGACAATGGTACACTAGGAGAGGGACAACGGTACACTAATAGAGAGGGACAATGGTACAATAGGGGAGGGGAAATGGGGAAATGGTACACTAGGAGAGGGACAATGGCAGACTAGGAGAGTGGCAATGGTACACTAGGAGAGGGAAAATGGTACACTAGGAAAGGGACAATAGTACACTAGGAGAGGGACAATGGTCAATGGTAAACTAGGAGAGGGACAATGGTACACTAGGAGAGGGACAATGGTACACTAGGAGAGGGACAATGGTACACTAGGAGAGGGACAATGGTACACTAGAAGAGGGACAATAGTACACTAGGAGAGGGACAATGGTACACTAGGAGAGGGACAATGGTACACTAGGAGAGGGACCATGGTACAATAGGAGAGGGACAATGGTACACTAGGAGAGGGACAATAGTACACTAAGAGAGGGACATTGATACACTAGGAGAGGGACAATGGTACACTAGGAGAGGGACAATGGTACACTAGGAGAGGGACAATGGTACACTAGGAGAGGGACAATGGTACACTAGGAGAGGGACAATGGTACACTAGGAGAGGGACCATGGTACAATAGGAGAGGGACAATGGTACACTAGGAGAGGGACAATAGTACACTAAGAGAGGGACAATGATACACTAGGAGAGGGACAATGGTACACTAGGAGAGGGACAATGGTACACTAGGAGAGGGACAATGGTACACTAGGAGAGGGACAAGGGTACACTAGGAGAAGGACAAGGAGAGGGACAATGGTACACTAGGAGAGGGGAAATGGTACACTAGGAGAGGGACAATGGTACACTAGAAGAGGGACAATAGTACACTAGGAGAGGGACAATGGTACACTAGGAGAGGGACAATGGTACACTAGGAGAGGGACCATGGTACAATAGGAGAGGGACAATGGTACACTAGGAGAGGGACAATAGTACACTAAGAGAGGGACAATGATACACTAGGAGAGGGACAATGGTACACTAGGAGAGGGACAATGGTACACTAGGAGAGGGACAATGGTACACTAGGAGAGGGACAATGGTACACTAGGAGAGGGACAATGGTACACTAGGAGAGGGACAATATTACGCTACGAGAGGGACAATGGTACACTAGGAGAGGGACAATGGTACACCAGGAGAGGGACAAAGGTACAGTAGGAGAGGGACAATGGTACACTAGGAGAGGGACAATGGTACAGTAGGAGAGGGACAATGGTACACTAGAAGAGGGACAATAGTACACTAGGAGAGGGACAATGGTACACTAGGAGAGGGACAATGGTACACTAGGAGAGGGACAATGGTACTCTAGGAGAGGGACAATGGCACACTAGGAGAGGGACAATGGTACACTAGGAGAGGGACAATGGTACACTAGGAGAGGGACAATGGTACTCTAGGAGAGGGACAATGGTACACTAGGAGTGGGACAATGGTACACTAGGAAAGAGACAATAGTACACTAGGAGATGGACAATATTACGCTACGAGAGGGACAATGGTACTGTAACGAAATATTTCTTTTCGAAAATATACACAGACAGAGAGCAACCAGTGCCAGCACGAGGTCATATATATCATATCATAACATACAATAGTTATCATAGTTAATAGTTAATGGTTTATTAACAGTTCAGTCTGACGTTACACTCTCCCCCTCCTAGCTCTGTCCATAACGGTTAACTGGTTTGCGATTCCTAGTTCCCCGTCTCAGTCCTTTATTGGGGTCATTAACTGGAGATTTAGTAGTGGACATATCTGATGCATGAACAGCAGTAGGAGATGATGATTGTGAAGATGAAACAGAAGCTGTTGGTGTCATTGCTGGGGATGTGGTGGTAGCAACTGTTGTTCTCGATTTCTGTACATCTGCAGGGACCTTGTACCAATTAGGTACATTCTTCCCATTGTATCGCCAGAGCCTATTTCGATGTACCACCTTTGGTTTAGTATGTGGTCCCAGGCGAATGCGATACACTAAATCATTGATTTTCTTGGTAATCACATATGGTCCCTGCCATGAATGTCCCAGCTTTGGCGACAACCCTTTCTTCCGCTGAGGGTTGTACAGCCAGACAGCCATACTCTCTCGCAAGGTGGCACCATCAGGATATTGATTGTCATAATACAACTTCATTCGATCACTCTTGATCTCTATGTGTTGTCTGGCATACCTGTGTATTTCCTCTAAACTCTCCTGTAAATTCTGAACATACCCCGAGGTATATGAGAGTGATGGCGCTTCCTCTTGAGGCCTTCCAAATGCTAGATCAATAGGCAGTCGAATTTCCCGCCCAAATAACAGTCTAGCTGGCGTATACCCGGTAGTATCATGAACCGCCGATCGGTAAGCCATCATCATGAGAGGTACTAGTGTGTCCCAGTTGCGATGATTCTTATCAACAAACATGGACAGTTTGGCTTCAAGTGTTCGATTAAATCGTTCCACCATCCCATCCGATTCAGGATGCAAAGGTGTGGTTCGTGTCTTTTCTGCTCCTAAGAGTAAACACATCTCAGCGATGAGCGATGACTCAAAATTGCGTCCCTGATAGGAATGGATGGTAACCGGCACACCAAACCGACTTACCACTTCTTTCACCAGGATTTCTGCCACAGTGCTAGCTTCCTGGTTGGGCATAGGACTATTTCTCTGGCCATTTAGAGAAATAGTCCATTATCACCAGTAAATATTTGTTCCCAGCTTCTGTTATGGGAAGTGGACCCAACACATCCACAGCTATACGCTCCATTGGTGCTCCAGCATGATGTTGTGCCATTCGAGCACGGAACCTCCTCGGAGGACCTTTACGAGATGCACACAATTCGCAGGAGCGACACCAGTCTTCTACATCTCTTCTGCACTTAGCCCAATAAAACCTTTCTCTCACCTTGTCTAATGTTTTGGCTGTACCAAAATGCCCTCCAGCTGGTGTATTGTGCAACGAATGAAGAACACAAGTTCTCAACTGCTTAGGGAGAAACAATTGAAGTGTTCTGTATTCTCCTGATGGTGCTTCCCACTCTCGGTAGAGCAAGCCATCCTTTACTCGAAGGCTATCCCACTGTGCCCAATATAACTTAGTCTCCTCACTATATTGTGACACCTTCTCTCTACCTGGACGAGTTTCACTTTCTTTTCGCCACTGTATAATTGGACCGATCTCATCGTCCTCCTCTTGAGCTTGTAATATGTCTATATTGGACAATTGAATGGAGGAGTCTATAACTTGCTCAAGTCTTGTGGCTCCAACATAACCACTAGTCTCAGCGCATTTCTGCAATTTAACTGTTGCAACCGATGGAGATGGACATTCCAACAATTCACGTTTGCAGACACTGGTCTCCTGAGCCTCTAATCGGTCACAATGTTTACAAACATTCAGGCATGGTCTGGATAGAGTATCAGCATTATTGTGTAATTTACCTGCTCGATGTTGAACACGAAAGTCGTACTGCTGCAGTCGTTCCAACCATCTAGCAATCTGTCCCTCTGGGAATCTGAAGGAAAACAACCACTGTAGTGCAGCATGATCGGTTCGCAAAGTGAAACTACGGCCGTACAAATATGGATGGAAGTGTTTGACAGCTTTTACCACAGCTAATAACTCTCTTCTGTGGTACAGTACTGACGTTCTGGTCTACTCAACACCTGACTGTAATATGCAATCACTCGCTCCTCTCCCATCTGCACCTGGGACAACACTGCACCAACCCCATATCCGCTAGCATCTGTGTCGAGTACAAAATGGTCTTCTTGTGTTGGGTAACACAGGAGGGGAGCACTAATAAGTGCTTGTTTGAGTTGCTGGAACGCTTTCTCAGCTTCCAGAGACCAAGTGAACACGCGAGTCCCACCTTCAGTACATTGGTATAGTGGACGGGTTATAACAGTAAATCGGTCAATAAAACGACGATAGTAAGAACACAATCCCAGGAAACGTCGCACATCATTGACACTACCAGGGACGGGCCATTCCTGCACAGCCTTGACCTTATCTGGGTCCATGGTGAGACCTGAGCTGCTAACAATATGCCCAAGAAACTTCACTTCTCTCCGGAACAGAGAGCACTTTTTAGGAGAAAGTTTCAAACCTGCCTTCATCAATCGATCGAATACTGCTTCAAGGCTCTTAACGGCTGCATCAAAATCGGTACCAGGAACCAAAATGTCATCCAAGTACAAGAGACATACAGACAACGGTAATCCTGCCAAAACCTGCTCCATCAATCTCTCAAATGTGGCAGGGGCATTACATAGCCCAAAGGGCATTACCTTAAATTGCCACAGGCCTCGTTGAGTGGAAAAGGCAGTTTTCTCTTTCGAATCCTCATCCAGTTCTATCTGCCAGTATCCACTGACTAGATCTAACGTAGAGAACCATTCGGCACCAGACAATGCTTCAAGAGTGTCGTCAATTCTGGGAAGTGGGTAAGAGTCTTTACGAGTCACTGAATTCAACTTGCGATAATCAACACAAAATCTTGTTCCACCTCCTTTCTTCTTCACTAGCACCACTGGAGAAGCCCATGGACTAGAAGATGGTTCAATGACTCCCTGATCTAACATGGCAGTAACTGATTGTTGTGCTTCCTCTCTTACAGAGAATGGCAGACGACGTGGTTGTTGTCTAACAGGAATTGCTCCCTGAGTATCAATGTGATGTTTAACCAGGTCAGTTCTGCCCAGATCGTTTAGTCCTGAAGAGAATACCCTAGCATACCTGCAAAGCAGATCGTGTAACTGGGTAGTTTGCGGGGGAGTCAGTCCTTCCGAACTCTTTTCAAACAAAGATGTTAAATGCTCTGGGAGTTGGTCTCCACTTGCATCACCAATTTTTGATATGAGTACACTCTCCACTGGGTCACAAGCAGCCACAACTGTACCTCTTCGTAAATGACGAGCCTGGTCTGATAAATTCATTAATCTTACTGTCGCAATCGGTTCATCCAGGGTAACCAATGCTCTACCAACCAACAAATCTTGAATTGCTGAGGCAGGATTAGATTCCAAAGGACCAACAATTGCCCACTTCACCTCTCCTTGCTTTAGTCCCTCTACTTTCACAGGCACAACACTCTCAGAACGTGGAGGAAGAGTTACCCTGCTTTCTAAGATAGCTCGGTATGTCTGCAGTCTTTCCCCTGGCTTCTTACTACTATGCTTAAGCAAAGGCACCTCTTCCTCTCCGATAATCAACACTTGTTCTCGAAGATTCACCTGACAATCGTTGACTCTCAAATAATCCAAACCTAATATACAACAGTCCTGAATATCAGCGACCCAAAATTCCTGAGGCAGCATGCGTGACCCAATGCTCACTTGCAATAATACCTTCCCTATTATTGGAGCTTGTTCTCCGGTCACAGTTCTGATAGCACTCCCAGGTATAGGCTGGACTTGATTACTACTGGCTTTAGGCAACACATCTGGACGCACAATGGATATATTGCTCCCAGTATCGACGGTCATATCAACACATACCCCATCCAAAGTTCCAGCCACAAGGAGACTATCACTATTTGAGAAAATGGACCCGGTTTTGAACACGTCAATAGCTTCTGACAAATGGACCGTGGGTGTTTTTGATGACATTACAGTAGAACAAGAGTGATTCATGGGGGATGATACAACGCTGTAAAGATGATGAGTGGATGATTTTTTTTTGGAATGAGGGTGGGTAGATGTAGATGCACTATAAGTGGAGGGTGAATAAGCAGCAGATGATGAAAATGATGACTGAATGCCGGAAAGTTCAACGGGATGAGATATGTTGTGAACTGGTGATACAATAACAGAACAACCATGATCTAATGACTTCTGAGGAGTGGTGACATGAGTTGCTGATGTAGGCTTGGTGACAGAATGAACAGATGGTCTAAAGACAGGGGCGGAGTGATTAAGTGGAACTGATTTGGGTGATTGAACTATGACAGGATGAGAATTGGTAACAGATGATGATTTAGATGATGAATGACTATGATTGGTGTGTGCAGGTGCAAGATGAGTTTGAGCATGCAAAGGGGAAGGGGGGCAATCCATGGGAGCTAAACAATCAGAATCACATTCATTTTTATTTATTTTATTTTTTTTTGAAGGGGCCATTACCAGAAAAGGAGGACATGACGCGGAATTCAGTTCACGCGTGGTATACGAATAATTGCACTGCGTATCACGATAAACCACTGACGAGTGCGGGATTTCCATAGTCACAAGAAATGGCGGCGAGCACGAGGACTACAGCTAGCCAGAACTACTCTTCTCCTGAGGCAGCTGACGGATTATAAGGCGGTCTGAGCAGCTAATCTATACCCAGGACCACCGTCAGCTCCGTCGCCTATACATCAGAGCTTGGTTTCGGTACTGTAGCGGGTTGTATGACCGTATGAAACCGAGCGACTGTTCCAAACTAGAATATGGAAGGTTAGTACGGTAGTACACACTATAGCACCCACGAAATTTAGCCTACGGTACAGGTATGGGCTTCAGATACTCATGTATAGCTGCAGCAATGCTGCTAGTAGTGATGTGTGATAATTATAAAGTCTATGGTGTCTTTTGGCAGAGCAATTGTTGTTGCATCTCGTCCCGGGTCGGCTATTGTAAAAAGGAGTCCTGCTGGATAGTGGATAGAGAGTCCTGCTGGATAGAGACATCACTCATTCTGCTAAACAGTATGTTTAATAAGATTCTCATAAACAGTGTGTGTGACTGGTGTTTCCCCCTCACAGATCTGTCGCCTGTTTGTATTGTCTTATCTTATTGTACTGTTTTAAACTGTTCAATCATATTTGACTATCACTGCATAGAAACTCTAAGAACAATTCTAGCATGTATTCAAGTCTTTTCAAGAACAAAAGTTTAGAGAGTTCAATCGTAGTCGTCTCTGGATGCATTTCTTGAACTTAAAGCCTTGCCGAGAGAAAAAGGTAAATCAACATTGCTACTGGATGACCAAGAGGTCAATTTTACTTTGCTACTTGTGTCCAGACAAGGGCTTACACTTGGTTTGAGACTGTTGCGAGAAACAAAGAAAGAGAGGTGTGGTCAACAATGTATGCAGCCAGCTATTGAGTCAGCAGCTTAGTGCTCTGTCTGAAGCACAAGCCAACACTATTCCTTTATACACACCAAGACTAGTAAACTTGCCCTTTATACAGTATGCTCTCTGTAAGCTCCAATCGCTCGCAAAAGACGTGTCAATGCTATAGCTATCATTCGGTGGTACAGACGGTATGCCAGAAGCTCCAGGTAGCTGGTATAGCTTTGTAATGATGCCGTCTACATTGGTTCACAGTCGGGCACAAGAAGACGTTGCTCTCCATCGCTCCAGTGTCCTGCTGAAATAGCACGATGTTGACAGAGACGCCAGCGGGACGATCTCGGTCGCCATGACTCGGCGGCGACACTGATCGGCAAGCTCCGCGGTGAAGGGCTTATGAGCACCTAGAGAGACACCATAGACAGTGTTAGCCATTGCGTAAATTTGAATTTGAACTTACAAAAGCAGCTGTTGATACTGCTTGTACAACGAGGAAGAACTTGAAGATCACCCAACTTTACCCCCAAAAGGGAACGTGTTCCCATGTCCCAGTATAAATTTCGACCATACCATTCGATACCTAAAAAGGCACTCTATCAAACCTGGGGCTGGCAAATAGAAAATGTTTAAAGCTTTTCAAGCGACAGTCGTTCAAAATTTGAAAAAACCCATGTTTTAGACCTCGCCAATACAATTGCAATTGAGCGACGGTCGCGACTTTCAACCCCATTTTGGAACGCTTTCTCGCTGCCTTTCTGCAACACTTTTTATACTAATCAGTAGCCAATGAGCTGAAGTTTGCTCTCTGGGGTCGGCAAGTATAAATTTGTGTTCACGTCAGCCAGGATGACTGCTAGAAGTTCATCTCCCAATAGAACTAATACATTAACTAAGGGAAGTATACGGACACAAGTTAATTTAGTATACGGAAATTGTAACAGGATGTCGTTATTAGCTGGTAATGCTTCAAAATTCCCAGCCGAGTTCTGCCCCGCGAACTCGGCTAAGAGTCGTTTCCCGAGTGGAAAGTGCCCTTTTGCAATGTTGGGCATTCTCGCTGTCTATGTCCCTTTTGATTGCACTCCCAGCAAACAATGTCTGATCTAACATTACCACGCCTTGGTGATCTAGATCTTTTACGTGTTTCAACCGTGAGAGTCTGAACGGCAGGTACTAACTCTTGCAGCAGACCAGACATATATTCTGATCAGCAAATGATACCTGCTTAGCAGGCTTCCCAACAGGCTGTAATTGTACTTCTCGCACATTGCGCACCTTGTGTCTGCTAGCCATCTGGAATGATTCCAGTTCTAACGCTGTTTGCAGCGCATCACGGAGTGTCGAAGGTTTGCTTTGCAATATTCGCAATCTCATATCCTCGTCACACAATGAATCAACAAATTGATCTTTAGCTAGTACTTGTACCATTGACTCACTTGCTTCAGGATAGGCAAGGCGAACAAGGCGTTCTACATCTTCCGCCAAACCTGCAAGTGGCTCTTCTTTGTTACGGCTTCTCATCCTCAACCGGGTTCGAAAGAGGTCAATCTGGTTCTTTGTACCGAATCTAGACTCCAGAGCCGATTTAAGAGCTGCATAATCTTGTCTCTTGGCCACCGGCAAATTGGTCAACACAGTGGCTGCATCTTCCCGCAGGTTAACAGCAAGGTGGGCCGCTTTCTCTTTGTCACTCCATCCATTCAGTTGAGCCAGCAACTCGAACTGTGTGTGATACACGTCCCAAGGTATCTTGCCATCGAACAGGGATGGGCGTTGCCGAAGACGGCCAGCGTCGTGAGTCGGCGGCTCCGTCACGACTGGTGGAGGGCGTGATGGCTCGTGGCAATCGAGGGACACACCGGCGCCAGCGCGCGACAGATGCTCTGAGTCAGCCGGGGTCAGGGACGACAGCTCTCGCAGCAGCTCTTCCTTGAGTTCGTGTTTTAGCGAGTCTTGCTGTTCTTCCCAGCGGCACTCAAACCGCACTGCGTCTTTCACCACCTTGGCCTCCAGAGACTCCAGCCGCCTGTTCACCGTAGTCTTGACAGACTCGAGGTTAGACTGAACCGTGTTCATGAAGTTAACGGCCTCCTGCTGACGACGGGACAGCTCTTCTATGTTTCCCATTTGCTTTTCTAGCAGACTTTTTAAGCCGGTAGCTCTCTCCTGTTCTTCCTCAGCACGCCGTTCAACTTGTTGTTGAAGGGCATCGATCCTGCTGCTGCTGGACTAGCTCTGTTAGTTTCTTCAACTGTTCTTCCATTCTGACCGTCACAGCTCTCGTAACGGGCATAAAGTATCCCACTTCTGCAACACCAATGTAACGAAATATTTCTTTTCGAAAACATACACAGACAGAGAGCAACCAGTGCCAGCACGAGGTCATATATATCATATCATAACATACAATAGTTATCATAGTTAATAGTTAATGGTTTATTAACAGTTCAGTCTGACGTTACAGTACACTAGGAGAGGGACAATGGTACACCAGGAGAGGGACAAAGGTACAGTAGGAGAGGGACAATGGTACACTAGGAGAGGGACAATGGTACAGTAGGAGAGGGACAATGGTACACTAGAAGAGGGACAATAGTACACTAGGAGAGGGACAATGGTACACTAGGAGAGGGACAATGGTACACTAGGAGAGGGACAATGGTACACTAGGAGAGGGACAATGACACACTAGGAGAGGGACAATGGTACACTAGGAGAGGGACAATGGTACACTAGGAGAGGGACAATGGTACACTAGGAGAGGGACAATATTACGCTACGAGAGGGACAATGGTACACTAGGAGAGGGACAATGGTACACTAGGAGAGGGACAATGGTACACCAGGAGAGGGACAATCAGTCATGAGGACTATCGTCCTCATCAGTCATGAGGACTATCACACATACCAACCGGTACACCCAAATGCTTAACCCTCTGACACCTACGCGTCGCGGGTAAAAATTAAGATGACAGTCTCTACGTACTCAAATGATATGTTGATAACTCACTGATTTCATTATCTGTCTCCACTACAAGGTTGTTAGCGTCCACTATCACCTGATACTCAGGATCAGCCTCAACTGGTCCTCGTGACGTCACTATATCAATCACGTGATCACAATGTGACGTGTGGGCGGAGCACATACCTTCAGTTGGGTTCTCCAGGTAGTACTGTACCTTGTCCATGACCTCAGTGAACTGTACTGAGCCTAGTTACTGATTAGGACCATGACGTCACTAACCTCTCTACTCTTTCCTAGTTTAGCTACTGCCCTAACTGACTTAATTGTCCGCCATCTTGGCTAGATCCTCTAGTTGTTCAGCAGCAGCAGCGTCCATAATCTCATCTCCCAGCTCGTGTTGCTGGTCATCGTCCTCTACAACCTCCTGCTCGTCGAGGTCAGCTAGTAGCTCGTCTGCTAACGACATCTTATTTAGATGGGCGAGGTTTGCTGTATATTAGTACTCGCTGCTAGCACATGCGCAGTTAACTTTTTGAGGGGCGGGGCTAGCTGGCGGTATTCGAAAGGAATGTGCTGGTTCTTCATGTAGCCGCTAGCTCGGCTCGTTGCTAGCTGTGCTAGCTGCTTCGTACACAGACTATATCATCATCAGATCATGAGCCTAACCAAGAAACAGCAGAGCGAGCTGGTGAGTGAGAGAGTGTGTTAGTAATGACTAGTCGTCTGTAGTCTACAATCAGTGTTAGTTAGGTAGCTCATACACACTAGCATCATAAAGCCTGTATTACTGACTAGGCAGCAGAACTACTGTGTATTATAGTGCAGGACCACAGTAGTGTGTGGAGAGGGTGTGTGAGAGTGTTGGTATGATCACCTGTCAGTGGTGCTGCTCTGTGTGCTCTACTCACACAGGATAGGAAGCTGTACTATGCTTGTTTCAGTGGTAGACTGGAGGATGCTCGCTCTGCTGTGGAGAGAGGTGGTGATCCTAATTGGAAGGGTTGGGTGAGTCTCCAGCTAGTCCATTCTCATTGTGTGTAGTGTACTGTACTAGATCTGCTACTATTACTAATCTACTGTAATTTATACTGTATGTATACTAGACAGACAGTTTCTAGACAATGATTTTTGATTGACATAAAATCTTTGAATATTAATATTCAATCAGTTAGCTCAAATGCAGACAAACATCATTTAATATTTGTTGTGATTCTAACATGCACATGGTTGATTAAAGGTGTAGCTACTAAGTAGAACTGCTGTGAAAGGAGAAAAGGGTTAGACTATGAATTGAGGTGTCTACTGATTTATAAACCAGTATACCGTATATAGCGGAAGATTTTTTTTGCGAATAACACACTATTTGTGATATTATATCCACGAATGTCATGTTTTAGTTGACAAAGATAGACCAATAGCGCTGATTCACGTAATTATTATTTGCGAAACTCTCTATCGAAGCCGTCACTGGTGAGTTTTATCCCAAAACATGTCGATCATGGACCGCATTATCGATAATTATCTTGAGCATGACAGCCTCTTGAGCTTTGTTATACGAGTTACAGTCAAGAAGCGCTTGCAATAACGATCTGCTGTCAGGAAGACTACCCATCGTAACATGCGTGTCGTAAATGTTAATTAGATCTCTTTAACATGCTCGTATTTTACACATAAAGACATTTTTGTGAATATTAATTAGACAAACTGTTATCCGTCACCTTAGTAAGATAATAATAAAGAAGTACATGTGTTATATTGATCCACTCTTCTCATGTGCAGGATGGATGGACTGCTCTGATATATGCTGCTTATGAGGGTCACACAGCCACTGTACAATACCTGGTTGAGAGAATTAACAACAGCTCAAGTTAATGCCACAGATAATGTGAGTCATAGTAACAGTGTACAGTGTATTACTGTACATGCATGTACATTGGGTACTTGTGAATAAACACAAGTATCATTGATAGAAATTGAGTGATAGAACTGGCATTGATAATACAGTACATGTGGATAAGCAACGAGCTCATATTCCAACATGTATGTCAGAAGGCTACAGCAGTGGTACTATTATGTGTTTCAGACGAAATATTGAACTCTTTGATTGTTTTGTGTATACAAACTGATTTTAGTATTCACTAGTACAGCTTATAGAGTCCTGGCTTTATCTGTCTATCAAATAATCTAACACTAAATACCATAAAGGAAAGGAAAGCTAGTTTCTTGCTACTTGGCAGTGTTTCTGCTGTTCTTTATGGAGCATAGTGCCCAAATAGTATTTTGAGTCAGTGCACTACACAACTTGAAGCTACCAAATGCATACAACAAACCCTGCACTGCTGCAAACCAATACTGTAACACAAAGTAGTCGTACAGACAAATTCACAGAAATTGTAGTCTAGCATTATAACAAAGCTATTATGACAGTAACATACAGCGACTTCTCATTGACAGCTAATGAACATGTGTGCTATTTGAGTCAGCTTCCACCCTCTTGTAAGAACAGTAGAAACAGCTTTACAACTGCATCAACTAAGAGCAATGCAGTGAGTGTGTCAGCACATCTCCATTGATCCCTCCGTTTATATGTACTGTATTATCTATGGATTGTGATAATCTCTACTAGTCACATGATGTTACTAAATATAGACCATCCAATGCTGTGCTATTACCATCAGCAGAGTATTATCTGTTACTGGGTGCTCCTAGGAGACACTGTCCCAGCACAATGATAGTCATTGTCTACTAACCACACCCATTACTATGGAGATTATACCACTCTCAAGGATTGTGTGTCCTTTATTCAGAGGTCACTCTCTTGTGTTGAGTAGCATTCACAGTGCAGGTTGTCACACATGTCATGTGACCCACACTGAGCAGTCCTGGGTGGTGAAGGGGTTAGTGCCTGTCTCATCTGTGGGTCCCAGTAGTATCCCGTCATGTATAATAGTGACCACAGTATGGTTTGTAGTGGTAGGGAGGGAGCTGGTGAACAGGTTCACTAGTGTTGTGATGGAAATAAAATCCTTTGAAAATTCAAAGCACTAGAAAAGTGTGATCTTCTTTCAGCACAGCTATTCTCGTAGAACGGACTTTTTTACTCGAGCCTCAGGATAAATAATTGAAAACAACCACTGTATATTTGTTGTCAGAAGAGGTAAATGAGCACCCGTACAAACAGGGGCTGAACAGCTTAGTTTGTCTCATGCAGTAG
Organism: Haliclona indistincta; assembly: GCA_964017065.1. Taxonomy (NCBI): domain Eukaryota; kingdom Metazoa; phylum Porifera; class Demospongiae; order Haplosclerida; family Chalinidae; genus Haliclona; species Haliclona indistincta. The sequence continues at coordinate 264,178 of OZ024790.1, read as the reverse complement.
CTTTACACTCTGTGTTCGAGAATAGAAAACGCACTATTCTCACGAGGATACATACGAACTAAAATGTTATCAGCAAAGACTACACATTACAACAGTTAAAACTAGTAACAGGTACATGACCACTTTTCAGTGAAGTAAACAAGCTGCTTGTTAGTGTTTTACAACACTTGTCCTGCAACAAACAACTGTTAGTGACCAAAATTAAACAGTACTTTATTATCGAAGTGTAGGCAGAACAGTCTAGTCAAGCACCAGAGCTCAACAATGTGCCGTCACAGTGAATCTTCCTAGCATGGTCGCCGTGCTAGGAAGATTCACTGAATCAGCTACTAATACAAAATGAATAGGAATGTGCACCAGTTGCTAATCCCTGTTGGTATATTGTATTTAGATGTACTAGCTCACAATGTTGTCACTCTAGCTACTGCAGTCAACACTTGTGAGTGTAGTGCCTCGAAAATAATAAAAATTAAAAAAATGAAATTATTTTTGTAATGTTTGATCCACTATTCTCATGTGCAGGATGGATACACTGCTCTGATGTTGGCTGCTCGTGATGGTCGCACAGCCACTGTACAATACCTGGTTGAGAGAACAACAGCTCAAGTTAATGCCACAAGTAATGTGAGTCATAGTAACAGTGTACAGTGTATTACTGTACATGTACATTGGGTACTTGTGAATAAACACAAGTATCATTGGTAGAAATTGAGTGATAGAACTGGCATTGATAATACAGTACATGTGGATAAGCAACGAGCTCATATTCCAACATGTATGTCAGAAGGCTACAGCAGTGGTACTATTATGTGTTTCAGACGAAATATTGAACTCTTTGATTGTTTTGTGTATACAAACTGATTTTAGTATTCACTAGTACAGCTTATAGAGTCCTGGCTTTATCTGTCTATCAAATAATCTAACACTAAATACCATAAAGGAAAGGAAAGCTAGTTTCTTGCTACTTGGCAGTGTTTCTGCTGTTCTATATGGAGCATAGTGCCCAAATAGTATTTTGAGTCAGTGCACTACACAACTTGAAGCTACCAAATGCATACAACAAACCTGCACTGCTGCAAACCAATACTGTAACACAAAGTAGTCGTACAGACAAATTCACAGAAATTGTAGCCTATCATTATAACAAAGCTATTATGACAGTAACATACAGCGACTTCTCATTGACAGCTAATGAACATGTGTGCTATTTGAGTCAGCTTCCACCCTCTTGTAAGAACAGTAGAAACAGCTTTACAACTGCATCAACTAAGAGCGATGCTGTGAGTGTGTCAGCACATCTCCATTGAACCCTCCGTTTATATGTACTGTATTATCTATGGATTGTGATAATCATAACTAGTCACATGATGTTACTAAATATAGACCATCCAATGCTGTGCTATTACCATCAGCAGAGTATTGTCTGTTACTGGGTGCTCCTAGGAGACACTGTATCGGCACAATGAGATAAATTGTTTACTAACCACACCCTTTACTACGGAGATTATACCACTCTCAAGGATTGTGTGTCCTTTATTCAGAGGTCACTCTCTTGTGTTGAGTAGCATTCACAGTGCAGCTTGTCACACATGTCATGTGACCCACACTGAGCAGTCCTGGGTGGTGAAGGGGTTAGTGCCTGTCTCATCTGTGGGTCCCAGTAGTATCCCGTCATGTATAATAGTGACCACAGTATGGTTTGTAGTGGTAGGGAGGGAGCTGGTGAACAGGTTCACTAGTGTTGTGATGGTGACTGGGTAGGATCAGAGAGAGCATGTGATAGCTAGCTGCTGCAGTCATGTGTTTATGATGGCTCTATGGGTAGTCATTGTTCAGTGACTCTTATTGATATGCTTAGTTCACAATATTGCAAAGTATCATTGATAGAAATTACTGAGACACTTAGGTTACACTGCTCCTGATTCACTGCAAACTGGATACATTTCTATTCATTAATTTTAGTCATGTCGTTTAGATGAAACCAGGTATAAAACAATTTGAGTGATACCACTGCCTAGTGGGGTTTGATATAGAATTTGGGAGTAGTTTGAAAGTTGATCGTCGTTTAGATAGTTTCTAGAAAAATGTCGAAAATTTAAGCCCTCTAATAGTGATACCAGGGTACTGTATGATACACTGCTTAGCAATAGACACTTGACACAGTAATAGTTAGACAGTGCATCCAGTTTAGTGTCCAAGCGTAGTGAGGGCGCTATGGTAACAGCACAAGGGCTTCCAAACAGCGCAGATCTGATTGGATACACTGTCCAACTGATTTAGACCATAGCAACATCAAACAGAAACGACGTGAACATAGCACACATGCTCAGTAGATGATAGCGCCCACATGATGCCATGATGCTCAGCAATGTTGTTGTAAGAAGGTCGATTGTACTTAGCCTAACCACCAAGAAACAAGTGGACTAAGTTGCGCTACATGAAGCTTGTTTGCAACTTGCTTGCTGTTGGCACTAGAGTCTCTGGTGTTCAGAAATCAGCTCAGGCTCACCCCACTATTCTATTGTACTAGTTATAGTGTTTGATCAGATGAATATTAAAATAGCTCTTGTACCAGCTCTGTACACCTTCTATCCTCTTATAGGACTCATATACTGCCTGTCACTATGCTGCTAGTCGTGGTCACCTGGAGGTGGTGAAGCTACTAGTATCCCATGGAGCCAACAGACAGCTGAGGAATAAGGTGAGTGTCACTGAGGTGATGAGATTATGTGTTAGTGGACGTATAATTTTGTATTTACATGTGTAATAGCAGATAAAATTAGTTTGTTCTAGCCTGCGGCCAACAATTTGGTTGTCATGCAGCTCTCTCACAACAGTCTAAACAATGTGGAACACTCCATAAATCTACATAGCCGACACCATAGCCTTAGTGCACGATCAGAATCAGACCTTTATATGTTTTGATTATTTTTGATCCTTGCTGTGGTTCGTCTGCACTACGACTCTAGTGCACATTCAGTATACCCGTCTGCTCTACATGTTAATACAAGTTGATTTTGCATGTCAAAATCATTGATTTGTCTGCACTAGTTTCCTACAGTTGTTTACGTCACATGACATGATCGATGTCAATCTGGCTTTCATATAGAATTCAAGTGGGCGAAGTATGTGCTGATAAATAATTGGGAGGACGAGTGATGTGTAGATCTCAAAACAATACTGGTACTAGTATGATTCAAGCTCTAGATAAGATAGGACAACACTGATACAATGATGCTGCCTCCTGTTAGGAGATTAAAGAGTGTGGGATACACCATTCTTTTCCTTCTTGTTATTATGAAGGAAAAGAGTGTGAGGTACACTACACAACATGTCTATGCCTCTATGTACTGTAGTCATGTGAGTCATGATCATTGAGATCAGTACAACATGAGGAAAGAGCCTTGAGCTGGACAGTAACCAGTACAAGTGTGTGATATCACTGTATAATAGTTACTAATTGAGGGAGCTTCATTACTGCATGATAGCCATTTTATTGACCATCTTCATCATCACCTGCAGGATGGGGACAATCCACTGGATCTAGCAAAGCGGCGTGGTCATCAGTCTGTTGTCGACTACCTAGTGACACTTGGTGAGTATATTCACACCATGCAGTAACCATGACAACTAGTATTTGTTTTTGCTTGGTGTTCACATGCTCAAGTGAGGGATACTGTACGTAATCTGCTCACAAGTGTCAATGTGTGTGTACAGAATATGAATATTCTAGTAAATCTCAGTAATTTTGAACGTATATGGAGCACATAATGAGAAAGGAGCATCAATCAAACTCCAATAGACCTTTTCCAACTCCGTATATTTGGTAGAAAATCTGTATACTTGGTAGTCAAGAGCGTACAGTAGTGATTGGGAGATAGGCTTTCACCACACCACTACACTGTGAGTAAGACAACGACATCAACAAGGCTTGCAGGTTTTGGTTCTCTGTGATAAAGCTGCATAATTCACAAACTCTGATGGGTGTGGTTAAGGGTACCACTTGGCTCACTCATGAACATAGCAGCTAGATGTAGCCTAGTAAACAGCTAGTACAGATGAATACAAGTGGTGTTGATGCTTGTGTTATCAGCTGTGAGGCAGAATCTGAAGCTGGACCAAGCAGTGCTACACAATTGGTAAAATTTAAAGCAACCTAACATAGAATAGTGGGTAAATGTTTGAGCATAATCTGCTCATGCCTAGTTTCAGACAAGAATTTGAGAAGTTCTATAGTTTTTCTTTTTATGGATAGTGCTAAAGCCTAGTTCACAATGAGTCGCAGAGCTTAGCGACGCGACCCTCGCGACGCGGCAAATTGTTCACAATACGTCGCAACGCGAAGCGGGGCGGCGAAACGCATGATTTTTTTCTGCCGCGTGACGCGACGCGAGGATAGAACCTTGTTCTATTTCTGCGGCGCGTCGTGGCACAGTCATTGCGTCTCATTGTGAACTAGGCTTAAGTTAACTGTTTGTTTTGGCTTGTATGACAATGGGATGCCTTATAAGGCAAAAGCTGTTATACTGCATTGTTGTTGGTTGCATGTAAAACATGGAATGTGGAATGGAATAGAACCGTGGAATGGAATGGAATGCCGCCATTATTGTGTGGTCTCACACTAAAAACTACTAAACCCTAAACCCAAGACCCTAAAAACCTTCGCCTAACGGCACCCAATATGGACCTAACAGCGCCCAGTATGGACCTAACAGCGTCCAGTATGACCTAACAATGTCCAGTATGGACCTAACAGCGCCCAGTATTCGCTAACGGCGCCCAGTATTCGCCTAACCATACTTGGCGCTGTTAGGCGAATACTGGGCGCTGTTTAGGTCCATGATACTGGATGCTGTTAGGCGAATATTAGGTCCATACTGGACGCTGTTAGGCGAATACTGGGCACTGTTAGGTCCATACTGGACGTTGTTAGGTCCATACTGGGCGCTGTTAGGTCCATATTGGGTGCCGTTAGGCGAAGGTTTTTAGGGCCTTGGGTTTAGGGTTTAGTGCGAGATCACACAATAATGGCGGCATTCCATTCTATTCCATTCCACATTCCATGTTTTACATGCAACCAGTGTTGTCATAATCAATGCAAGGATAGTGAGTGTGTGGTTAGCCTGTGATAACAGCTATACATGGCTTCCCTGTATTGCACAATACACATCAAGCATTGACTATGACAACCAACTTGTAAACTGCAGTACATTCTCAAGTGGCTAAGTTTTTCCAGTACAGCGTTTTACAGGAGTGTTTCAGAATATAAATTAGCGATTGCCATCTTAGTCACGTGATAGTTTTATGGTGTATCACGTGATAAATTCTCTTGTAGATCTAGTTATAGAGTAGTGAAGAGGACAAAAGGTTTTTCAGCTAATCTTCGTTAGGCAATTCTGTGGAGACTTCGTATTTATAAGGGGTTGAAGTGCAAAACTATTGCTGCATGAGCTGCTTTATAGCTATACCTCAACTATGAGCCGAGTTGTTTCACGATACAACATAGCGCTGTAGTTGTATCGGTAAACCCAGTGGCGTAGCTACAGGAATTTGCAATGTTCTTGCAACGCGGCAAGCGAAGCGAGAATGCCACGCCCATTTTGACCACGTGAAATTCTGAACGCGCGCTTTTAGGTTTGAAATGACTTCCATTGAATCAGCACGAAGCAGCGCCTACAGTGAAGATATTCGCTGGCGGATGGTTTGTCAAACGGAAGCCCTTGGACACAACTATTCGGAGGTAGCGAGGAACTTGTGTGTTGATCAATCAACTGTCTGTAGGACTGTTTCCTTGTTTCATGAAACTGGAAGGGTCACAAAGAGGTCTTATCCGAAAGAAAAAGCCCACAGAAAACTCACTACACCAGCTGAGCTTCTTATCCTCCATCTCGTCTGTCAAACACCAGGTATTCTTTTAAATGAAATCCAAACTAGTTTACTGCAAATTCTATTAGTGGATGTCAGTATTTCGACGATATGCAGGTTTCTGTACAAAAGTGGTTTCACTAGGCAGAAGTTAAAAATCACAGCTTTGCAACGAGATGAATTCCTTTGTCAGAGATATATACTTGACATGTCTATGTATTCTCCTGAGATGCTGATTTTCGTAGATGAAACAGGTGCTGATCTGAGGAACACTATAAGAAGAAAGTAAAGTAAAAAATATTTAATAAAAAAACTGAAAAGTGTAGGGATGACTCTTAAAAAAGGAAAGGAACAAGATGGGATGATGCTTGCAAAATTAAAAGAACAAGATGGAATAATGCTTGCAAATGTAAAGTCAGGGTTCTATCTAGGACTTTTATTTTGGGGAGGAAGGCTTTAGTGAGAGGTGTGAGATGGGACTGTAGCGTAGCTACAGTCCGCTAGGGGGGTCTGGGGGCATGCCCCCCCAGGAAAATTTTGAAATTTAGACCTTTAAAATGGCCATTTTGAGACACTTTGACGTAATTTTGGGGGGGAAGTTGGAGAGTTTGGGGGAGAATCTTCTCCTCCACCCTCCCCAGTGGATAGAACCCTGAAAGTCCCAAGTATCCCTACATCAGCGGCTTGCAGCGACGACGTGCTACTGACAAATGCGGAATCCTCTTCCTATACCTTTTACTACTGTCAAGTTGTCAACTACTTCATCGGACTGCGTCCTCCTAAACACAGATACCTCTATAGTTATTTACAACCGTCAATTACTTCATCGGACTGCGTCCTCCAAACACAGATACCTCTAGTTATTTACAACCGTCAATTACTTCATCGGACTGCGTCCTCCAAACACAGATACCTCTATTTATTTACAACCGTCAATTACTTCATCGGACTGCGTCCTCCTTCAAGCCGCTGATGTAGGGATACTTGGGACTTTACATTTGCAAGCATTATTCCATCTTGTTCCTTTAATTTTGCAAGCATCATCCCATCTTGTTCCTTTCCTTTTTTAAGAGTCATCCCTACACTTTTCAGTTTTTTTATTAAAGATTTTTTACTTTACTTGTTCCTGTTACTTTTTTGATCACTATCAGTTTGAACTTATTAGTTGTATTCTATGTTAGATGTTATTTCATTTTGACAACTCTGTGAGCAGCAGTTACTTAGTAGTCTAGCAGATGTGAACGTACACAGGGTCTTGAGAGTAAGGAGTGTCGTTTAATGTTCAATAAATTATTACCAATCACAAGAATAATCATTCAATGATAGGTTTAAAATAGTTAAAGAGGTTGAGGACACAGACAGCATAATTTCAAGTTCAGGTATGATTTGACAACATGATACTTGCTAGTATTGTAATAGATGAAGAAGAGACTGGCACTAGCTAGTACTGATGCTGCAAGCCTAGCTAAATAGTAGGAGCACGCCTCGAATCTTGTTGATGTCAATATCACACTCACAGAGGTTTCTAGTCCTTTACAACTTACAATGCGTTGTGTAGGAACCTTACTGTGCGTAGAATCTTGCTGCCGGTAAGCTAGACTAGACTGACTCAGCCTGGCTACTCAAGCAAGTTGTTCACTTTAACCCGCCATCTGAAGCTTTAACGAACAGATCAGTGTTACTTAGGGTATAGTACTGGTCTAGACGCATTTTCGTACCTCTGGCTTGCGCGCTGAAGCGTCCAGAGCAGAGACAAAACGCGGTACCGATCGAGATAGCTGCAAAACTGATGTGGGCGGAGTTAATGATAAGAGGCGACAAGAGGGTTAATTATTTAATGGCGTCTTAAGTCCAAAACGGCCCAAAAACCATGTTTTTCAAGGATTACTCGCTTCTGGTAGTGTTTAATGCCTATCTAAGAAGTAGGTGCACTATTCCAGATATATACACGTACGGTTGTGCTGGTTTGGTAGTGATTCGTTAACTCAGGATAACGCTATGCTTACTGAAAGAAGAAAGGTGAACAATTCGCGTGGGCGGCGATTTCAGTTTACCACTTTAGAAACGTCTGCCAGCTTCGTCAAAGGTATTTCCATGCTCAGAATAATCGTCTGATCAATCCTAGATGTCTGGAATCTCGAGAAACGCTAGAACAGCGAAGATCTGCAACTTGCTCCCTGAGAGTCGCCATCTTGATTTTCGTCGTCGAGCAAGCAGTCCCAGCGACTTTCATGGACTTCCTAGAAGCGCTTACACTTCAGATTCCCTCAGAGATAGTTAAAATGCAGTACAAATGTATAACAGTAGAGATATGTGCGAAAACTCATTTTCACACATGGGCAGCCGCCATCTTAGTTCGAGGTCATCCCTACATATCATTGCTGATCGGCAATGATAATATGGGTATAGTATTCGTGGGAAGCCTCTGACTAGTCAAGTTATGCTTGTACGAGGAGAAAGGGTTTCAGCCATTGCATGCATATCTGTTTCAGGCCTATTGGATGTGATGACTGTGAAAGGTACAACAGATGGAGATGATTTTTACAAGTTTGTTCAAGAGTACTTACTACCACACCTAATGCCCTTTAATGGCATAAACCCACAGTCCGTGGTGATACTCGACAACTGTTCGATCCATCATATTGTTGAAATTGTCCGATCAATTGAAGATGTAGGGGCACTACAGTGGAACCTCTCTTAACGGACATTCCCAATAACGGACACCTCGCTAATGGGGCCACCAACGCGCGGTCCCGATTGAAACTCCATTGACGTAATACAATAAAACATTCCGAATAGCGGCCACCTCTCTATTCCGTATTGCGGACACGATATTCGGTCCGACACGATCAACGTAATACATTAACACACTCGATAGTGCGGACAGCCCGCTGTGTGCGTGACACCTTGCTCCTGGAGATCTTCCAAGAATCGAGCAAGGCCTGAAAGATACCTCGTGGTGATGCCTAGATTGTCGTGAAGTACGACAGACTCGAGTTTCAGTCGGTTTTGACGCACCCGCATCGTCCCGCGCTACGAAATTGGTCACGCCCACTAATTATTGACCTCCCGACTGGGGCCACCTCTGTACAGGGGACAATTTTGCTGGTCCCAATGGTGTCCGCTTTAGAGAGGTTCCACTGTAGTACACTTCCTCCCCCCATACTCGCCAGACTTGAATCCGATTGAAGAAACCTTTTCAAAAGTGAAGTCAATTTTAAAATCCACTGAGATCGACACAATTGGCATGACTGATGTTGAAGATTTGCTTCTAGCTAGTTTTACACAGGTTACCCAGGAAGACTGTGAAGGCTGGATCTGTCATAGTGGAGTGTATACATAGTTCATTAGTTAATAAACTATTCACACCTGTTCACACTATACAATCACATCATTGAATCACATTACAATCACACATCCCATTTGAACATTAGTCAACAAGTGATTACATGCATGGTTGGTTAGGAGACAGGTTTCTAAGAGTACAAAGGATTATTTCTTTCTGTTCAGTATACTCAGGCAGGGACAATACTCCATCATCATATAACTGTTGGAGATACCTGAGCTGTTCAAAGTTTTTCATGCGAAGATCCACTACTTTTACTGGCGAAAGACCACCTGTAGTAGTTGTACGAGCATGTGTTGGTGTAGCTGTTTTTGATGGATTATCATGATCATTCTTCAGTGCTTGGGCAAAGGCGACTGCTGCACCAGAGATAGCATCGGAGAATGACTGCTGTTGTGATCGCTTTGGGATACTTTTACCAAATGCTGGAATATTAGGAGGGCTCTCTCTGTCGTCATGTAAGTGTGAAGCTATCATCCTGGCCCACAAGCGCAGCTGAGGGGTACTGAAATCACCTTGGTGTGCTTCCATAAGTTCCTCAAACACCTCGTCAACTTCCTCCTCCTTTTCTTGCCGCCTTGAAGCTGCCTCTTCCTTCCTTCGTTTTCCTAGTGGCCGTCCTCCTTCATCACTTAATTCAACTCGGCTGTCACACCACAAAGTGATTTCACCTTTTTTATTGCAGTGAGCATACATGCAATCAAGGTCATCATTGCAAACTAAAGAGATTTTGGAGTGGGACTGTCCCTCAAAATAACCGACATTAAAAGTTAGATCGCTGGGTACTTGCTCTTGAAATTCTTCCACCAACTTTGCACGCATAGATATAACAGAATCAAACTTGTCATGAAAATGGTTCAACTGACGTAGAATGATGTCTTTCTTCCTTACTGGATTGGTAATTTTAACTTTATAAGAATACTTTCGCTACAGCAATAATATAATTATAATGACAGTACTGGTATGGTCATGCGTACGTTTACCACTAAATTAATTCAACTGACCTGAACTTCTTTCTGCGCAGTTGAACTAACATTTGACAAAGTGTTTCCTGTGCCAGTGTTTACTTGTACTTGCGTTAAAGCGGGCCGAACAATGACAGCTTGCCGATGTTCCGCCATACCTTGTTCTATGCATGTTCTATGCTTGTTCACAATAGAACCTGCACGCGCTTCACACGTGATCAATAATATTTATGCTGACGTAGGCAATCTCGCTTCGCTTGCCGCGTTGCAAGAACATTGCAAATTCCTGTACACCCTGGCCTGCCCGGGCAACTTGTATCCAGTGCCAGGCAACTGAGCTGGACCTTGAACATGTGGCAAGCTCTGTATCCACTTTCCTGCTTGATTTTAGAGCAAAACGCCAGTTTGTCTCCCCTCAGCAACTGGTAAAATGTTTGTACACTGAAATGTCTTTAAAAACTGTGTGAAAAGCAGCTTAGCATACGCTAGCCCATTGTTCGACGAGCGATATTAATTGACCACGCCCTCATAATGAATTTTATTAATGAGTATTATTATGAATATTAATGAGTGCCCGGGCAACTGTTCATTCCTGGCTACGTCACTGGGTAAACCAGCAGCTTGAAGTCTTCGCAACAGCAATGCTGTGGCCTGTGAAAACGCGGCTTCATCCGTGCCCGACCACATGACCAAAGAAATCTGATAGTCCTAAATTTCTTGGTGCTATAGATTGTCCTAAATTTCTTGGCGCCAGAATATAATTGTACAGCACAAATTGTTCAGTCCCTCGACTGTGTTTCAATACTTCTATACCAGAAAAGTAGTTGCAAAGAAGAGATGTAGGTTTTTAAAACTTACAGCGAATATTTGAAAGTGTGGCTCGCTATATCTCTGCATGTGTGTAAGCTACAGTGGTGCCGATTCTAGTGGATGAAGCTGTCTTTACTGACTTGATGACTTTGAAAGTTCTGCACGATACTGACAAGTAATACAAAGCCAGCTGTAGGTTAGAGAAAGTCAACGTAAACCACACCCACTGAACGGTATCCTATAACCCCACAGTAATTTTTCACTTTGCACTGAGTGTCTAATGCATCTGCTGATGGCTTACTAGAATACACCATGCATAATTCAGTTCACCAATAAGGCATTGTGTACCTTTCTTTTTATTGGAAAAATATTACACGTTCTTCGAAAACATATTACACAGTATTGTCTCCATTATCCAAACTCATGAAGGAGCTTTTTAATGGTTGGTATCTTCAATCATAATGATAATCGTAATTGCTGATATAGTTATTGAAATGTAGGGTTGCCCGTGATTCACGATAACAGCTGCAAATAAATTATTGCTTGTATCTTAATTTTTCTATCTAATTGTTTACAAAATAAATTTCGAGATAGCACATGTACTCATGTAACTGATTATTATGTTTATTTCTATTCTAACAGACTACACAAAGCTGGTCCAAAGGGCTATGAGAGAGGGTCGTACTAAGCTCCTTATTATTAAAGCTCTCATCACTGGTCCTCCTGGTGTGGGCAAGACCGGCATCAGACATCTCCTGCTTGGCCTACCACCTCCTCCTAGTAGGACCAGCACACCGTTAGCAACACGAGCAACCAGAGCCATCTCTTTCTACCGCATCAAAGCCGATGGCAGCGGAGATGTTACATGGACGGAGCTCGATGACGATACCTACCTCAAATACATCGCAGAGGAGGTGAAGATGATTGAGCTCAATCCATCTCGTGCTGTTCCTCCTCAACCAGCCACCAGCACCACTCCTGCAGCCACTGAGAGCAGTGCACAGGAACCATCTGATGTGGATCACACTCCTCCAGTGCCATCACCAGCTACTCCACTGGTCTCTAGTTCATCACCAGCAGAGAGTGTCGATTATGCTAATCCCCTGCCAGTTCCTCCTAAAATAGAAGGCATAGCTTCCGATGTCGTCAATAAGCTTATCACCAATCCTGACATCTCGAAAGAAAACAACAAAAAGAAAACCTTTGTCCACCTAATCGACTCTGGTGGACAGCCATCTTTTATCAGCCTCGTACCTGCATTTGTCAGGGGTAGCACGGTCAACATAGTAGCCTCAAAGCTCAACCACTCTATCAATGATAAGCTCCAGTACGAGTATGTGATAGATGACCAGCATCTTCGTCAACCAACGCAATTACAGAAGTCTCAACTTGAATTTATTGAAGAACTCATTCGCACTCTCACGTCTGTCAAGCACTCAGAGGAAGGCAGTGGTCAAGGATCATCAGAGCCAAAGTTCCTCCTGATCGGCACTCATGCTGACAAGCATAGACGGCTATTTGATCAGACACTATCCGGTAAGAATCGATGGCTGAAGAGTAGTCTTGGTGAGCTGAAGTCAATGTGCATTGAGGTTAGTCCTGATGGGGATATTCTCTTCCCAATCAACACTCGGGTCACAAAGGAACCAGATCGCAGTAAAGCAGCATCTGATTTAAGGAAGAAGATCATGGATGCTTGTAGTGATGCAGAAGTAGATATACCTACTAGATGGTATGTATTTGAACTGGAGGTGAGTGGCAAGGCAAAGAAGGAGGGTCGGAGTGTTCTAGGTCTGGCAGAGTGTATAGAGGTAGGAAGGAATCTCAGTATGGGAGAGGAAGATGCAATAGCAGCACTAGTGTTTCTTGATGGTGCTGCTCTCTGCTTGTATTTCCAAGCTGCTGGCCCTCACCTGGTCTTCACTGACCCTCAGGCCATTCTCAGTGAAGTAACTGAGGTATTAAATCTTGGCATTATCGACCTCCACCTCATTCCCTCTCAGTATCCTCTTCTTTCAGAGCACATGGTATTGGTACGAAGGCTGCGGGAGCAGGGGTTGTTTAACAAGAAGCTAGTAGATATCGTGTGCTCCAAGTATCGAGTGAATGAGGAGGGGAAGTGTAGTTACTCAGTGGACGACTTCCTGTCCATTCTACAGCATCTCCTGATCATAGCACCCGTGTGCATCGATGGAGAGGAGCTGTTCTTCATTCCCTCCATCCTTCCTACTAACAAAAGGATTCCCACTCTTTCTTGTGATCTTGCTCCTCTTGTTCTTCTCTGTCGCACCAGGGTAATACCTCTTGGTATGTTCTCTGCCTTAGTAGTGGCTTTGCTCTTCAATAAGCAGCTGTTTGCTCTTAAAAAGATCCTTGGTCGTAATGCTGTCCGTTTTGAGTGCAAGGTCGGCGGAGGCTTGATGCAACTAGTAGAGTGCCATGCTTGGCTTACAGTTCACTTCAATGGTAACAAGTTAGCTGCTCCTCGTATCAGAGCCGCCATCCACCACGCCATAGCCACAGTCTGCAGGCAGCGTCACCTTGATACTGAGCAGATTGTGTTCACTGATGGGTTCTTCTGTCCCTTCAAGATCTGTGAATCCATTCCTCATGCTTGTGTGGCAGACACTGCCTTCTCTCCTGCTCATCTCACCTGCTCTGTTAGACCAGATATTGCTACTGGTGAGTGCTCTGATGATGGGATGCTGGCATGGCTGGCAGCACCAGATGGTGAGTGTGGCAGATGATGATCAGCATGTTAGTATTATAGTGTATCTTTTCATGTAGCCAGCACAGTCTCTGCCTCATCAGCCACTGCTACACCACAATCACCTCCTCCAACTGGTGAGATATTTTGCTCGACACAGATTGGTATCTTCTCTACCTCAGCATCAGACACTGCTACAAGAGTGGGAGTTGCGTCAGAGAAGATATTTTTGCCCAATATAGTGAGTTAAAGCTAGGACTGCATTATTATACGTATTGTGTGTATACTACAGAAGGCAACTGCTGATAGAAAGCTACCTACAGCTGCTGCTGGTGTTAATGGTGCGGATTCCCCAAAGACACTCAGTGAGTTACAATAATAATGGAGTGTCTCTGTTATTATGTACTCATTACAGCTGAGAATGACCTGTGTGATGTGTTGGATGTGATTCGTGATCTCAATGACTGGAAGGACCTTGGACTACAACTAGGCCTTCTCTACTCAACACTGACCGATATCGAGACCTATCGACGAGGCAAACCTAGTGAATGCAGGATAGACATGCTCTCAGCATGGCTACAACAGCAAGACAATGTCTCACAGAAGGGAGTCCCTTCATGGAGTGTGTTGAGAGATGCACTGCAGAAGATTGAAGAGCATGAGACAGCTGACAGGATCAGCAATTGATGGTGAGTTGTGGCACAATGCAAATCCTTTGAAAGTACATCATACGAATAATTATTATGACAATGTATTATAGGCCATAAAGACACTAGCTTTTCTTGATGTAACCGTCACTATGCATTTTAACATAGTGTATGTCAAGAATCCATGAGATTATACAGGTAATTAAGAGTATGCAACAGTCAATATTCCCCATTGAACGACTTTGGGCATTTTTATGTCACAAGTTTAGCTATTAGAGCTGCAATGCTAATGAAATTTACAAGTGCAGTAGTGATAATCATCGCTGGTGTATATTGAACCTGTGAACTATACACAAGTTGATATTGATTGGTATATTGATGGTTCCATACTCTAATAAACTCTTGTGTATGTGTATTCTAAATGGCTCATCTTTGCATTCGTTATCTATTATTACAGGTAATGTTCTATAGTAGAGTCTTGATGATAACAGCTGAACTGACTCATTATCGTAATCACTGATTATCCAACTTCTAAATTGCATTTTGTCTTGTTATAATTAATTTTACATTTATGTCTGAACACGTGTAATTTGTGTTTTTGTATATAATAGTTAGATACCGAGTCAAGGGTCATACGGGATTTATAAACCCGACGCGGTTGTTGTGACGACCGAGCGTAGCGAGGTCGTTATTTAGGGTTTATAAATCACGTATGACCCGCGGACGAGGTATCTAAGTTATTTATAGCATAGCAACAGTACTTTTCGACGCAAAAGCTACAATGGAACGCTCTCTTGCTGACTTGAGTGTCCAGAGCTGCTGCGTTTTTGTCCAAGATGACGACGTTTTTGACCCAACTACTCTACAAGTTACGGCTAGTCTTCCAACAGCAATAGCTTATATCCCAGCTAGTGGCAGCTACTACGTACCACCACCAACACCATCGCGAGCTCGCTCTCAGTGACTTCCATCGCCGGATACTAGCCCAGCCCTTGCGAGCTCCACCCTTTCATCTACTACCGCTGACCTCCGCCTTGACACCACCCACCAGCTTTTTCCGGCTTCGCCTCCAATCCACTCTCTCATCTACTATATACTGTTCCAGTATTTCCATCACCACTAACCAGCTCCTCCATCACTACCTCTTCGACACTATCCAGCTCTGTTACAGCACTATCTACCTACTCTCCACCCCCTACTAGCTCCTACCATCAGCAGCAGCAGCAGCAGGCTTCTAGCTCTTGGTTCACTGTACCTAAAACATATCAGAAAATCTCCACAGTCATCATGCTTTCTGTGTTGTACATTGTATTCCGACTTTGTTTATACAGCAGTTATTATGAATAGTATTATCAATCATGAATTCTATTAATAACACAATAACTTGTAGCCAGGTAATATGAAAGCCCGCGGGTCATATGAGAATTATAACCCGGCAACTGAGCAATCTGATTGGTCAAATACTCGTAGCTATGCTATAAAATAAAATATTTCTTGTGGGCAGAACTATATTATCTACCATTCCTAGTTATGAAGTGCATAATTTTCTATCTTGTTGAATGTCTGATTGTATAGTGCATTGCTGTGAGGCTGAATGGAGTCAATGATGTTCAGTCATAATAGGGAGCAATCCGTACAGCCGTATCACCTGCCAAAGCACACCGTACAGCGACTATACCACACATGATCAGAGAAGAGCCTGTTAGTTAGTGACTTCATGCATCATGTGTATAGTAATAGCTCTGCAGCCTATTGTGAGCAGGACTGGCAGTATGAGTCATGACATGTGCTATAGTGTCATATTGTCTAGCCTAGAACCAGGCTGAAGTGCTTCCTGTATAGAATTTTATATTTACCATTGTAGGGTATGTACTGCATCAGAGAGATCGATAGAGTACTAGAGCACATCATGGAAGAAATGGGAGATAAAGTATAGTACGACACTCTGTCGGTTACTTACATGATTATAAAAAGTTATCAAAAAGTAACTCAAAAAGTGTAGGGGTGGTGATGGAGCAAGATTTGAGAACAAGATGTGATGATGCTTGCATGCTAATTATAAAGTGCCAAGTATTCCTAATACAATGAAGCTGTGTAATACTTCAGTTGTTTCCCAGCCGCTGGATCGATAATCAGCAAATAAATTATCATTAAAAGAATTACAGCTCATAACATTAGATGTACCATAGATCTGGATGCACCATAGATCTGGATGTGCCTCAAGTGTACGTACTGTGTTATATAATGTATTGTAGCACTCCTGTACTTCAGGTATAAGTTGCCCGAGCACAAGTGTATATTAACAGCAGCTGCTCATGTAATGACCTCACATGATTCATTCGTGCATTCCATCTTTATTATGTTTTTTGTGTGCTGCTTTTCAGACATAATGCAATGGCACTTGAAGAGCATGAGGAATTGAAGAAATTATCCATAATTATCGTCATCACATAGTGAAGAATATCGTACAATGATTTTCACAATGACATACCACACATGACGAATACATGTATTAGCACTGACATGTGTAGCTCATAATGATAGATTAGTTTGATACACATATTATACCACTGTATTAGGGAGACACGGTAGTGTCTCCCTATGTAGGGATGGTCAAGAAAACAAAATGGCGGCTACAATGCATGTATTAGCGTTCAAACACTGATATTTCGCCTGTTGGTGAATTGTACGTGGCTAAAGAGAATTATATCTGCTCTCTAGCGTTGCCCCAACTCTACAGCAGCACAGCATGCTTGAACGTATCGCTAAAAGTGACGAACCTGAAAGCGGTGAAAATCGAGTTTTGTCATCTTCGTTTTCTTCTTTCTTTCTTTCTTTCTTCTTTCTTTCTTCAACTCGTCTAGCGCCTTAACACGAATACTGTGCAGGGCTAAACACCCACGAATAGTCACGAAATTCTTCTGGCATGTGCCTTTTGAACTTAGTTTTTAGCGAAATGAAAGTTTTATTCTAGCGGACTTCACGATCACGAGCTGTAGCTAGCAATGTGTATGACGCCATTTAAAATACGCACGTGATGTAGCGTGAGCGCGCACATGTTGTCTTTGAGTGGCTTCTACTTTTGCTGTCCGCTCTTGTGTTTCTCTGCTCTACCTGTCCGTGAGACTCCGTCCATTTCAGAAGATTGCGACTGTTGATTTCTACTTTTGACACACCGAAGTTTGGATTTCCTTTTGAGTTCGTCGTCTCGTGTCTCGATCTGTCACTGAAGAAAGTTGTAAGTTCAATATTGATTTTGAAAAGGTTAGTTCTGGTATAGTAATCATGCCTAATAAAACACGTAGAAAACACACATATAATCAACAGCGTTATGGAGAGAATAGAGATAAAATACTAGCTGAGAGAATGGAAGCATATGATACCAATTCTGAGTATAAGAAAACAGCATCTAAAATTGCTTCGAAGAAGGCGTATGACAAAAATCACCAGCTTAAGAAATTGGTGTCAAAAATTGCAGCAAAGAAAGCTTATGACAAAAACCCAGAGCCCAAAAAACTGGCGTCAAAGCAAGCCTATGACAAAAACCCAGAGCCCAAAAAACTGGCGTCTAAGATTGCGGCAAAGAAGGCTTATGTCAAAAACCCAGAGCCCAAAAAACTGGTGTCTAAGATTGCGGCAAAGAAGGCTTATGTCAAAAACCCAGAGCCCAAAAAACTGGTGTCTAAGATTGCGGCAAAGAAGGCTTATGTCAAAAACCCAGAGCCCAAAAAACTGGTGTCTAAGATTGCGGCAAAGAAAAGTTATGACAAAAACCCTGCACGTAAGAAATTGGCATCAAAGTGGACTTATTTGAAAGATTCTACTGCTAAGAAAGTTGCTGCTTTGTACAGGTACCACAGTAAATCCGATAAAATCAAAGCACAGCGTAGGGCAAAGTACCAAAGTAGTTCGCATCAAAAGAAAGTGTCATCACGTGTTTGGTATCTCAAAAACACAAAGGTTAAGACACAAGCTTGTATGGCGTACTATGCTAAACACAAAGAAATCATCTCGCACACTAGGAAAAACAAATACTATTTGTCTCCTCCAAAATCTAGTGTAAAGGAAATGTACATCAATGAACTGATAAGAGAATTGCTAGCAAATCGTAAAGCAAGAACCGAGGTTATGAAAGCTTTTAAAGAGCAGCCTATAGCAAAGCGATTGGCTAGAATCTCTTATCGTGTTGCATGTAGAATAGCAGCTCGTAGGCTGGTTCATGAGGCCTTAAAGAAGCGCAAGGAATATGCTGCTGATTTGATTAAATCTGCTAAAAGTATCAATGCAAAAAGTATCAAAAGCAGAGATGACTTTGGTGAAGGCATTCATCGCAAAAGATCATGTGATCCATACTTCTATGAAGCATCGTATGTAAAGGATGATGATGATTCAGATGTGCCTGATCGTATTGATCCTTCCAGCCAGCCTCGTGATGAAATGCCGTGTACCAGTGATTGTAAGCCAATCACTGATGATGAAGTCAATGCAATTGTTAGACTAAAGAATGCCTTTACTCTTCCAATGCATGAATTACGACAAGTATTACAATCATGCGATGACTGCCCAAATGAACGCCAAATGATGGGTCATTCTTTGGCATGTCATCAAACTGGTAGTATGTGTAACAGTGAGCTTCGTATCATACGAGCAGCTTCAGCACATCATAAAGTACTGAGAACGTTTATGCGTCGAGTATATAGTGCAAAAGCAAGTCACGAATCCCTTGCTGGCATTGATCGTGCCCTAGGCGAAGGTAATTTCAAGCGTTTACTTTCTGCAACTGGGAAGAGCTTTGACGAGTTGCTAACAACTAATGATTTTGTTGGCGAGGAAGGCTCCTCAATAAACAACTCGTTTTTTAGAGTGCTGAACTTAGAAACCACCTTGCAGTTACAGCATGCTCTGGTCATATCTCAAGTTGAGAAAGAGTGGAATGACGATGCTGAAAATGTGTGTTGTAGCTGTCAATGCTTATTTCAGAGAAAATCTGTCACAAAAGTCAACTTCTCAAAGCATTTTGATTCGGACATTGGGTCAGAGCTCATAGACTATATACTGAAGCACACTCCTCCAGGCGAGGATGAAACTCTCTATATGTGTAGCTACTGTAAACCCAAAATCAAAGCCGATGTATTGCCACCACGATGTGTTTTAAATGGTTTGGAAACCATACCCATTCCATCTGAGCTTGATAAACTCGATGCCCTTAGCAAACAGTTCATTCAGCTTGCTAAATGCTTTCAGACAGTAGTTAGATTAGGCACATACACCTGCAAAGTGCCTGTGTACAACTCATTGAAAGCTTGCAAGGGTAGTGTATTTTTTCTGCCTTTACCATTCAATAAAACGTGTGAAACGCTGTCCAATGTTGAAGGATCAGCAAAGTCTGGTGTTGCATCACCAGAATTGTACATACTAGTGAATGGTAAACCCACAAAAGCTAATGTTGTCTGGCGTTCACTGGTCAATATAGATCGTGTGAAAGCAGCTATAAGAAAGCTGAAAGAGATTCACAAACTTTATAAGTCAGTAGAAGCAGACAGCCTCGATGAAACTACACAAAAAGTAATCGAAGTGGCTAACAATGCAACCACTAAGATGCTAGATAAGGCTACTGCTGACGATATAGCTGGTTATCAGTCCTATACTATTAGGTATTTAGATAATCAGATTCCAACTGTTTCTGACATAGACCAATACAAGTTGGTTAATGTTACAGAAGCACCTATTCACAGTAGATTGAAAGACTTGGATGTTATGTGCTTTCCTGTACTCTACCCAAACGGGCAATTTGGTGAGAATCATCCTCGCAACAAAGAAATCACTTTGAGCTTTAGCGAGTTTGTCAAACAACGTTTGCATAACAAAGACTCACGATTTCGCAAAGATGCCTCATATGTATTTTATCTGCTGAATCAAAAAACCCTACGTGAAGTAGGTAACGGCGTCTACAATATCCTTCATTCCTCTCGAGGAGTTGCTATGTCTGTTAAACAGCTACTAGCTAAGGTTGAAGCCTCTGATGAACGGTTAGAAGCAAGCCTCTTTACAATGCTTCAGTCAGTACGTGGTAGCAAACAGTACTGGTGGCAGCGTAAGAGTGATCTCAAGTGCATGGTGCGTAACTGGGGATCACCAACATTGTTTCTCACATTCAGTTGTGCTGAATATGAGTGGAGTGACATGGCTCGTTACCTCAGGAAGGTAAACAATGTCTCTCCAAGTTACGATATAGGAAGACTTTGCACAGAAGATCCTATATCGGTTTCTCGAAAATTTTCTGAGGAATTTCATGCCTTCTTTCGCACTGTCATATGTAAAGGTCAGATATTGGGTGAAGTAGAGCACTTCTACTGGAAGAAGGAGTATCAAGCCAGAGGTGCACCTCATTACCACGTCCTGTTGTGGATAAAAGATGCACCAGTTATTGGCTGTGATGACTCTGCTGCTGTATTGAAATGGATCCAGGAAAGGGTTACTTGTCACATACCTGACAAGAAAACCAGTCCTGAATTGCATGAGCTCGTCACAAGATATCAAATGCATAAGTGTAGTGCATATTGCAAGCGCAGACGAAAGGTCGGCAGTACGTTCATAACTTACTGTAAGTTTGGCTTTCCTCGTCCGGCTTGTGAAACAGGTATTGTGCACTCTGTAGAAGACTCTCTTAAAACTCGTAAGAAAATCTACGAACTTCCACGAACAGAGTCAGAGGTTAGAGTGAATGACTATAATCCTCTGATTCTGTTATTGTGGAAAGCCAACATTGACATACAGTTTGTGTCAGAGTCTTCTCTTGCATTAGCTCATTACGTCAGTGGGTATGTCACTAAAGCAGAAAGAAGCAACATGCAAGACATTTGGAGAGAAATCCAAGACAGTAAGAGCATTTATAGCAAGCTCTATAAATTTGGAATGAAAGCTTTGAGCTCACGAGAGTGTGGTTTGTATGAGGCTGCCGATTTGTTGTTGGGTGACCACTTGACTGAAAAATCGGAAGCAATACAGTTCGTAAATGTATCTATGCCTCACAAACGAAATCGACGACTCAAAAGTCACGCAGCTTTGACGGAGCTTTCAAAGTCAGATCCTGATAGTGAGGAATTATTTGAGTCGAATCTTGTAGACACATACTATCCCGATCGTCCCGATAAGCTTGAGGATGTGTGTCTTTACGACATTGTCGCTAATTACAGTTGGTATCACACTATTGTCAAAGGTGTGAAACAAACTGAATTCAAAAAGCGCGGCAAACCTGTGTTACCCAATCACAAGTTGTATGATTTGAGAAATGAAAATCAGAAAGAAGATTATTACTATTCTCTAATCATGCTTTTTGTGCCTTTCCGAAATGAGAGTGAGCTTTTACTAGAAGACGAAACTGCTGAAGAAGCATTTAATCGTCATTTTCCTGACACTGGTGAAAACCGTTGCTTGACTCACCACACTCGATTACAGCAGATGCTTGAATGTAATCGTAGTGTTAAACTAATCAATGAAGCCAGACAATCTGATTGTCCAGAGCAAAAGGTTGATAGTGAGCCACAGCTAATCTGTGAAGCAGTTGCTGCAATGCAGGATGCTGTAAGCATGGTCACTAAGTGTGACGACACGCTTAGTCTTTCTGATAGAACAGACATGTTGAATGCTGATCAGAGACGAATATTTGACAAAGTCAAAGAGCATATGATACACCTGCAACAACATGAAACAAATGATTGTTCTTGTGACTTACCTCCATTGTGCATGTTTGTCACAGGTGTTGCTGGAACAGGTAAATCATTTTTGATCGAGACAATCAAAGCATTTGTAGCTCAACTGTGGCCTAGTGCTGATTGTTCATGTGCCATAACTGCACCAACAGGTTTAGCTGCGTTTAATGTTGGTGGCATGACTATCCACAGGTTATTTCAGCTGCCTGTCCAGCACGGGGGCAGGTCAGCTGTTCATTGGTCTTTACCAAAAGCTGCACACAAAGTGATGAAAACAGCTTTGCGTAATGTGAAATTATTCATTGTAGATGAAATTTCAATGGTCAGCAGTCTAAATCTAGCTTACATTCATCTACGCTTGAATGAGCTATATGGAGGTGTCGACTATTTTGGAGCACGAAATATGATTGTTTTCGGTGATTTGCTTCAACTTGAGCCTGTTGGTGGTCAACCAGTATTTTCAGCTGTACCTGACACTGTAGTCAAGTACAGAATAGGCTGTGCAACCTCTCCTAATATATGGGAAGAAGCTGTCGTATACGATGAGCTAACCATCAATGAGCGCCAGAAAGGTGATAAAGACTTTGCAACGCTGCTTAATGGTATTAGAATTGGTGAAGTTACAAGCTCCACCATTAGCACTCTCCAATCAAGAGTGTTTACTAGCTCATTGACTGAGAAAATTGCTGAGTTACAACAACAAGGGATAATGGTAGTAACGTTTTTCCCTACACGCCAGCAATGTGATGAGCTAAACAATAAAATGCTCAAATCTCTTCCTGGTAAATCATTCGAACTAGAATGTACTGATGATGTTGACGAAACTGTCAGTAAACTAAAGTGGACAAAAACCGCTGATAAGCAACTCCATAAATTAAACCGTGATTATAACATGACTGGAGGACTGCAAAGTATTCTAGTGTTAGCTATTGGAGCACGTGTTATGTTACGCCGTAACGTTGACACAAAGAAAGGTCTAGTCAATGGTTCATTGGGTACAGTTACTGCAATAACTAAACAATTTGTAACTGTACAATTTGATCACCTGACTAACCCATATCAGGTTGAAAGAGTCAAGAGCAGATTCGTAGTTATGAAAAACTACTATGTTCGCCGAGAACAATTTCCGTTGATTTTGGCACATGCTGTTACTATACACAAGTCACAGGGGTTGTCCCTGGACCATGCGATTATTGATCTGTCGGATAAAGTTTTTTGTGCTGCAATGGCTTATGTTGCTTTGTCTAGAGTAAGATCACTCGCAGGCTTGCATCTCCTCTCATTTGATCCAAAGTCCATTATTGTGAGCAATAGGTCATTAGAGGAGTATAACCGTCTTCGTAAAATGTATAGACCTGATCTTCCTCTGTACACCATTGCTGTTCAAAAGGCTTCTAAACGTAAGCTCGTTGGAAAACCTGATACTGACCAAGTTGATACTGTGGTGGTTCCCAGCAAGAAAATAAAATGCTCACAAAGCACCACCAAGCAACAAACAACACCTGTTAGCACCCTGGGCACTCAGCGTAAACGAACTAGCACTGTGCCTGTTCTAACTGCTAAAACAGCCAAACGGTCTTGTAATAGTAGTGCTCCTGACAAGCAACTTAACACTACTACTAGTACACAAAATGATGATTGCTTAATTACAGGGTCATTTGATCCAGCACGTACACAAAGATGGCCGTACAACTACTATCCTGTAGACTTAGAATGGCAAAAAACTGCTTGTGCTACTCTTGGTCTAGAACACCATCATCCACCACCCAGACACAGAGGTGGTGGTGCTAATGTACCTCTCACTCCACCTGATCACAACCATACTAAAGACATAGTTGGTGATGGGAACTGTATGTTCCGTTCCTTTTCATATGTGATCACTGGTTCACAAGCTCAGCACATGGCAGTACGCCAAGCTATATTAGATCATATGGTAGCAATCTCCCATCTGTTGTATGCTCACCAGTATGATCTGTTTGCAGGTTACTCAAGTGTACAACAGTACATAGAGCGCACTAAAATGAATCAAAATGCAACTTGGGGCTCTGACATTGAGATAATAACCTTATCTCATCTCATCAACACTTGTATCTTTACTTACAGTACACAAGATCACAATTGGTACAGGTTTAGTCCACATTCTGTTGATAGAACCTTGCCCGATGACATAACACAAAGAGCAATGTATTTGAGATATCTCCCTGGGCATTATGACGTTGTCCTTAGAACATTATCTGTTTAATCACTGGAAATGAAAGTAAGGACATTGTACAATACAATGATGTTATGTGCTCTCATCGTGGAGTTAGCCTTGGTACCTCAATTGAGCACCAGTGTACTTCACTACAATGAAGCTTAGTAATGTTGTGCTCTAAATAAAGCGCTAGTTGTTACTGACCATGCATGGTGTCTTCTCTGCTGTTGATAGCTCACTAAACCCTCCGTGTGATCATTACTCTGCTGATACTAGCATTGAGTTTATTCACATGTCTTCAGTTCACATCATCTATGATCCTGACAAACTACCTCTGCTCTAAAGCTGGTGCATCATAGGCGGATCAACCCATATCATGGTTGTCGACCAGTGCATGATGGTCACGTAATGTTGTGTCTGCTAATGTGCACAGTGATAGACGCGGATGTCAGTGGGTCAGTTGATTATAGATACCCAGTCCTGATGCAAGTGATGTTACTTAATTTGTGTTGTAAAGTTCACCAACCTCAAGTTTACATAGACAATCCACTGTACATACATGTCGTCAATGCAATCTGATATACTACCTGTATTGTTAGTGTGTATATAATACTATCATGTATAATGTGTATTACATTGTGTTATGTATTATGTGATGTGTGTGTGTGTTTTATGTAGGGCTGTGCGATATTTCGATATTTTAGTAATACCGCGATATTAATAAATATATCGCGATACTATATTGAAGAAAAATATCGCGGTACTACTATAGTATCGCGTATACCGATATATAGTAATGAAATCGTAGTTATAATCGCGTCCAGCCATGCTGTTTGCTGCCTTCTTGACACTGAAACTGCTTACCTGCAGCTTGTAAGTACGATCTGTACTACGGCGTTGTGTATCAGGCTCGAAGAAATTGCTCGCAGCATTCGCTACAGCGCACGTGCGTGCTTAGTGCAGTCACGCCCAGCTGATTATTACACCTTGTGGTAGCACATGGTAGGTTTCTGTTTACGTAATGATGCTCTGTCTAAACTCTCCAATGTACTTTGCATAGACTGAAAATGCACACTATATTTAGTCGTTATCGCGATATTTTTAGCAATATAGTATCGCGATACATTTTTCCAATATCGCACAGCCCTAGTTTTATGTGTGTGTGTGTGTATTACGTGTGTGTGTGTATTACGTGTGTGTGTGTATTACGTGTGTGTGTGTATTATGTGTGTGTGTGTATTACGTGTGTGTGTATTACGTGTGTGTGTATTATGTGTGTGTGTGTATTACGTGTGTGTGTATTACGTGTGTGTGTATTACTTGTGTGTGTATTATATGATGTGTGTATTACGTGTGTGTGTATTATGTGATGTGTGCTGGATGTGTATGTGTATTATGTGTGTGTGTATTATGTGATGTGTGTATTATGTGATGTGTGCTGGATGTGTGTATGTATTATGTGAGTATGTATGTTGTAATGAGTGCTGGATATTATGCAGGCAAGTACAATAGACCTCCTTTTCCAATGGATTAAATTTGTGTCAATAACATCATGCCTTATCTTTCTCATGCTATGAGCTTATCTTTGTAATGTTTTCCTTGCTTGAATTGCATTCCTAGGGCTGGATAAGGATGGTCTACTCTCTATACTATTTTCTCTCTTTTGATTATTTACATTCTTTTATCTCTCTACAGATTAACAATCAGGGGAACTGTTTTCTCTATCACACTAGTGTGTGTGTGTGAAAGGTCTATAGACAAGACCAAGTTATTTTTCCACTCTGTGAGACTGCACCTTGTCGTTGGTAGAGTGGCTGAGTATCCATTGTGGTTGGTTTGAAAATTCCTAATGTCACATTTGGAGAAACCAAGACAGTCTCGAATATATTTATTATTGCCAAACAAGATTGACCAAAGGTACTAGATTATTACACTCAACTGACTTAATAACAATATTTATTCTTGCAGGTGATACACATCACGTAATATTTCAAGCTACTTTATTTCTGAAATATTTCAAGCTACTTTATTTCTGAAATATTTCAAGCTACTTTTTTTATGAAAATTTGAACAATAATAAAATTTGAAAATAATTAACTGGATAATAGACATGCCTCGATTCAGTTTCGCTAAGCCTTAGGTCCCTGGATGCGAAGTACCCACGAACTGGCGGAGCCAGACGGTCTCAATGCCGTGTTTGACAGGATAAGTGAACTACGTGCAGGGCTCCAGTGACCTCGGATCGGCGTGTGGCGTTAATACTATAATAAAATTCTAGCTAGTTTATTAACCAGCCCACGTGACCATAACCATGAATATTCTAATTATAAGTGAAATTAATTTTTCTTGGCACAAAATGTGAATTGAAGTTTGTGAAGTTCACGTTCGTTGGATACATGTGAAGTTCACATCTGCTGGATACAAGTTGTTTTGGATAAATGTCAAGTTCTGAAGTTCACATTAATTTTGTTGGATACAAGTTTTGTTCGATACAAGTTGTGTTGGATACACTTGAGTCAATCTTCGATCTGCCAGCTGCGTGTGAATTAAGAACAAACAGATTATGGTTAACACACATGGCACTCTTTGAAAGACTTGAAACTACAATGATTTATCGTTTCGTAAAAGCACATAGTCAGAGAGAAGTAAGAAACTTGGCTAAAAAACACTTGAGCTGATCATGAGTTCTATATAATACATGATGTCACATACTGGCTCGAACTGGTTTGTATACTATAAAGAGAATCACAAATTTACAGACAAGATGGCTGACCCTCCGTACCTCACGTACAGACTATACAGAGTATTCATCTACCTCAAGTTTCAAGTGTACATATGTCATAAATTATGTCAGGCTATCTTACCAAGATTATAGTTTCCAATCTCGATCGATCAATTGAACACAAATTTAAACACAACCTGCAAGTAAAAGCAAAGCAGTAATTAATCTAGGTGGAAAGCTAATCAGCTAATATAATCTGACTTAGTTATACTAGTAGCTTACTGGAGCACGACCTTTCAGTTGTCTTCGAGGACGCTACAAAGACAAAAATGTCATTCATCATCAGTAATTATGCAATTTTTGGCTGATAGGAGAAGTAACGTTATAGTAGCAAAACTTATCATTCTATTATTGTAATTTGTTTATACATTATTATAGTATCAACTAGGCTATACACTACTTGGTGTCACAAAAGCCCAACCTTATAACAACTCTCTATAGAGATATACCTTTGGTTTTGGCACATGTCTAGGATGAGGTACCACAGGTGCATGGGGAGGCTGAGCGACAGGCTGAGGCACCGCAGGTGGAGGTTGAGCGACAGGCTGAGGCACCGCAGGTGGAAGTTGAGCGACAGGCTGAGGCACCGCAGGTGGAGGTTGAGCAATAGGCTGAGGCACCGCAGGTGGAGGTCGAGCGACAGGCTGAGGGACCGCATGTGGAGGTTGAGCAATAGGATGAGGCACCACAGGCGGAGGTCGAGCGACAGGCTGAGGGACCGCAGGTGGAGGCTGAGCGATAGGCTGAGGGACAGCAGGTGGAGGCTGAGCGACAGGCTGAGGGACCGCAGGTGGAGGCTGAGCGACAGGCTGAGGTACCCCAGGTGGAGGATGAGGGACAGGCCGAGGGACCGCAGGTGGAGGCTGAGCAACCAATAGAGGGACCGCAGGTGGAGGAACCCTAGGCCTGGCAGGAAGAGGGACCACAGGTGGAGGAACCCTAGGCATAGGAGGTAGAGGAACCCTAGGCCTATGAGGAACAGGCCTAGGAGGAGGAGCAGGCCTAGGAGGAGGAACCCACACAAGAGGCAGAGGCTGACGGACAACAGGTGGAGGCTGACGGACAGGCTGATGGACTGCAGGTGGAGGCTGAGGGACAGGCCGAGGGACTGCAGGTGCAGGCTGAGGGACTGCCACTGCAGGTGGAGGTTCAGGATCCACAGCTCTAGGTGTGCTTGTTAGCTGAAAAATGTGTACATAAATATAACTAGCCTACATACACAATACTAACCAATTCTTCATCAGACAGCCCCTGAGACAAAAAAAAACACATCAATAATAATCACATCCTGACATTGTAACTAACTGAGTTATCATCATTACTTGAAAAATAGTCGAAGCTCCCTGAAATAGAAGTAAGCAAAACAATAATAACACAGACAATTACATACAATCGAATCAACAAGCAATCATTCAGATTATAATAATAAAATGACCGAGATGACAATGACTTCATGACCATATCACAAACAAAGAAGCAAATTCACACAAAATTATACATACAGTGTAGCTCATAATCACTGACTGGATAATAAGCAATCAAGCAATAATTAAAATTATACTAACAGCTAATTCTATTATCTGATCAGTCAGTAACGGAGGAAAATAATTATTATTCATCTTGATGTGATGATGTGATAAATATGATATGCATCTTCAATTCTGCAGGAACTCTTATTTTTCCGCAGGAACTCAAGAAGTTAATG
This sequence comes from Haliclona indistincta, assembly GCA_964017065.1. Lineage (NCBI taxonomy): Eukaryota > Metazoa > Porifera > Demospongiae > Haplosclerida > Chalinidae > Haliclona > Haliclona indistincta. The sequence continues at coordinate 235,445 of OZ024790.1, read as the reverse complement.
GCACATGTTTCTTTTTCTATAGATTCAGTCTACTGTGTTATGTTCAGATTAATAGCAGGTTTGTTGATGTGTTGCACGTAAGTAAGCTAGCTAGCTTTTTGCTATGTTGACAACTTAAAGCTAGACTAATAAACGCACACAGCGCGTATAAAAGACTCTAGGCTACTACCATTCTCAACGTTCGCTGGAGTCCAAGATCAGCCACTGCCACGCGTAACGCAAAACAGCGTTTGTGGGTGTGGCAGCCGGGTCACAGCACGTGTTTTTGAAAAAGAAGGAACGCTTGTGCTGCAGAAACTTATCGGTCATCAACCATTGTTTTAAAAATAATCTGCGTAGGTTTATTGTTGCCATGTAGCTGTAGTATAAATACCTTAGACGACGAATCATCGGCAACTACAGGATTTAGAGCGCCTTGACAGAAATAGATGCCCTAGCGCTACGTGCTCACATGATGGGTTCCCGCGGCACTCTAAATCCGAGATCTGTACACGCGCAAATTGCGCACTCAACTCACCGTTCTGGATCTCCTTTTCAATGGCAGCCTGGGCCGCCTGGCGGCGAGTTTGTCTCCCTTTCCCTTTCTGACGGCTGCTCGCTGTCCTTTTCGCCACTATATAGCAAATAAATTTACTTTCCAATCTCAATACATAAACAACTCACTGATTCAGTCCTTTTCGTGGTGCAGTGCTGCTATCCACCGGAAAGTCTAACACAATTCAAGCAGTATTGGCGACTGATGTGGTATCAGATTTTACGCTATTTACTAGTTACACATACAAATGTGGAGAACCGACGCGTGCTCTCTCTAGATTATACACATGCGCAATTGCAACAATTAACCGGTAGATAGGCTATAGGCTAAGCGCAGTACCATTGAGGTATAATGGTAAAAATGAGATGGATTATTAATAGATTATTACCTAATACCTTTGCATGTTGCTCGACAGCAGAAATTTAAAAACAAGTTAGCGTTGGTTACTATAGGCTAACTATGTTATACGCCAACACCCATTTCACAATCTCTGTTGTCAAACAATGTACTTGCCAAAGGCTGTACAAGCAAGAGGATAAGTTATTGATGAAGCCAAGGAGATTTTAAGGGACTATACGCCGAAATAGAGAAACGGCTCAATTTGCGTGCTGTTTTTTTCTGGCTCACCGTCTAGTACTCTACTGAGTCTTGACTTAATAATTATTATTATTACAGATCATGATACTAATGATGTAGATGAACCAATAGCTACATAGCTAATAATTATTTATTAAGAAAATTTTGATGCATGTATCAAAATAATTAATAATAATAAAAATTAATTATAATTATTATTAACAACAGGAAACAGAGCACAATATAGATTATACCTGACAGCTATTATTAAACGATAATTTGCAAATAAATAATTTTTAAGAAAAAAGAACACAAACAAGAAAGAAAAAGATTTCTTACGAAATCAAAAGGATGTAGGGATGGAGATATAATGAAGAAATCTACTACTGGTCCACAATGTAAACAAACAAGGAACTAGCATGGAATGGTAACACGACTGACTTGCTAACAGACCATAGATCCCTACATCAGTGGCTGTACATAAGATCAATATTTTGTGACAAGCTGAAATGCAGTTTAAACTATGATAATAGTTAAGCGTAGTTCTAGCAAATGCTCCGAATGAGTACAGGGGTGTGTCATCAATGACCAACTACGCATGCGTATAAACTTTCACCATGAGGATGCTGGCTGGAACATCTACAATATTGAGCAGTAGGACCAAATAAGCTGCTCCATTTACTTCAACATCCTCCGATCCACTTGTTATCTTCTCCGTTGAGGCTTGTTTGGATGAGTATAGCCGACGTGAATTTTGGGATCAAGCGAAGGAGCTAATGTGTTTGGTGCTTCCTAGCAACAGCTATTATGCAGGGGCTGTAATGATATTCATCATCCGATGCCACAGCACCCACTGATGTAGGGATCTATGGTCTGTTAGCAAGTCAGTCGTGTTACCATTCCATGCTAGTTCCTTGTTTGTTTACATTGTGGACCAGTAGTAGATTTCTTCATTATATCTCCATCCCTACATCCTTTTGATTTCGTAAGAAATCTTTTTCTTTCTTTTATCTATGGATTGCGATATTATCAACTAGTCACATGATGTTACTAAATATAGACCATCTAATGCTGTGCTATTACCATCAGCAGAGTATTGTCTGTTACTGGGTGCTCCTAGGAGACACTGTCCTGGCACAATGATAGAAATTGTTAACTAACCACACCCATTACTATGTAGATTATACCACTCTCAAGGATTGTGTGTCCTTTATTCAGAGGTCACACTCTTGTGTTGAGTAGCATTCACAGTGCTGGTTGTCACACATGTCATGTGACCCACACTGAGCAGTCCTGGGTGGTGAAGGGGTTAGTGCCTGTCTCATCTGTGGGTCCCAGTAGTATCCCGTCATGTATAATAGTGACCACAGTATGGTTTGTAGTGGTAGGGAGGGAGCTGGTGAACAGTTTCACTAGTGTTGTGATGGAAATAAAATCCTTTGAAAATTCAAAGCACTAGAAAACTGTGATCTTCTTTCAGCACAGCTATTCTCGTAGAACAGACTTTTTTTTCTCTCGAGCCTCAGGATAAATAATTGAAAACAGCCACGGTATATTTGTTGTCAGAAGAGGTAAATGAGCACCCGTACAAACAGGGGCTGAACGGCTTAGTTTGTCTCGTGCAGTAGCTTTACACTCTGTGTTCGAGAATAGAAAACACACTATTCTCACGAGGATACATACGAACTAAAATGTTATCAGCAAAGACTACACATTACAACAGTTACAACTAGTAACAGGTTCGTGACCACTTTTCAGTGAAGTCAACAAGCTGCTTGTTAGTGTTTTACAACACTTGTGCTGTAACAAACAACTGTTAGTGAAACAGTGCTGTTATCGGAGTGTAGGCAGAACAGTCTAGTCAAGCACCAGAGCTCAACAATGTGCTGTCACTGTGAATCAGCTCCTAATACAAAATAAATAGGAATGTGCACCAGTTGCTAATCCCTGTTGGTATATTGTATTTAGACCTCAGCTAAGCGATGTTGACCAATCAGGTTGCGTACCTGCGGTTCTATACATCTCATAATGGAATCCCACCACTCGGCGCAGTTTACGGTTCTGTGCGTGGATTTCTACTGAATATTTTTAGCGACACACGCGTGTCTTTGCTTGTCGTTCGTGTCATTTCTGTTTTCTATTGCTATCGTCTAAATCAGTTAGACTGCACATCCAATCTGATCTACGCGGTGTAGAAGCCCTCGTGCCGTTACCATAGCGCCATCGCTACGCTCGGACGCTATATAGCAATGGATCTTGGGCTTCTAAATCGCGTAGATCCACTATCTGACTATTATTTAGATGTACTAGCTCACAATGTTGTCTCTCTAGCTACTGCAGTCAACACTTGTGAGTGTAGTGCCTCGAAAATATGGTATAAAAATTACAAAAATGATATTATTTTATTATGTTTTATCCACTATTTTTATGTGCAGAATGGATACACTGCTCTGATGTATGCTGCTCTGAATGGTCACACAGCCACTGTACAATACCTGGTTGAGAGAACAACAGCTCAAGTTAATGCCACAAATAATGTGAGTCATAGTAACAGTGTACAGTGTATTACTGTACATGTACATTGGGTACTTGTGAATAAACACAAGTATCATTGATAGCAATTGAGTGATAGAACTGGCATTGATAATACAGTACATGTGGATAAGCAACAAGCTCATATTCCAACATGTATGTCAGAAGGCTACAGCAGTGGTACTATTATGTGTTTCAGACGAAATATTGAACTCTTTGATTGTTTTGTGTATACAAACTGATTTTAGTATTCACTAGTACAGCTTATAGAGTCCTGGCTTTATCTGTCTATCAAATAATCTAACACTAAATACCATAAAGGAAAGGAAAGCTAGTTTCTTGCTACTTGGCAGTGTTTCTGCTGTTCTGTATGGAAAATAGTGCCCAAATAGTATTTTGAGTCAGTGCACTACACAACTTGAAGCTACCAAATGCATACAACAAACCTGCACTGCTGCAAACCAATACTGTAACACAAAGTAGTCGTACAGACAAATTCACAGAAATTGTAGCCTAGCATTATAACAAAGCTATTATGACAGTAACATACAGCGACTTCTCATCGACAGCTAATGAACATGTGTGCTATTTGAGTCAGCTTCACCCTCTTGTAAGAACAGTAGAAACAGCTTTACAACTGCATCAACTAAGAGCAATGCAGTGAGTGTGTCAGCACATCTCCATTGATCCCTCCGTTTATATTTACTGTATTATCTATGGATTGTGATATTACCAACTAGTCACATGATGTTACTAAATATAGACCATCCAATGCTGTGCTATTACCATCAGCAGAGTATTGTCTGTTACTGGGTGCTCCTAGGAGACACTGTCCTGGCACAATGATAGAAATTGTTAACTAACCACACCCATTACTATGGAGATTATACCACTCTCAAGGATTGTGTGTCCTTTATTCAGAGGTCACTCTCTTGTGTTGAGTAGCATTCACAGTGCAGGTTGTCACACATGTCATGTGACCCACACTGAGCAGTCCTGGGTGGTGAAGGGGTTAGTGCCTGTCTCATCTGTGGGTCCCAGTAGTATCCCGTCATGTATAATAGTGACCACAGTATGGTTTGTAGTGGTAGGGAGGGAGCTGGTGAACAGGTTCACTAGTGTTGTGATGGTGACTGGGTAGGATCAGAGAGAGCATGTTATAGCTGCTGCGGTCATGTGACAGTCATGTGTTTATGATGGCTCTATGGGTAGTCATTGTTCAGTGACTCTTATTGATATGCTTAGTTCACAATATTGCAATTGATAGAAATTACTGAGACACTTAGGTTACACTGCTCCTGATTCACTGCAAACTGGATACATTTCTATTCATTAATTTTAGTCATGTCGTTTAGATGAAACCAGGTATAAAATAATTTGAGTGATACCACTGCCTAGTGGGGTTTGGTATAGAATTTGGGAGTATTTTGAAAATTGATCGTCGTTCAGAAAGTTTCTAGAAAAAAAATTGAAAATTTAAGCCCTCCAATAATGATACCCTATACCAGGGTACTGTATGATACACTGCTTAGCAATAGACACTGGACTCAGTAATAGTTAGACCATAGATATTTATGATATTACAGTACGGGATAGGAAACCGCACTTAATTGGGTGGTCGATGCGCATTACCTTTGACGTCACAATGACGATTACATTTTCCGTGTATTTTCCGCGTCCGTGTATTGTGCTCTCCGTGTTTTAAATAAACGGAGAATCTCTGATAGCACAGCCAAGAATCTACCGAGAACTTCGCCTTTTTAAACGGTCAAAGAACGGCTAGTTGTCTGGATATCCAGCCCAGTACACATCGTAGGGTATGTACCGCTGGTTTAGACCTTACAAAGCGCCATTGATCCAGCCAGTATGGAGAATTTGTGGCTACAGAATCCTGACCAACGGAGACGAGTTCGTGTCTATAGCGAAAAAGTATACTTCTTGGCAATGTACTAACTGGTTCAGTACACCCAGACGACTAATGGCTTTGTATTAGTACCAAAATCAAGTCATAGAACCTTTGCCTCTTCGAGAATTTGTGTGTACAGATCTGTAATCCGCCATTATAGTCACAAATCTTCTATTTGCCGTGAGGTGCCAGTACTGGTATCCATTGAAGGCCGGTAGTATGAAACACGCAATCTTCAACAACACAATAAATGCACTAGAATAGCCCAGAGACAGCAAAAGGAAGCTGTACAGGCAAAAAACTACACCGCGCTCGTCTGCTGCTAATTAGTAATCACTGCTACGCGCGGTAATGTGCATCGACCACCTCGACTTGACGTTAGTTTCCCATCCCGCACTGTAATATCTATGGTTAGGCAGTGCATCCGGTCCAAGCGTCCAAGCATAGCGAGGGCGCTTTGGTAACAGCGCAAGGGCTTCCAAACAGTGCAGATCTGATTGGATACGCTGTCCAACTGATTTAGACCATAGCAACATCAAACAGAAACGACGTGAACATAGCACACATGCTCAGTAGATGATAGCGCCCACATGATGCCATGATGCTCAGCAATGTTGTTGTAAGAAGGTCGATTGTACTTAGCCTAACCACCAACAAACAAATGGACTAAGTAGCGCTCCATGAAGCTTGTTTGCAACTTGCTGTTGGCACTAGAGTCTCTGGTGTTCAGAAATCAGTTCAGGCTCACTCCACTATTCTATTGTACTAGTTATAGTGTTTGATCAGATGAATATTAAAGTAGCTCTTGTACCAGCTCTGTACACCTTCTATCCTCTTATAGAGCTCATGGACTGCCTGTCATTGGGCTGCTAGTAATGGTCGCCTGGAGGTGGTGAAGCTACTAGTATCCTATGGAGCCAACAGACAGCTAAGGGATAAGGTGAGTGTCACTGAGGTGATGAGATTATGTGTTAGTGAACGTATAATTTTGTATTTACATGTGTCATAGCAGATAAACTTGTTCTAGCCTGCGGGCAACAATTTAGTTGTCAGCTATCTCACAACAGTCTAAACAATCTGGAACACTCCTCAAATCTACATAGCCGACACCATAGCCTTAGTGCACGATCAGAATCAGACATGTATTATGTGTTAATTATTTTTGATCCTTGCTGTGGTTCGTCTGCACTAGGACTCTAGTGCGCATTCAATATCAATTTAATCCCGTCTGCGCTACATGTTAATACAAGTTGATGTTGCATGTCAAAATCATTGATTTGTCTGCACTAGTTTCCTACTGTTGTTTACGTCACATGACATGATCGATGTCAATCTGGCTTTATTCTAGAATTCAAGTTGGGCGAAGTATGCGCCGATAAATAATTGGGAGGACGAGTGATGTGTAGATCTCAAAACAATACTGGTACTAGTATGATTCAAGCTCTAGATAGGATAGGACAACACTGATACAATGATGCTGCTTCCTGTTAGGAGATTAAAGAGTGTGGGATACACCATTCTTTTCCTTCTTGTTATTATGAAGGAAAAGAGTGTGAGGTACACTACACAACATGTCTATGCCTCTAGGTACTGTAGTCATGTGAGTCATGATCATTGAGATCAGTACAACATGAGGAAAGAGCCTTGAGCTGGACAGTAACCAGTACAAGTGTGTGATATCACTGTATAATAGTTACTAATTGAGGGAGCTTCATTACTGCATGATAACCATTTTATTGACTGTCTTCATCATCACCTGCAGGGTGGGTATACTCCACTGGATCTAGCTAAGCTGAATGGTCGTCATCAGTCTGTTGTTGACTACCTAGTGACACTTGGTGAGTATATTCACACCATGCAGTAACCATGACAACATGAATTTGTTTTTGCTTGGTGTTCACATTCTCAAGTGAGGGATACTGTACGTAATCTGCTCATAAGTACATCTGTGTGTGTGTGTGTGTGTGTGTGTGTGTGTGTGTGTGTGTGTGTGTGTGTGTGTGTGTGTGTGTGTGTGTGTGTGTGTGTGTGTGTGTACAGAATATGAGTAAGCTAGTAATTTTGAACGGATATGGAGCACATAATGAGAAAGGAGCATCAATCAAACTCCAATAGACCTTTTCCAAATCTGTATACTTGGTAGAAAATCTGTATACTTAGTAGTCAAGAACGTACAGTAGTGATTGGGAGATAGGCTTTCACCACACCACTACACTGTGAGTAAGGCAACGACATCAACAAGGCTTGCAGGTTTTGTTTCTCTGTAATAAAGCTGCATAATTCACAAACTCTGCTGGGTGTGGTTAAGGGTACTACGTGGCTCACTTCTGAACATAGCAGCTAGCTGTAGCCTAGTAAACAGCTAGTACAGATGAATACAAGTGGTGTTGATGCTTGTGTTATCAGCTGTGAGGCACAATTGGTAAATTTTAAAGCACCCTAGCATAGAATAGTGGGTAAATGTTTGAGCATAATCTGCTCATGCCTAGTTTCAGACAAGAATTTGAAAAAGTTCAATAGTTTTTGGATAGTGCAGTAAACTGTTTGTTGTGGCTTGTATTAGCAGTATTGACAGTGGGATACCTTATAAGGGAAAAGCTAGTGTGCATGTTGGTTGTCATAGTCAATGCTGGTTTGCATGTGATAACAGCTTCCCTGTATTGCACAATTGTTATCAGGTGTGGCTACTAACCACAACTTGCAACTTGCAGTACATTCTCAAGTAGCTTTTTGCCAGTACTATTATTTGCAAAATTTAGTACCAGTGAACATAATTTAATGATTGTCATTACTGAATTAACAGGTCTGCATTGATTTTAGGGTGCGTGGGTTTGAATCCTATACTGTCTTGTAGTTTGTTCACGATTGAGTTCGAATCCAGCATCAGAAGTTTTTAATATTATTTTAACACGTCTATAGTTTAATACCCGCAAAGTGCACAAATCCTACAAACCATATCTGTAAATAATTGTAACTCTAAGGTACTTGCAATATCTTACAGAGAGTATCAAACACCAGTAGAAACACTTCGGGAAAGTACCTTGACAGAAATGTCAAGGTACGTATATACCTACACAGCATTGATGTCATCGACGGTTAGCAATGATACTAGGCAAGCATTTTAGACGATATTCTGACTGATGTAGGCGAAAATAATTATAGTGAGTTAGACATGACAATGGCTGAGAGAGAAGATATGCATGCTCTTTGTGCTTTTTTATCGAGCAGCAGCAAACTCGGTCCTTCTGAGCAAAAGTCACATTATCGATGTTGAACAACTAAAGGACACATGCTTGTTGTTTTTTTGTTTTTTTTCTTTAAGCAAGTTTACACAATAGTGCAGGACAATGATTCTGCAAAGATGGCAGGAGAGCTTGCCGGAGTAGTTTTGGATTCGTATGCTTCACACAACTTAAGAAAAATCTCCCCAACTGATCGTTCTTGGTCGTCATTGGGCAGGTTCGTCTTTCCGCGCTGCGCGACTGAAACTTGGTATGGTCGAAGATGATCGATAGACAAGCAAACTGCACTCTGCAAGTCCGTCTGTACAAGTACCCATGGCTAGAAAATAAAGGTACTTGCTAAAGTCATAAATATCATTAATTCTGGTAACCCGCCACCATAAAGAGACAACTATAGATGCTAACTGTCCTGGTGCTCATGAGTGATGGTAGATCCTGTCATCTGGCTACTGTGTGATCATGAGATGAGTGGCTGCTTCAGAATTGTGACAATAGTACGGAAAAGTTCAGGATTTTGACCCCTGTGAGAATTGGAAACACGCACGTTCCGCAAGTACAGTACTGGTCACTTGCAGGGTATACCCACGGGTAAATAAACTTGCTGTAGTGAAAGTTCAATGCATTTAGAGCCTCATTATTAAGCATCATGGTTACTCACCTTGATGGCTGTTGCTGGTGATTGAGATTTCTCTAAAGACAAAGCTGACTGCCTAGCAGCTTGTAGGGTAGATTGATGATGCATGTGCAAAAAAGCCGACATGAACTGACAATGGCAAATCCACTCACACATCCTGTCATGATCACTTGTACTGATGCTAGCCAGCAATTATCTACTGCATGCACACTTGTAAGATACTTATAATACTTTTAAGAAAATAATGGCTAGCTCATGTACTCATAATAAATATAGGTTAGACGACGGAACGAGGCAACTACAGGATTTAGAGTGCCGTGGGAACCGATGTATAGACGTTCCGAGCGCGTAGCGCGAGGGCGTCTATTTCGGTTGCCAAGGCACTCTAGATCCTGTAGTTGACAATGATTCGTCGTCTAAGGTATTTATACTACAGCTACATGGCAACAATAAACCGACGCAGATATTTTTTGAAAAACAATGGTTGATAACCGTCCCAAAGCGACAAGTTCCTGCAGCATGAGCAGTTTCTTCTTGCTAAAAAACATGAGCTGTGACCCGGCTGCCACACCCATAAATGCCGCTTTGTGTTACACGTGGCAATGGCTGAACTTTGACTCCAACGAACAGTTAAAATGGTAGTTACTAGAGTCCAGCAGTCTTTTGTACGTGCTGTGTGCGTTTATTAGGCAAACTTTGAGATGTCAACCTAGTAAACATGGTGAGTTAAGCTTATTTGCTTTCTTACGTTTTACATGCACAACAAGTCATCGTTGCATCGATCGTAGCCAAGTACCCAGGCCTATAGACGCTGTGCTGCCCATGCCAGAAGCCAGAACACAACACGTACTGGCCCAGTAACTACCAAAGCTATATAGTACCTGTACAAAAGAAACTCATGCCAGAGGAAAACATGATCATGAGTTCAAGCGGAAAAATATGATTTCCAGCGGAAAAATACGAGTTCCCGCGGAAGAATACGTGATTAGAATTACATTGAAATGTAGTGTAATTATAATTTGCTTCATTTATATGTATTATTGTAATGTTCATTTCTATTCCTAACAGAGGATCCTTCCTACACAAAGCTAGTCCAAAGGGCTATGAGAGAGGGTCGTACTAAGCTCCTTATCATTAAAGCTCTCATCACTGGTCCTCCTGGTGTGGGAAAGACTGGCATCAGACATCTCCTGCTTGGCCTACCACCTCCTCCTAGTAGAACCAGCACACCGTTAGCAACACGAGCAACCAGAGCCATCTCTTTCTACCGCATCAAAGCCGATGGCAGCGGAGATGTTATATGGACGGAGCTCGATGATGATACCTACCTCAAATACATTGCAGAGGAGGTGAAGATGATTGAGCTCAATCCTTCTCGTGCTGTTCCTCCTCAACCAGCCACCAGCACCACTCCTGCAGCCACTGAGAGCAGTGCACAGGAACCATCTGATGTGGATCACACTCCTCCAGTGCCATCACCAGCTACCCCACTGGTCTCTAGTTCATCATCCGAAGAGAGTGTCAAGGATACTAGTCTCCTCCCGCCAGTTCCTCAGAAACCAGAAGGCACAGTTTTTAATGTTGCTCTCAAGATAGTTACTGATCCCAAACCGTCCAGGAGACCAAGAAGGAAGGAGACCAAGAAGACGTTTATTCATTTAATCGACTCCGGTGGACAGCCATCTTTTATCAGCCTTGTACCTGCATTTGTCAGGGGTAGCACGGTCAACATAGTAGCCTCAAAGTTCAACCACTCTATCAATGATAAGCTTCAGTACGAGTATGTGATAGATGACAAACATCTTCGCAAGCCAACAAAGCTAGATAAATCTCAACTTGAGGGCATTGAAGAACTCATTCGCACACTCTCGTCTGTCAAGTACTCAGAGGAAGGCAGTGGTCAAGGATCATCAGAGCCAAAGTTCCTCCTGATCGGCACTCATGCTGACAAGCACTGGTCGCTATTTGATGAGACACTATCCGGTAAGAATCGATGGCTGAAGAATAGTCTTGGTGAGCTGAAGTCAATGTGCATTAATGTTAGTCCTGAAGGAGATATTCTCCTCCCGATCAACACTCGGGTCACAAAGGGTCGCAGTGAGGTGGCGTCTTCTATAAGGCAGAAGATCATGGAAGCTTGTAGCAATGCAGAAGTAGATATACCTACTAGATGGTATATATTTGAACTGGAGGTGAGTGGCAAGGCAAAGAAGGAGGGTCGGAGTGTTCTAGGTATGGCAGAGTGTATAGAGGTAGGAAGGAATCTCAGTATGGGAGAGGAGGATGTGATGGCAGCACTAGTGTTTCTTGATGGTGCTGCTCTCTGCTTGTATTTCCGCGCTGCCGCCCCTCACTTGGTCTTCACTGACCCTCAGGCCATTCTCAGTGAAGTCACTGAGATATTGAATCTCGGCATCATCGACCTCCACCTCATTCCCTCTCAGTATCCTCTCCTTTCAAAGCATGTACCACTGGTACTGAGACTGCGAGAACAAGGGTTGTTTAACAAGAAGCTAGTAGATATCGTGTGCTCCAAGTATCGAGTGAATGAGGAGGGGAAGTGTAGTTACTCAGTGGATGACTTCCTGTCCATTCTACAGCATCTCCTGATCATAGCACCCGTGTGCATCGATGGAAACGAGCTGTTCTTCATTCCTTCCATCCTTCCTACCAACAAAAGGATTCCCTCTCTTTCTTGCAATCTTCCTCCTCTTGTTCTTCTCTGTCGCACCAGGGTAATACCTCTTGGTATGTTCTCTGCCTTAGTAGTGGCTCTGCTTGGTGATAAGCTCTTTCTTCTTGATGAAATCATTGGTCGTAATGCAGTCAGTCTCGAGTGCAAGGTCGGCGGAGGAGTAGTGCTACTAGTAGAGTGCCATGCTTGGCTTACAGTTCACTTCAATGGTAACAAGTTAGCTGCTCCTCGTATCAGAGCCGCCATCCACCACGCCATAGCTACAGTCTGCAGGCAGCGTCATCTTGATACTAAGCAGATTGTGTTCACTGATGGGTTCTTCTGTCCCTTCAAGATCTGTGAATCCATTCCTCATGCTTGTGTGGTAGACACTGCATTCTCTCCAGCTCATCTCACCTGCTCTGTTAGACCTAAGGTTGGTTGTGGTCCATGCTCTGATGATGGGATGCTGGCATGGCTGGCAGCACCAGATGGTGAGTGTGGCAGATGATGATCAGCATGTTAGTATTATAATGTATCTTTATATGTAGCCAGCACAGTCTCTGCCTCATCAGCCACTGCCACACCACAATCACCTCCTCCAACTGGTGAGATGTTATGTTTGACACAGATTGTTTGATGATGGTCTATTTTCATGTAGTCTCTGTCTCAGCATCAGCCACTGCTCAGTCTCCCTCCATCACTCTCTCATCTCCTCCTCCATCTGGTGAGCTAACAGTTGGTGCATGTCATGATGTGTATTCTGTTTGTCTGTGCAGGCACTGAGACAGTATCACGATTCCAGTTTATGGAAACATTAGCTAGCAAGATACCATCCAAATGGAAGAGAGTGGGTGTGTCTCTTGGGATAGACCAGAGTCAGCTTGATGCTATTAATATGCATCGCCTTGCCGATCCTCTTGAGTGCTTTAGTGATGTGTTCACATGCTGGCAGCAGCAGTCTACTCCACAGAGCCCAGCCAACTGGGCCACTCTTGTCACTGTGCTACGATCTAACTATGTAGGAGAAGAGGAACTGAGTGACACTATTCAGAATACATTTATGTGACTATACTATAGAGAGTGATTGGTAGTTGAGTTTAATTATTGGTTTTTTTATTTTATAAAGTTTTGTATTTTTGTTAGTTTTCAATTTTAGTTTGAACAAGTTTATTTTAATACTGATTTCAAATTTCGTTATTGTTAACTTTTTTGCAAATTAAAAATAAATTGTTTTTGACCAATAAACTCGTATTACATGATGTGATGATGTCTCACAAAGCAGCATTATCACAACACACACAGTCAGTGACTATACAAACTCAAGATCATTGAGAACGTGTTCTGAGGGTCTCCCGGCACAGTCTTGTAGCTCCCAATCTTGGGCTTTCACTAAATGTTGTGTTTTTCACACAGGCTGTCTAGCTGTAAAATTCACATACTTGCCTTTCCCACCTACACTGCAATAACCCATCATGTGGTTTCCACGTACATGTCGTGTGGATTGTACACAGGAGTGTGCATGGTAACGTCGTCACATAGTGACTTAAACTGTGCTGCATTCTGATTGGACAGTATTGGTTCTGCTACACGCACTTTTGTCTCTAGCGTAATATTCATGCCTGTTGTGCCTCAATTGTACTGTGTTATATAATGTATTGTAGCATTCCTGTACTTCAGGTATAAGTTGCCCGAGCACAAGTGTATATTAACAGCATCAACTCATGTAATGATCTCACATGATTCATTCATGCATTCCATCTTTATTATGTTTTTTGTGTGCTGCTTTCAGACATTATGCAATGGCACTTGAAGAGCATGAGGAATTGAAGAAATTATCCATATCACCATCACATAGTGAAGAATATCGTACAATGATTACACAATGACATACCACACAGGACGAATACATGTATTAGCACTGACATGTGTAGCTCATAATGATAGATTAGTTTGATACACATATTATACCACTGTATCAAACATAGTTTTCACACACTGTTTGATTGATTCATGTTTGTCTGAATTCTCATCTACACTAGGTTATTATACCTGAACAACAGATCAGACCTTAATGTGTATTGCAGACGTATCAAGCATTGCTCAACTATGTAATGAAATTTGATATTGGTAGAAATAAAGATTACAAATATGAATAGTTCTTGTTAGTGCTGATGGTTGTGCACTGAGAGCTAGGAGTAGCATTTCACTAGATGTAAACATCCAGGTATCATGGAATACCACCGCTCATCAGCAGCCTTGGGCAACACTCACTATAGCATAGTGTATATCTGACTTGATAAGATGCACACACAACTTACTTTGGCACTAAGCACATGAGTAGCACCAACTAGTCAGTTGGAGCATGTCATTAATTACTACACTGGTCACAAACTGGTCAAGTACTGCAGCATGCAGACAAAACTTAGATCAATTTGAACACTAACATGACTAGCTATGGTCACAGCAGGCTAAAAGCAATAGGAAGACACTCAAGGGGAGGGACAATGGTAGCTAGGACAATGGTAGACAGGGGAGTGACAATGGTAGCTAGGAGAGGGACAATGGTAGCTAGCTAGGAGACGGACAATGGTAGATAGGGGAGGGACAATGGTGTATAGGGAGGGACAATGGTAGGTAGGAGATAGACAATGGTAGCTATGAGAGGGACAATGGTAGATAGGGGAGGAAAATCGGTAGTTAGGCCAAAGGTAGCTAGGAGAATAATGGTAGCGAGAGGAGGGACAATGGTACCTAGGACAATGGTAGACAGGGGAGTGACAATGGTAGATAGGGAGGGACAATGGTAGCTAGAAGAGGGACAATGGTGGCTAGGAGAGAGACAATGGTAGCTAGAAGAGAGACAATGGTAGACAGGGGAGTGACAATGGTAGATAGGGAGAGACAATGGTAGCTTGGAGAGGGACAATGGTAGCTAGGAGAGAGACAATGGTAGCTAGAAGAGGGACAATGGTACACAGGGGAGTGACAATGGTAGATAGGGAAGGACAATGGTAGCTAGAAGAGAGACAATGTTAGCTAGGAGAGAGACAATGGTAGCTAGGAGAGAGACAATGGTAATCATGAGATAGACAATGGTAGCTAGGAGAGGACAAAGGTAGATAGGAGGACAATGGTAGCAAGGAGAGGGACAATGGTAGGTAGGTGAGGAACAATGGTAGCTAGGAGAGGGAAAATGGTAGATAGGGGAGGGACAATGGTAGATAGGGGAGGAAAATCGGTAGTTAGGCCAAAGGTAGCTAGGGGAATAATGGTAGCGAGAGGAGGGACAATGGTACCTAGGACAATGGTAGACAGGGGAGTGACAATGGTAGATAGGGAGGGACAATGGTAGCTAGAAGAGGGACAATGGTGGCTAGGAGAGAGACAATGGTAGCTAGAAGAGAGACAATGGTAGACAGGGGAGTGACAATGGTAGATAGGGAGAGACAATGGTAGCTTGGAGAGGGACAATGGTAGCTAGGAGAGAGACAATGGTAGCTAGAAGAGGGACAATGGTAGACAGGGGAGTGACAATGGTAGATAGGGAAGGACAATGGTAGCTAGAAGAGAGACAATGTTAGCTAGGAGAGAGACAATGGTAGCTAGGAGAGAGACAATGGTAATCATGAGATAGACAATGGTAGCTAGGAGAGGACAAAGGTTGATAGGAGGACAATGGTAGCAAGGAGAGGGACAATGGTAGGTAGGTGAGGGACAATGGTAGCTAGGAGAGGGAAAATGGTAGATAGGGGAGGGACAATGGTAGATAGGGGAGGAAAAACGGTAGTTAGGCCAAAGGTAGCTATGGGAATAATGGTAGCGATGGGAGAGACAATGGTAGACAGGGGAGTGACAATGGTAGATAGGGAGGGACAATGGTAGCTAGAAGAGGGACAATGGTAGCTAGGAGAGGGAAAATGGTAGACAGGGGATTGACAATGGTTGATAGGACCATGGTGGTGATGAGATAGACAATGGTAGCTAGGAGAGGAACAAAGGTAGATAGGAGGACAATGGTAGCAAGGAGAGGGACAATGGTAGGTAGGTGAGGGACAATGGTAGCTATGAGATGGACATAGGGAGGGACAATGGTAGCTATGGGATGGACAATGGTAGCTAGCTGAGGAATAATGGAAGATAGGGGAGGGACAATAGTAGCTAGGACTATGGTAGCTAGGACTATGGCAGCTAGGAGAGGGACAATGGTAGCTAGGAGAGGGACAATGGCAGCTAGGAGGGGGACAATGATAGATAGGGGAGGGACAATGGTAGCTAGGAGAGGGACAATGGTAGCTAGGAGAGGGAGAATGGTACACTTGGTGTTGTGTCTACTGGTCTTATTTGTTGGTGTTTGTACTGAAGGTGGTATTTTTAATTTGCTTTTTGCTAGTCACAGGTATCTAGGGCTGTCTATGATGATCTGTAATAAAAAGTGTGTGTTCCTTTCACGTGTCAGTTCCTGTAATGTTTCCTTTGCTGTACTGTCGTCTTAATAAACCTTCGAGTCAAATGCCACACTTGGAGAGGGAGAATAGTACATTAGGAGAGAGACAATAGTACACTAGGAGAGGGACAATGGTAGCTAGGAGAGGGACAATGGTACGCTACGAGAGGGACAATGGTACACTAGGAGAGGGACAATGGTACACTACGAGAGGGACAATGGTACATTAGGAGAGGGACAATGGTACATTAGAAGAGGGACAATGGTACATCAGGAGAGGGACAATGGTACATCAGGAGAGGGACAATGGCACACTAGGAGAGGGACAATGGTACACTAGGAGAGGGACAATGGTACACTAGGAGAGGGACAATGGTACTCTAGGAGAGCGACAATGGTACATTAGGAGGGACAATGGTACGCCAGGAGAGGGACAATGGTACGCTAGGAGAGGGAGAATCGTACACTAGGAGAGAGACAATGGTACATTAGGAGAGGGACAAGGGTACATTAGAAGAGGGACAATGGTACATCAGGAGAGGGACAATGGTACACTAGGAGTGAAGTACACTGTGAAGTGTTCTCCATATCACCCAGCATCCAATGGACAAGCTGAGAGGGCAGTCCAGACATTCAAGGAGGGCCTGAACAAACCACTCAAGGAGACATGGCAACTGGTCTGGTACGATTCTTGTTCCAATACAGACTAACACCACACTCAAGCTATAGGTAGCTAGGAGGGACAATGGTAGCTAGGGGGGACAATGGTAGCTAGGAGAGGGACAATGGTAGCTAGGGGGACAATGGTAGCTAGGATAGGGAGAATGGTAGCTAGGGGGACAATGGTAGCTAGGGGGACAATGGTAGCTAGGGAAGGATAATGGTAGCTAGGAGAGGGACAATGGTAGGTAGGACATGGTAGATAGGGATGGACAATAGTAGCTAGAAGAGGGACAATGGTAGCTAGGACAATGGGACAATGGTGCGCTAGGAGAGGGACAACTGTACGGTAGAAGAGGGACAATGGTACGCTAGGGTAGGGACAATGGTACACTAGGAGACAATGGTATGCTAGGTGAGGGACAATGGTACACTAGGAGAGGGACAATGGTACACTAGGAGAGGGACAATGGTACACTAGGGGAGTGACAATGGTACATTAGGAGAGGGACAATGGTACTCTAGGAGAGGGACACTGGCAGGATAGTATGTAACGCACACATGAGAAAACACTGTGATTGTCTTGATAACAATTATCTCATAATAATGTACCCAAAGCCCTTGCTAGCTAGCCTAGTGACACCACTGATGGTACAAGCTATGATATTTGTCAGTCTAGATCTAGCTCAGCAACACACATCAGTATATGGAGGATATAGTTTTTGTTTCTCCTGATCATCAAACACTTCAACTAGCTCAATAACATTCTCGTGTTTCAGCTTCTTCAATATTTTTTCTCTATAAATAGAGAGAGAGAGAAAGGGAGGGAGTGAAAGAGGGAGAGGGAGAGGGAGAGAGAGAGAGAGGGGAGAGAGAGATGGGGGGAGAGAGGGACAGAGGGGGAGGGAGAGAGAGAGGGAGAGAAAGAGAGAAAGAGAGGGAGGGAGAGAAAGATACGGAGGGAGAGAGAGAGAGAGGGAGGGAAAGGGAGAGAGAGAGGGAAGGAGAGAGGAACGGACGGAGGGATCTAGAGAAAGAGGGAGAGAGGGAGGGAAGGAGAGAACACATGAGTCAATCGATCTGCACCATCTCTCCCGTACCTCTGTACATTAGCCTCTCCGTTAGTGATTCTTCTCAATCTTCGTTGTTTCATTATCTTGACTGTTCTTCTACACAATGTCACACAGTCCAGCATCTCCTTCACTGATAGTGGTACAGTAGCAGTTATGAGTGTTCATTTCTGGTTTTTAGCGCTCCTGAATTCAGCAGTTGCCGAGAAATACTTCTGATTAGCCTGTGAGAGGTAAGATAGCACATGCACACACACTGAATAGAGCACAGCACACTCACCTCTTGTACTTTCTTCTCAGCTGCTAAAGGGTTAACAATTTCTAAACCCTACATGGAGGTATGACAGAAATACAGTAACCAGCTCTTTCCTTCACCGTTCCCCTCCTTTCCACCAAAATATAAAGTAGCTATATCCCAATACAGTGGACTACATCATAGCTATGATCCAGACAACACTATAGTGTACCTGTAGTGGTGTGAAGGCTACACTTGATGCTGTGCCTGACACTGCTCCTCTGATGGAGGTCTTACCACCATACACCTGAGCCTTGTTGACTCGACGCTAGAGGGTATGAGAGAGAAAGAAGTGACTCACATTATACTAATGTCAGTGGTGTCGCTATAATTTAAGCAACACGGCCCCTTGCTCTGTGAAATTTCCATTGCAAAGTCGGGTTAATATTCCTGTGAAAACACCATGGCAAGGTAGTGATCAAGGGCAGGATGGAATCTCATGAACATGCAAACAATGACTAGAACAGGTCTACTGCTGCAAGGAGCAGGGACAGATACAGAAGAGTTGAACCCCTCTTAGAGGACACCCCTCATCCCTCTCTTACTGACTCCCAAATATAACCCACATAATGTATAATAAACCCCTAACCAGAGAACACCCTCTCTATAATCGGCAATTTTTGTTGGTCTCAATGGTGTCTGCCTTAGAGGGGCTCCAAATTTTACTAATAAATTATTTATTGATATTCATGAACATAATAATGTTTGTTGCTTGTTGCCTGTATGGACAGTCGAGATCTTGGCCCAGAAACGTTAACACTGCTACAATGCTACTGATAGTATTCTGTTAGCAGTTCATGAAGGAACTGACACGCCATTACATCACACTTTGGCAAAGGGAGGTCAGCTGTCCCAATGAGCCCTCTTAGGCAGAAATAACCAAATGATTATTGACAAATTTCATGGCACACTACGCTCCATGTTTCAAATTCCTGACTAATGTACATGTGTCAGCAAACAGCTGTTCCATTAGGGATGACATGGATTCTTGTAGTAATTTATTAGGATCATTAGTTCTTGTCTAAACACTGCATTCCTGTCTAACCTGTAATCTTTTAGATATTGATATCTGTGTCTTCTTATCAACAGCAGTATGTACTTCTGTTTGGTCTTTCGTAACCTGTACAGAGAAGAGGGCACACTCAGTCACTCACTCACTCATCCACCAGCTCAGTTGCCCGGGCACTGGACATAAGTTGCTCGGGCAGGCCAGGGTGTAGCTACACCACTGAGTATGTGACTACATGTAGTGACTACAGTAATAGTTCATTACTAACCATCTCACAAGCCTCCAATACAGCATCTAGCTCCTCCTGGTCTAATTTCTGCCTATAGAGAGAGAGAGAGTGGAAGAAATTCACACACACACACACACACACACACACACACACACACACACACACACACACACACCCTTGTGTAGTAGATGCAGTAACAGACACCACCATTATAGTAGCAGCAGGTAGGATATCAGAGAGATCCACTTTAGTCACCTCTAGATCATTCTGTAATAACTGCACCATTACATCATTATGATGTCATCATTAATACAAGCCCCGCCCACCTGTACAGTCCTCATGTAGTCATGTGCTAGGTACACCATTGACTCCAGCTCAGGGAATCTCTTGGAATATTTATCACGTACATATAATATGAATGATATCTATATAACAATAACACCACACCCACTGAATACAGTATGATAGTACCATGTCTATATAACAATAACACCACACCCACTGAATACAGTATGATAGTACCATGTCTATATAACAATAACACCACACCCACTGAATACAGTATGATTGTACCATGTCTATATAACACCACACCCACTGAATACAGTATGATAGTACCATGTCTATATAACAATAACACCACACCCACTGAATACAGTATGATAGTACCATGTCTATAGAACAATAACACCACACCCACTGAATACAGTATGATAGTACCATGTCTATAGAACAATAACACCACACCCACTGAATACAGTATGATAGTACCATGTCTATATAACAATAACACCACACCCACTGAATACAGTATGATAGTACCATGTCTATAGAACAATAACACCACACCCACTGAATACAGTATGATAGTACCATGTCTATAGAACAATAACACCACACCCACTGAATACAGTATGGTAGCATTATAGAGTCTCAATGAAAACAACAGCCTATCATGCCTGTATCATGCCTGTCTCCATGACTGGAGCAAGTCCAGTCATGGAGACAGGCATGAAATACACTTATGTTATTATGCTCAACTATTAGAGCAGTCAGATAGATATTGTGCACTTGAACTACGTCTGTGCTTTATGTATAAAGTTCTATCAGTCATGAGGACCATCACATACCAACTGATACACCCAAATGCTTAACCCTCTGACGCCTACGCATCCCGGTAGAAATTTATTAAGATGACAGTCTCCACGTACTCAAATGATCATATGATAACTCACTGATTTCATTATCTGTCTCCACTACAAGGTTGTTAGCGTCCACTATCACCCGATACTCAGGATCAGCCTCGACTGGTCCTCGTGACGTCACTATATCAATCACGTGATCACAATGTGATTTGTGGGCGGGGCACATACCTTCAGTTGGATTCTCCAGGTAGTATTGTACCTTGTCCATGACCTCAGTGAACTGTACTGAGCCTAGTTACTGATAAGAGGACCATGACGTCACTAACCTCTCTGCTCTCTCCTAGTTTAGCTACTGCCCTCACTGACTTGTCCGCCATCTTGGCTAGATCCTCTAGTTGTTCAGCAGCAGCGTCCATTATCTCATCTCCCTCGTGTTGCTGGTCATCGTCCTCTCCAACCTCCTCAAGGTCAGCTAGTAGCTCGTCTGCTAACGACATCTTATTAGATGGGCGAGGTTTGGAATACAACAAGCTCCGCCCTATATGCCTACCGTGTACTAAGCTTATTAGTACCCGGCCTGTGATCACTACAGTCTCTTTACTGCAGTAAGTCAGTTATAGGACTGTTCGCTGCTGTTATACTACTCGCTGCTCGCACATGCGCAGTTAACTTACTGAGGGGCGGGGCTAACTGGCGGTATTCGAAAGGAATGTGCTGGTTCTTCATGTAGCCGCTAGCTCGGCTCGTTGCTAGCTGTGCTAGCTGCTTCGTACACAGACTATATCATCATCAGGTTGCGCGATCATGAGCCTAACCGAGGAACAGCAGAGCGAGCTCGAGCTGGTGAGTGAGAGAGTGTGTACGTAATATCATAGATAACAAGAAAATTAAAAAGATTTCTATCGAAATCAAAAGGATGTAGGGTTGTGAAATCTACCACTGGTCAACAATGTAAAGTAACAAGGAACAAGCATGGAATGGTAACACGATTGACTTGCTAACAGACCATAGATCCCTACATCAGTGGCTGCTGTAGTTGACTATAGCTAGTTCAGCTTAGCTTGTTGCTGTTGACTGACACCTGACGTGCATTCAGCTTGTGACAGCTTATGTACAGCCACTGATGTAGGGATCTATGGTCTGTTAGCAAGTCAATCGTGTTACCATTCCATGCTTGTTCCTTGTTAGTTTACATTGTTGACCAGTGGTAGATTTCACAACCCTACATCCTTTTGATTTCGATAGAAATCTTTTTAATTTTCTTGTTTGTGTCCTTTTCTTCTTTTTCAGTCAAGTACAGTTCAATTTCATGCAATTACTGTGCCATCTTTGTTTCCACCATTGGTTTGGTTTTCCTGTTGTTGATGGCTTTTCTTTATTATTAATAATTTTAAACTTGTAGCTAAATAATTGTTATGCTGTAGATATCAGCTCGATCGCCTACGCATGCATGAATGCAGTGCATACGAGCCCCGCCCACACTTGTTTACGGCGGTTATAATTATCTGGCAAGGCAGAATGGTGATTCTGCGCTTGCTAGCTTACCGTTCTTCGAAGACTCCAGACAAATAATTATGTGTTCTCCGTGATCTATACGGCGTGGCGAAACTCAAGCTTGTGCTTTGTCACGTGCGCTAACCACAGCTTGGTCACGTACGTATTGCGCAATCACTATAATTATTAATGGCGTCTAACACTTAGCTGACAATGGATCACGATCGAGAAATCGCGGAATTTATATCGCCGTTTCGCTAAAAACTAAGTTCAAAAGGCACATGCCAGGAGAATTTCACGACTGTTCGTGGGTGTTTTGGTCTCGACACTGCTCACGTAAAGGTGCTAGGCGAGTGGAAGAAAGAAAGAAAGAAGAAAACGAAGATGACGAAACTCGATTTTCACCGTTTCCAGGTTCGTCACTTTAGTAACAATCTCGAGCAATCTCCTTTCTACTGTAAGATGGGGCAACGCCAGATAGCAGATTTAAGTGTCTTTGGACGTATAAAATTCATCACCAGGCGAAATATCAGCGTTTGAACGCTAATACATTGTATGTAGCCGCCATCTTGTTTTCTCGTTCAACCCTACATAGGGAGACACTACCGTGTCTCCCTAATATATTACCCTCCCGGGATTGGAAACGGATCACGTGCGCCCAATAGCGTAATACATTTGCTCGCGGTCACACCGCGTCCTGCGAATCACACCTCTAAACGTGTGAACATCCATCCCAGAGAAGAGAGGTCGAGGCGTTCTCAGGCTAATCTAGGCCTTGGTTAGGTTGCTTCTTACGATATTTCTACGTGAACTAGTCTATCGAGTCTCCCGCTAGCCACTGTAGCTTGTTTTTCAGGTGAATATACTGCAAGTTTCGAGCAATCTATTGTTTCTTAGCCGTGGTAGCCTGCTTTCTGATTTGTGGGGTTATATCTACGCTAGGATTAGTTGTACCCTATGGAAAACCTGTTCTACACATTGCCTATAGATCAGTGCTTTGCATGAAAGTAGTTTTGGTCAGCCCTCGTGTCTCGTTCTACGTGTTTTAGCCACAAAATGGCTCATTACTGGACTGTTTTTGTGGGGTAGCAGATAGATATTTAGTTTAGTAGTGCTTATAATAATTACATGAGTCTATAGCTCTTGCTATGGTGTATTGCATGGGCTAAGCCTTTTTTCTCTACTAACTTTGTGTGTTGAATAATACTGCTATTTATACATGCAACTATTCACTATCACTACATTAGTCTACAAAAAATAAAAAGATTTCTATCGAAATCAAAAGGATGTAGGGTTGTGAAATCTACTACTGGTCTACAATGTAATGAAACAAGGAACAAGCATGGAATGGTAACACGATTGACTTGCTAACAGACCATAGCTCCCTACATCAGTGGCTGCTGTGGTTGGCTATAGCTAGTTCAGCTAGTTGCTGTTGACAGCCACTGATGTAGGGATCTATGGTCTGTTAGCAAGTCAATCGTGTTACCATTCCATGCTTGTTCCTTGTTTCATTACATTGTAGACCAGTAGTAGATTTCACAACCCTACATCCTTTTGATTTCGATAGTAATCTTTTTATTTTCTTGTTTGTGTCCTTTTTTCTTTTTCAGTGAAGTGCAGTTCAATAATATCATGCACGTACTGAGCCGTCTTTGTCATGGTTTCCACCATTAGTTTAGTTTTCCTGTTGCTGATGGATTTTCTTTATTATTAGAGACCTTTAGATTCACGTTACGTCTAACGTGTAACCTGTAACTCGCGTTTGGTGTTACAGGTAAAATTCCGTAGGTGATTTAGATTTTACAGACGCCTCAAAGTACTTCTGGTTAGACGGCTACGCAGGAAGACGAAGAGCGATCAGAATTCACGGTTTTGTACCAAGACATGGCTTTTATATGCTAGAATCAACTGCCAGAACAAGTTTGTTGCCCCAGATGAGCTTCCAGCAGTGCAAGCGGCAAGTGAATCTATGGTTGCTCGTGTTCAGACGAGTGCTACAAACGGCAGACAGCGCATATCTGCATTCTAAATAGTCCAACATGTAGAGCAGGCATCAAGGTAAATGTTTAGCTATAACAAACGTGGAGCTGACATCATCTCGAGCAACAGGATCTACAGGGAAACGGCCAACCTGTAGACGGGGTACTACACGTTCATAACGGGGAAATTGACGCGTACTCGAACGTGTGGCAATGCTCACGTGATCATCTACACGTTACAGGTTGCACGTATGACGGAAAACGTGTAAATCTAAATGTCTCTATTAACAATTTTAAACTTGTAGCTAAAAATGATTGTTATGGTGTACATATCAGCTCGCCTACGCATGCATGCAGTGCATACGAGCCCCGCCCACACTTGTTTGTAGAC
This sequence comes from Haliclona indistincta, assembly GCA_964017065.1. NCBI lineage: Eukaryota > Metazoa > Porifera > Demospongiae > Haplosclerida > Chalinidae > Haliclona > Haliclona indistincta. Next base: position 210,624 of record OZ024790.1, on the reverse strand, counting down.
CTGTCCGTCGGTTATAATTATCTGGCAAGCGCAGAATGGTGATCCTACACGAGCTTGTCGTTATTCTAAGACTCCAGACAAATATGTGTTCTCCGTGATTCATACGGCGGGGCGATACTGAAGCTAGACTTAGCTAGTGCTTGGTCACGTGCGCTAGCCACTGCTTGGTCACGTGCGTATTGCGCAATCTCAATAATGGCGCATAACACTTAGCTGACAATGGATCACGATCGAGAACTCGCGGAATTTATATCGCCGTTTCGCTAAAAACAATGTTCAAAAGGCACCTGCCAGGAGAATTTCACGACTGTTCGTGGGTGTTTTGGTCTCGGCACTGCTCGCGTAAAGGCGCTAGGCGAGTGGAAGAAGAAAGAAGAAGAAAACGAAGATGACGAAACTCGATTTTCACCGTTTCCAGGTTCGTCACTTTAGCAACAATTTCGAGCAATCTCCTTGCTACTGTAAGATGGGGCAACGCCAGATAGCAGATCGAAGTGTCTTTGGCCGTATAAATTCATCACCAGGCGGAAATATCAGCGTTTGAACGCTAATACATTGTATGTAGCCGCCATCTTGTTTTTCCGTTCAACCCTACATAGGGAGGCACTACCGTGCCTCCCTAATACTGTTGCAAAATGCCTGGTCATAAAAAGCGTTTGTGTGTGTAAAGGAAGAACAAAGAGAGAGAGAGAGAGAGAGAGAGAAAGAGAAAAAGAAGCAAAACAGGCTACACAGTACAGTACACTTGAGACAAGAGCAACATGTGAAACTCAGACTTTTGTGGCTAGTGACAGTTGGTCGAGATATAGTGACCTCTGTGTTAATTTAGCGCAGATGTACCCGACAAGCTGACTAGTGTTTCTTCTGTATTGCTACTACTTTCTACTCTTGACGAGATGAGACTGACTGTGTCCAGGTAATGAAGAATCATGGATGGTAGATCTGTGTAAAAGTCCGCGGCACTCAATCACTCTCCATGGGTTGTCTTGTACACCCATGTAAGTTGTAGTACGTGATACTTCAATCTAAAAGCTATTCTATCATATACAGCGGAACAATCACGCTACGTCGATGAGTCATCGCTGGCTGTTCTAGTTCCTACAGTTCGTCACTGTTTATGTCGCTGGTTACTCCCTCTGATTTCGAAATAATGCCTACTTCGGAATCGGTGTGTCCGCGTGAAAGTCCGTAAACTACGGTCGTTTCCAATCCCGGGAGGGTAATATATTATCTATGGTAATATGACTAGTCGTCTGTATACGTAGTCTACAATCAGTGTTAGTTAGGTACGTAGCTCATACACACTAGGCAGCAGAACTACTGTGTATTATAGTGCAGGACCACAGTAGTGTGTGCATGGAGAGGGTGTGTGAGAGTGTTGGTATGATCACCTGTCAGTGGTGCTGCTCTGTGTGCTCTACTCACACAGGATAGGGAGCTGTATGATGCTAGTCGTCATGGTAGATTAGAGGAGGCTCGCTCTGCTGTGGAGAGAGGTGGTGATCCTAATTGGAAGGATGTGGTGAGTCTCCAGCTAGTCCATTCTCATTGTGTGTAGTGTACTGTACTAGATCTGCTACTATTACTAATCAACTGTAATTTATACTGTATGTATACTAGACAGACCAGTCGTCACGCCAAGCAGAAATTTATTATTTTGGTGACGTCATGTGAAACAACAAAATGGAGCGTTTGAGGTGTGTCTGGTTGCTAGTGAAGACCGTTCTTTTGTAGGCTATGACGTTGATAGAGAACTCGAAAACATAACCTGAACACTCCAAGGAGAACTTTGGTATATTGCTATGATTATGTTGACTTCAGTTGGCTGGTGTTTAGCCAGCTTCCGTCGTTTATAGTACCAGATTTCAAAATGGCGTCGTGGAGGAACAGAATTCTCGAGAAGCTAACAACTTGTACATGCAGTGGAACAACTTATATTTAAGGTATGTTTTAAATTGAATATTGCTTAATGTGTTTTATCTGTTGTGAGCGCGTATTTGTTGCGCTAAAAAATTTCCTGACGGTGACAAACGTGACGACTGAGTTTTATAATACATAATACTCGAGAAAAACGTGATCTATAAAATTATTATGACACACAAAGCACATGTAGTTAGAAAGAACTGATCATACTACCCATGTACTTGTTCTATATCACTCTGATAATCTGTTTCATTGTCTGATTGATCAGAATCGATCACTGCTCCACTCTACAGTTCTGTCTTCAATTTCCATGTTACTTGTCAGCCGTTACGTGTTCTTTCTCTTGTAGTAGTGTTTGGGCCATGAACAACCTTCAGAACAGTTGTGTCCTTTTTTACATACACACCTTCCTGTCACACAACTAGTCTTACACTTACGGCCTTTTTGCCAAGATTGCCTTCAAAGGCATGCAGCATTGTCTTGTAAATGCTTTTTGATTATAGCAAGCATTTGGGCACGGCCTGAATGTATCATGCCTCAAATAGGCTCCACAAATTCTTTATGAATTGCATTGTGCACGATGTAATAGGGACCATTGCAAAAGGGGGTTGGGAAAGGTACAATTTCATTGAATTGTACTTCAACACGTCAAACGTTCTCCTATATTAGGTACTTGTAATTTGCAATTATTGGTGAAGCATGCATCGCCACAGTCGTGTATGCTGCATTTGATTATTGCTTGTCTTTTCTCTCCCACCTAGGAACATGGTTTGGATCACTACCAATTCTTCAGAGGTCATTGCGACACAGGTGGCATATCGCATCACTTGGTACTAATACCAAGTGGCTTCGTCGTGTTTGCCATGTGTGCACATTACTTGTGTGTTAGTGTTGTAGTGTTGTAAGTGCGCACACTTGAGTGACTGACTCTCCTGGCTGACTGTCACATTACTAGCTAATAACGACATCCTGTTACCATTTCCGTATACTAATTCAACTAGTGTCCGTATACTTCCCGTAGTTCATGTATTAGTTCTATTGGGAGATCAACTTCTAGCAACCATCCTGGCCGACGTGAACACAAATTTATATTTGCCTACCCCAGAGAGCTAACTTCAGCTTATTAGCTACTAATTGACCTAAAAAGTGTTGCAGAAAAGCAGCGAGAAAGCGTTCCAAAACGGGGTTCAAAGACGCGACTGTCGCTCAATTGCAATTGTATTGGCGGGGTAAAAAAACATCATTTTTTACAAATTTTGAACGACCGTCACTTGGAAAGCTTTAAAGTTTTTCTATTTGCCTGGCTCAGGTTTGATAGAGCGCCTTTTTATGTATCGAAAGGTATGGTCGAAATTTAGATTGAGATATGGGAAAGCGTTCCCTTTTTGGGGTAAAGTTGGGTTACTTTCAACTTCTTGCTCGTTGTACAAACAGTATCAACAGCTGCTTTCGTAAGTTCAAATTCAAATTTACCAATCTAAGCAATGGCTATTAGTGTCTATGGTGTCTCTCTAGGAGGTCAAAAGCCCTTTGTTGACGAAGAGATGGGTTCTAGAAGTCACTGCGGGGCTCGCCGACATCGCTGCAGACGGAGATCGTCCCGCCAGCGACGCATCTCTGTCGACATCATGCTATCGCAACAGGACCGTACCTGGAGTGATGGAGAGTAGCGTCAACTAGTGTGGCAAACTGTGAACCAATATAGACGACATCATTACAAAGCGACACCAGCTACCAGGAGCTTCTAGCATACTTCTGTACCACCGAATGATAACCAGCATTGACGTCCTTTTCGAGCGATTGGAGCTTACAGAGAGCCTATAGTGTATAAACGGCAAGTTTACTGTTTACTAGTTTTGGTGTGTATAAAGGAATTGTGTTGGCTTGTGCTTCAGACGAGCACCAAGCTGCTGACTCACTAGCTGCCTGCATATAATGTTGACCACATCTCTCTATACCCTTTCTTCTGTACATGAGCAACGGTCTCAAACAAGTGCAAGCCCTTGTCTGGACACAAGTAGCAAAGTAAATTACCCCTGATCATTGAGTATCAACGATGAACTTTCCTTTTTCTTAGAAATCCATTGCAAGAGTTCAAGATGTAGCGCTCAGCGTCCGCAAGATACGAGTTAACGAACAGAGGTTACTGCTCAGACTATAAACTGAGCAATCATTCTGAATTCTCTTTGATTTCACATGGCTTATATACACAAAGAGAAAATTAAAATCAATTTACACATAACTAGATGTCATAATACTGAGTCAGACTACATCTCCCCCTCCTAAGTTCGAACGTCCTCGGGCGAAAATCAGTTTCTTTTGCGGTCCATTTTCCTTCTGGTGGTTTATCCACTTCACTGGGGGGTGTCTTTTTCATTGAATTGGTAACGACTTCGCTATCAGGCAAACATGGGGAATGTTTCTTGGTAGGTGTAGTTCGACAATTCTTCCTCCTTTGTTTAGTCTTAGTCTGAGACTTGGCTGGTACTGTAGCATGAGCTCCAGTCGATGAGTCTTCTTCTTCAAGGGTGTTACTGCAGTCTTCAATCGATGTGTCTTTCTTCTTTGATTTCTTTCTCTTCGATGGTGGCCAAAAGTAATCCTCATCTGAGACAAGCTCTTCTGGACATGTCCTTAGCCGATCCAGGGCCACAAGGATAGGATCTTCTCCAGGTCTATCGACTCTTCGAATCTTTGCCGTATTTGCGTCCATTTCAATGACTCTGTACGGTCCATGATAAGGTCTAGCAAATTTTCTTAGGGGACCTGTCTTATCAGCTGGTTTGAAGAGGAATATTCGGTCGCCCTCTCTGAAGCGTGGTTATCTTGTTTTCTGGTCATAGCAGTTCTTTTGTCTCTTCTGAGCTTTTCCAATACACTTTCGTGCATCATCCCATGCCTCAGCAGTGCGACGAGCTAAATCGGCTCCATACTCCTTCAGGTCACAATCTTGACGTGTTTTCTTAACGGACAGAGCGGTTTGAGTAGGAAGACGAGGATCCCTGCCATAAATCAGAAAGAATGGAGACTCCTGGGTACTCTGTTGCTGAGAAGCTCTGTAAGCAAACAGAACAAAGGGTATAGCTGCTGATCCCAATCCTTCCCATCCCGCTCAACTGTCTTGGCCAGCATACTGATAAGTGTTCTATTAAACCTCTCTACAAGCCCATCAGTTTGAGGGTGATATGCTGTCGTGTTCACCTTCTTGTACCCCAGGACTCTTTCTACTTCTTTGAGTAATCCTGACAAGAAAGCTTGACCACGATCTGATAACTGGGAGGGAACTCCATGTCGAGCCACGATTTCTCGCACAATTAGATTAGCTATTGTAGCTGCCGTCTGGTCAGGAGTTGCATATACTTCTGGCCACTTGGTCAAGTAGTCCATGAACACTACGGCGTATTTGTTACCATGACGAGACATTGGAAACTGTATGACATCAACACCAACACGGTCAAAGGGTCCGTTGACTGGTATCGGGGTTAGTGGAGAGTGTACTGCTCGTCCTGGTGAATGAGTATTACAAATCAAACAAGCACGAGTCCAGCGTGTGATATCAGCTCTCATGCCATGCCACCAATAATGTTTCCTAAGCTCACTATGTACCTTTGTATCGCCTAGGTGTGCTCCGAACACTCCAGCATGAGCTTCAGTGAACAGCTGCTGTCGCTGACTGTGAGGTGGAATTATCCTGAGGGTACTGTCCTTCTCCACTCTGTACAACACATCATCTTCCTCAACATACTGCGAACTTGATAACACCATAGATATATTAACAGAGGGATTGGAAACTCTCGTTACTTCCGGAATAAGGCTCGTTTCGCTGACGTAATGGACGTAGGGCTTCGTGCCAGCAAATCAAGTGTTTAGGTACGCGTGTAGCAACGTCGAAAGGAACAGCTTCGATGTGTAGAGCTGTGTAGAGCGAGTAACAGAACGTCATACATGGCTCACGCCAAACAACTACTAATGTACTTTCGTCATATCAACATCCTATGTTGCTGAAGCAAGTCACTAGCAAGATAGAGGTACAACAAAAAACCTACCACAACGGACTTAAATACTAATTTACTACCAAAACAGACCATGAACCCACTATAAACTAGTACTACGCCACACAACTATCATAGACGTACCGTGTTAACTCAATCTTGGCTTGAAAAAACGCACACAGGTACTCCAAGAGGTACAACAAACTCGCGCACCACTAGGACGTACAGCCACAGCTTTATTAGGGAGACACGGTAGTGTCTCCCTATGTAGGGTTGAACGAGAAAACAAGATGGCGGCTACATACAATGTATTAGCGTTCAAACGCTGATATTTTGCCTGGTGATGAATTTTATACGTCCAAAGACACTTAGATCTGCTCTCTGGCGTTGCCCCATCGTACAATAGCAAGGAGATCGCTCGAAATTGTTGCTAAAGTGACGAACCTGGAAGCAGTGAAAAATCGAGTTTCGTCATCTTCGTCTTCTTCTTTCTTTCTTCTTTCTTCAGCGCGCCTAGCGCCTTTACGCGAGCAATGCTGAGACCAAAACACCCACGAACAGTCGTGAAATTCTCCTGGCAGGTGCCTTTTGAACTTTGTTTTTAGCGTAACGGCGATATAAATTCCGTGATTTCTCGATCGTGATCCATTGTCAGCTAAGTGTTAGACGCCATTATTGTGATTGCGCAATACGCACGTGACCAAGCAGTGGTTAGCGCACGTGACCAAGCACTAGCTTTAGTATCGCCGCGCCGTATTGTTCACAGAGAACACATAATTTGTCTGGAGTCTTCGAAGAACGGTTAGCTCGTATAGGATCGCCATTCTGCACTTGCCAGATAATTATAACCGCCGTACAGGTCTACAAACAAAATTAATATGGGCGGGGCTCGTATGCACTGCATGCATGCATGCGTAGGTGACCTGATATGTACAGCATAACAATTAGTTTTAGTTACAAGTTTAAAATAGTTAATAATATAAAAGAAAAGCCATCAACAACAGGAAATCTAATGGTGGAAACAAAGACGGCTCGGTACTTGCATGATATTGAACTGCACATTACTGAAAAGAAAAAAGGACACAAACAAGAAAATTAAAAAGATTTCTATCGAAATCAATAGGATGTAGGGTTGTGAAATCTACCACTGGTCCACAATGTAAACTAACAAGGAACAAGCATGGAATAGTAACACGATTGACTTGCTAACAGACCATAGATCCCTACATCAGTGGCTGTACATAAGATCAATATTCTGTCACAAGCTGAATGCACATCTGGCGTCAGTCAACAGTAACTATAGCTGTATTAGCTATAGTCAACCACAGCAGCCACTGATGTAGGGATCTATGGTCTGTTAGCAAGTCAATCGTGTTACTATTCCATGCTTGTTCCTTGTTAGTTTACATTGTGGACCAGTGGTAGATTTCACAACCCTACATCCTATTGATTTCAATAGAAATCTTTTTAATTTTCTTGTAGCTTATATGTATAGCGCGTACGGTGACTTTTACTGGTCTGATATATAGTCACAACAAGTCCAAAGTCGATCAAGAAGAAACTATCTCGCATTAGACCACAAAAGCCCGAGGTCGCGAGAATTCTTGCGCGCCAGTAGCTATCTCTAACCCGTATTTCCCGAAACGAGCCTTGTATAGAGGCGGAGTCGCGTTTATACACAGTATAGTATTGGAGTGATGACGTCACGTTCAGAGTTTCCAATCCCTCTGTTAATATATCTATGATAACACCAGGGTCCTAGCTCGACTATCATCCTCAGGTAGAACACCAGTCTCGAGATACAGAATGATTTCTGACAAGTCAGAATCTCCTCTCTGTGCTGTAGATAAAGTAGAATGATCAGAATCTGCCACAGAGTCTAAAACTGTGATCACTCCATCAGGTTCAGTGGCATCCTCACTATCTGGTAGTGGAGATCTTGAAAGAGTGTCGGCATTCACATTGCTATGACCCGAACGATGCTTGATTGTCAAATTCAATTCTTGAATGGCCATGCCCCAACGTGCTAGTTTTCCGGATGGCTGTGGAGTGTTTAGCAAATAAGTTAGAGCAGAGTGATCTGTGAATACTTCACATGAGTGTCCATAGAGGTATGGTCTGAAGTGCTTGACAGCCCACACAACTCCCAAACCTTCAAGTTCAGTGATGCCATAGTTCTTCTCATGCGATTGCAGAGATCGGCTAGCGTACGCAACAGGATGAACAGAACCATCGTCTTGCTTCTGAGCCAAAACTGCTCTAAGTCCTGCTCCTGATGCATCAGTTTCTAACACAAATGGCTTTGAGAAGTCAGGAAATACCAATAGTGGGGAGTTGATGAGTAGCTCCTTCAAATCACTGAAAGCTTTCTGGCAGCTGTGGGTCCAAGCAAAAGGAACGTCTGTCTTGGTTAGAGCATGAAGTGGTCCAGCAATCTTAGCAAAACCTGGAACAAACTTCCGATAATATGAAGCAAGACCCAGAAATGAGCGAAGTGACTTGACGTCATGAGGTACAGGGAACTTTTGCACTGCCTCAACCTTCTTTGGATCTGCGCGAACACCTTTCTCAGAGATCACATGTCCTAGGTATTCTACTTCGGTAAGGGCAAATCGACACTTTCCTGGTCGTAGCTTCAAACCTGCCTTACGAAGACGATCCATCACTTGAGAGAGATTAGCATTATGTTCTGTCATGGTGCACCCGAACACAAGTACATCATCAAGATACACAACACATACTGACCGTGCCAATCCTGTGAGGACAACTTCCATGAGTCTCTGAAAAGTAGCAGGTGCGTTCACTAACCCAAATGGCATCTTTTTGAACTGGTACAGTCCTGCAAAAGTAGTAAACGCTATCTTTTCTTTAGAGTCCTTGTCCATAGCAACCTGCCAGTATCCAGATGCAAGATCTAAAGCAGAGAAGTGTTTAGAGCCATTCAGAATGTCGAGAGTGTCATCAATTCTCGGTAATGGAAATTCATCCAACTTGGTAACCTGGTTAAGTTTCCGATAGTCGACACAGAAACGAATTCCACCGTCTTTCTTCTGGACGAGTACTATCGGACTGGCCCAAGGACTTGCTGACGGTTCAATAACTCCTTGCTTGAGCATGTCATCGACGAGCTCTTCAACCTTGTTCCTCAGAGCAAAGGGAGTCCTTCTCAAGGGTTGTTTGATAGGGAGGTGTTGATCAGTGTAAATTGAGTGAGTTACTAAATCAGTTGTACTAAGTTCACTTGGGTCTAGTGCAAAGACATCAGAGTAAGAAGACAATAGAGTTTTCAGAGTTTCTCGGTCTTCCTTTACCAGTTGACTGAAATCAGCACCTAGCTGACTGAACAGCTTCGCAACCCGCTCCTGCTGCTTCTCGGCTTCACCTTGCGGTGGGTCATCTATAGCGATGCTTTGCAGTCGAGAAAGTTCTGCTGATCGACTCGAGTCAGACTCATCTCTGGACACCACAGTGGTTGTCGTTACAACTCCAAGGTGAGTCCCTTCTTCTAAGCACTCTTTCTCCACACCATTGTTCTGCAACACCAAGGTCACAAACTGATCATCTGTCATCTCCACAACACTGTCAGCCATCTGCAGTCCTGGACTCAGCTCAGATGGTGTGAACATTAGTGGTCCTTTCAGTGGAGTGTCTTCTACTGTCGCACGTACTACCTTCTGCATACCAGCTGGGACCTTCACAGCTTGAAGTAACCGGACCTCTTTTCCATCGTACCTCTCTTGTCCATTTTCTGAGGTACCATCCAGCTCCACGGGAGACTTCGAGCTTTCCTCTCTAACGGTCTGCTTCAGCTCGGCTGGAGGGAGTCGCTCACCAGTGAAGAGGTCTGTGATGCTACCATCAGCATCCTTTGTCCCCAAGGAGAATCCTAGCTGTGGTTGTACATCAGTACCTAACAACAGATTGTTTGGTGCATCCTTTCGCACTAGAATGGTAGTGATCAACTGATACTGTCCTCTGGACAAAGTGAGTTCAACCTGGGCGATGAAGTCTAAACGGTGTCCACCATAATTCTTCAGCATAACATCAGGACCTTTGAGCTTCTTGCGAGTAGATTCTATCCACTGTGCATCTGTCTGTTCCTTAGGTCGGTTGCTTTTGAGAACCTTCAACACGAACTCTAAAGAAGCGATAGTCGCTGGCGATCCAGTGTCGATTAGGGCTTCGACACTGATCCCTTCGACTGCAACAGTATCGTAGACAGTAGGTCCCAACCTTGAACCCTTGTCAGCTGGTATGGCAGTTTTCACCATACCAGAGCTCCCAATAGTGGCATCCAATTCGGCTTGCCGGAGCTTCTCACGAAGAATCTCTATTTCGTTCTTCTCAATAGGATCGGATCTTTCTTGGGGAGTCACGCGTTTCACTTGTGATTTTCCTCGTGACTTGCCACTATCCCTGGAAGGCTTCGGGTATGGACAGTCGGACTTAAAGTGGCCTTCCATACCACAACGGTAACAGGTACCATTCCTGCCACGTGGGGTCTTAGGTGGTTCTGTACGTTCTGAGGGAGTAGTTGGGGTAACTCTTTGAGGAGCGGCTGGTGTAGAGGGGTTACGATTCAAAGGTCCGCCAAAACGATTCTTGTTTGGATACGGTTTCTGTTGGTAACGTCCTGAAACTTCTTTCAGCTTAGCTTCCTCAAATCTGGCCTTAGTTACAATCTCATCAATACTGCCCTCAACGCCCACAACTTTGGTTTGGATTTTTGGTCGAAGACCGGACACAAACTGGTTCAGTAGCACTATCTGACCGACCTTCTCAGCTTCAGAATTACCACCCATAGCCGTGGAGTATGCTTTGCTATGTAGCTTGCGAAGCTCCTGGGCGTAATCATCAACCGACTCTGCTGCTCCCTGCTTTCGGCTGTGGAACATCTGGGTCTGAAGTGCTGTCAGCTTAACAGGTGTGAATCTCTTCTTCAATGCACAGACCAGTTGGTCATAGTCAGTCTTCTGAGCTGGAGTACATGACCTGTAGAAGGACTTGGCATTACCTCGAAGGGCAGCACTGAGGTGCACTGTCTTGAAATTCCTGTCCCATCTAGCAACACGGGCTACTGCTTCAAAGTGATCCAGCCATTCTTCGAATGTCTCGCCATCCCGCTGATCTCCTCCGTGAAAACTTGGGATAGATGGTAAATGAGCAGGATGGACCATCGGCGAATAAGGTGTAGCATCAGCAACTCCAGTCAGTCCTGGGTTAAAACTTGTACTGAGATGACTAGGTGCGAAGCAAAAGGCGTAGTCACTGTAGTTGAAGCACTCTCAGTAGGCACAAGCAACGGCTGAGTTGTTTGTCCTCCTGTAATTGTGGTCGTCATGATTGGAGAGTAGGAGACAGTAGAAGGGGTCGTTAATGATGATGACACGGACGTGGCTGCAGTCTGGCTAGTGGCTCCCAGACCTGCAAAGGAAAAACAAGATGATAAAGACCTAGTTCCAACAACATTGGCCTGTCCTGGTAAGGAAAATCGTACAGCAGGTGTGAATGGGGTTGCAGTCACGTGTAACCCATGACTCGGAGGGGTGATAGTCTGTGTTCCTGACTCTTTGTCTCTACTTTCCCTCAGTTCAACTCGAAGGCGCTGATTCTCCAACTGGCATGTCTCCAGCTGCTCTCGAAGGTGCTGATCCTGCGATTGACATGTCTCCTGCTGCTCTCGAAGGTGCTGATCCTGAGATTGACATGCCTCCAGCTGCTCTTGAAGGTGCTTATCCTGAGATTGACATGTCTCCAGCTGCTCTCGAAGGTGCTGATCCTGAGATTGACATGTCTCCAGCTGTTCCTCAAGGCGACTGATAGAGTTATCTCTGCCTGTGATTAGCTCCTGCAAATGCTGCTCCTGTTGTTGGGCTTCTGCCAGCTGTCTGGTCAAAGTGCCATCCATGGCGTTCTCCTCCCTAGCTCTGCGCATATGGTCGAGTTCGTCCAAAGCTCTCTGCTCCCGTGTCTTCCATCTTGTACACTCCGATTCCAATAGTCGGTAGTACTTCAACTCTCGGGCCTCTCCTCGTTGTGTTTCCTCTAGACGGTATTGATCCAATTCTGCTGCTTTCATCTTCAGGTTTTCCGTCAATTCCTTCTCTCTGTTCACACTCCTCGACAACGTTTCCTGCAAATCGCTCCTTGCTTCAGACTCTGTCCGCTCAGTCCTCGTAGTATCTGCCGTCTGTTCCTCGAGCTGCTCGACGCGGTCCCTAAGCTTCTCCACTTTGGTCCTCGACTGTTCGAGCTCCTTCTCCAACTGCGGCGTCTGTTCCTCGAACTGCTTGATGCGGTCCCTAAGCTCCTCTGCTTCGGTCCTTGACTGTTCGAGCTCCTTTTCCAACTGCAGCGCACGACTCAGGTCGGGGTGTTCATCCCGCAGACGTCTATTTTCTGCCTCCAGCTGGTTCTTCTCCCACGTCAGGTTGTCCAATCGCGTCCTCAAGGCCTCCATTGCCATTATTGTAGTGACAACTTGCCTATACGCAACGAACGATGCTCCTTCGGTAAGATCAAAGGTGGCGCTCTTCCTAACAGATCCCGGACAAGCCCCCAAATGTAGCGCTCAGCGTCCGCAAGATACGAGTTAACGAACAGAGGTTACTGCTCAGACTATCAACTGAGCAATCATTCTGAATTCTCTTTGATTTCACATGGCTTATTATACACAAAGAGAATTTAAAATCAATTTACACATAACTAGATGTCATAATACTGAGTCAGACTACAAAGACATGGATCCTCTGAGACGACTGTACGACTGAAATCTCTGAACTTTTGTTCTTGAATACATGCTAGTTAAGTATTATTCTATCTATGCAGTGATTAGCCAAGTACGATTGAACAGTTTAAAACAAGTACAATAAGATAGGACAATACAAATAGGCGACAGATCTGTGAGGGGAAAACACCAGTGCTTATGAGAATCTTATTAAACATTCTGTTTAACAGAATGAGTGATGTTTCTATCCACTATCCAGCAGGTCTCCTCTTTACAATAGCCCTCCCGGGACGAGGTACAACAACAGTAGCTCTGTGAAGATGTCATAGTTATCATACATCACTACTAGCAGCATTGCTGCAGCTACATGAGTATCTGAAGCGTACCTGTACCGTAGGCTAGCTTGTCAAGGGTGATATAGTGTGTACTACAGCGCTAACCTTTATGGTACGCTTGGTGACCAGGCTCTCAACTTCATACCACCCGCTACAGTACCAAAATCAAGCTCTGCTCTATAGGCGTCGGAGCTGACGGTGGTTGTTGGTATAGATTAGCTGTTCAGAACGCCTTATAATCCGTCAGCTGGCTCAGGAGAAGAGTAGTTCTGGTTAGCAGTAGTCCTCGTGCTCGCCGCCATTTCCTGTTACTATGGAAACCCCGCGCTCGTCAGTGCTTTATCGTGATACGCAGTGCAATTATTCGTATAACACGCGTGAACTGAATTCCGTGTTATGTCCTCCTTTTCTGGTAATGATCATTACTATCATTGGACAGACGCTGCTTGCTGCCTCTAGTGTCCATTTGGACCATTTATGATCTACCTGTCACCATTAGAATATAATTATACCTTGTTATAATATGCAGTATTGTAAATTGTATAATCAAACCGTGTCTAAATGGGATTGCGCAAGCGTACTTTGAAGCGCTCATAGTTCAGTAAGTGCAAGCTGGAACAACTCTAAGTTTGTATTATGTTGAGCTCGGTGTGTGTACATTTGCTGAGATGCATTATAATACTGAAAGCTGGTTGCTAAAAAAATTCCTGATGCAGTCTATGGAAGCATACGAATTCGGTGGCGTGCTTGGTTTAGCCCCGATACAGAGGCTGGTTTAAAGCGTAAGGCTACAGGGATTTGTGTATTGATAAAGCAGATGATGAAGATACTTTCTCGCAAAAATAAAAGCAAAAGCACCAAGATAACAATAGATATGAACTGTTTAGTTTGCTTATGAATAATTCAAACATCCTTGAATAGACGCTACAAGGTAGCGCGGCATGATAATAAATTTGTACGTGTGGTATTGGACTTCCGGTTATTTGGCGTGTCGACTGAGACAGTTTCTAGACAATGATTTTTGATTGACAGAAAATCTTTGAATATTAATGTTCAATCAGTTAGCTCAGGTGCAGACAAACATCATTTGTGATTCTAACATGCACATGGTTGATTAAAGGTGTAGCTACTAAGTAGAACTGCTGTGAAAGGAGAAAAGTAATAGACTATGAATTGAGGTATGACCTTATTGCGAAAACATTTCATTAATTATAGACTATTCGCAAAAATTTTATCTACGAATGTCATGTTTAGTTGACAAAGATGGGTCTATAGCGCTGATTCGTTTTTGCGAAATGCTCTATTGCACATTTGTAAAATATTTTTCAGCGAAAATTTCCGGTATGTATGTTCCCGCGCTGTGTAGTGTGAGGGCATCTATTTGGTTTCCACAGTGCTGTAAATTTTAAATTTGTTGATTCATTGTTTAATCATAGACCATAGCAAATCTAATTCATTCAAACCTCACTAATGATGGAACACTAGCTGGGGAAGGTGTCCTCACTAATGATGGAACACTAGCTGGGGAAGGTGTCTTCACTAATGATGGAACACTAGCTGGGGAAGGTGTCTTCTCTAATGATGGGACACTAGCTGGGGAAGGTGTCTTCTCTAGCGCTGTGTGTGGACTCACTGCTTTGACAAGCGTCTAGTGACCATAAATACAACTGGCATCATTAAGTAGCTATCATCACAAACAGCTATCTAAGAGAAGGTCACAAGCTACACACTGTATGTATGGTGACCCAGCTCATCAGCTGTAGTCACAATTTAGTGGATTCTCAGTAATATTCTTGCTAGAAGTGATTGAGCAATGAACATTCTCAAGTATAAGCAACAAAATGTGAAACTAACCGGACGCTTGCAGTGGACGTCTACTGCAAGCGTTTGTAGAGCTGTGAAGTTGCCTACCTGTACCATGCTAGCGAACGGCAGCAACGCTTTGTAGTTCAGAGCGAAGGTAGCAGACGTTCGAGGCGCACCAATAGGAGTCCTTTTCGGTACCATAGACACTACTGGGACTAATGGAAACTGTGCAAGAAGACGTACAGTGACCAGGCGCGTATGCACGATAGGTTTCCAGGGTTTCCGGAAACCCCCTTGTAGCCCCACTTAATTAGTATTCATGAGTATTCATAGTAAATTAGCTAGCTAAACCACGTGGTGCCCTTATCTGAAGCAGCTGGTTTATATGAGCTATAGACCTTTTCGTTTAAGACGCAGAAGAATGCAATTATCAATAATTAATTTTTACGTCACATCCGTAGTAAAGCTGAAGCTGCTTTTACATTGCGATCAATGGAGAATAAGCTAGTTTTGAACTGCGCGGGCTTTGTAGCGCAACCGAATATTCCAGAATAAGAGCAGCAGAGGAGAACTTTCGTCTTCCTAGTGTCTGTTAGTTTTTGTTTAGTTGCTGTACTTACTGCGTGTGCTGACTTCCAGCGGTCTATAGTAGCACATCTCAGGGAACTAATCGCAGTTACCACTGCAGACAACACCGTTGTACTTACAGAAGACGATGTTCCTGGACCAAGCCCACATCCACCATACGACAAACACACTACAACACAGCTTCGTCGGTGCTAGCTAGTAGCTAGGTAATATGTAGCGTCGAGGCTTGGTCAAGATATGTTGCCTTACCTCAGAACTCGGCCCACACTGTAAGTAGAACGACGGAACAAATGCAAGCGTATACAGGAAAGATGAAAGTTTTATTCTATTGCTCTTATTTAGGAATATTCGGCGGCTTTGCAAAACCCGCGCAGTTTGAAAGTAGTTCATTTCTCTATTGACGTAATGTAAAATCACTGCAAACGAAGGCCCAGCCTTACTACGGATGTAAAATTTCAATTAATCATGACGCATCTATGACGCGCCAACATTCCATCGCCTTAAACGAAAAGGTCTATTAGGCTAAGCCATGAAGCCTCGATAATAATGTCAGCCAGAGCAGCTAGCCAAGTGCGCAGCAAGTATAATTTTATATGCGTACATGTCATACGATCACGTGTAATCTATGAAGCTCATGAATATTAATTAGCAAAATTTTTCCCACGCTCCGGGTGCGATTTCAAAACCCCCCTTTCTATTTCCTGGCTACGCCACTGAGTGACTATGATCCAAGGTGACTTTCACGGAACGGAGTGGTTGTCATTAGCAACCCGTTAGATTCATCGTGTTACATTACAAATAATCGTGTTCTGTACATAAACGTAATTCTGTGTGATGTCATTTATTTCTGATGATGGTTGCTTGGCAGTGACAATTTTCTATGTACTTACTGCATTAAAAGATCGAAACAGTGTAGAGACCTTCAGTGACCTTCATGCTCTTTCAATCCTCATTGTATTGGACCACATGATGTATTACCAATCCCACAGCACATGCTGTATGATAATAATAAAGAAGTACATGTGTGTACATGTATGAAGACAGCTAAAAATAGCTCCACACAATGACATCATCACTTGAACTGTAATACTATCACAAGTAACTGGACCAGTTACAAATGATTGTGTGATAATTATCATTGCCGATTTGCAATGAAATGTAGGGATGACCTCGAATTAAGATGGCGGCTACTCATGTGTGAAAAATGAGTTTTCACGGTAGTGAAAATCATTATTAGGGAGACACGGTAGTGTCTCCCTATGTAGGGTTGAACGAGAAAACAAGATGGCGGCTACATACAATGTATTAGCATTCAAACGCTGATATTTCGCCTGGTGATGAATTTTATACGTCCAAAGACACTTAAACCTGCTATCTGGCGTTGCCTCATCTTACAGTAGCAAGGAGATTGCTCGAGATTGTTACTAAAGTGACGAACCTGGAAACGGTGAAAATCGAGTTTCGTCATCTTCGTTTTCTTCTTTCTTCTTCTTTCTTCTTTCTTTCTTTCTTCCACTCGCCTAGCACCTTTACGTGAGCAGTGCCGAGACCAAAACACCCATGAACAGTCGTGAAATTCTCCTGGCATGTGCCTTTTGAACTTAGTTTTTAGCGCAACGGCGATATAAATTCCGCGATTTCTCGATCGTGATCCATTGTCAGCTAAGTGTTAGACGCCATTAATAATTATAGTGATTGCGCAATACGCACGTGACCAAGCTGTGGTTAGCGCACGTGACCAAGCACAAGCTTGAGTATCGCCACGCCGTATAGATCACGGAGAACACATATTTGTCTGGAGTCTTCGAAGAACGGTAAGCTAGCAAGCGCAGAATCACCGTTCTGCCTTGCCAGATAATTATAACCGCCGTAAGCAAGTGTGGGCGGGGCTCGTATGCACTGTATTCATGCATGCGTAGGCGAGCTGATATCTACAGCATAAAAATTACTTACTTACACGTTTAAAATTGTTAATAATAAAGAAAAGCCATCAACAACAGGAAAACCAAACCAATGGTGGAAACAAAGATGGCACAGTAATTGCTTCGCCTTGATATTGAACTGCACTTCACTGAAAAAGGACACAAACAAGAAAATTAAAAAGATTTCTATCGAAATCAAAAGGATGTAGGGTTGTGAAATCTACAACTGGTCAACAATGTAAACTAACAAGGAACAAGCATGAAATGGTAACACGATTGCCTTGCTAACAGACCATAGATCCCTACATCAGTGGCTGTACATAAGCTGTCACAAGCTGAATGCACGTCAGGTGTCAGTCAACAGCAACAAGCTAAGCTGAACTAGCTATAGTCAACTACAGCAGCCACTGATGTAGGGATCTATGGTCTGTTAGCAAGGCAATCGTGTTACCATTTCATGCTTGTTCCTTGTTAGTTTACATTGTTGACCAGTGGTAGATTTCACAACCCTACATCCTTTTGATTTCGATAGAAATCTTTTTAATTTTCTTGTCTCAACTATAATTATACATCTATACTGCATTTAAACTATCTCTATGTGACTCTGAAGTGTAAGCGCTTGTAGGACGTCTATAAAAGTCGCCGGGACTGCTTGTTTGACGACGAAAATCAAGATGGCGACTCTCAGAGAGCCGTTGCAGATCTTCGCTGTTGTAGCGTTTATCGAGATTCTAGACATCTAAGATTGATCAGACGATTATTCTGAGCATGGAAATACCCTTGGTAAAGCTGGCAGACGTTTCTAAAAAATCGCCGCCCACGCGAATTGTTCATCTTCTTCCTCTTCTTCTTCTTCTTCTTCTTTTGACAAGCATAGCGCTGTCCTGAGTGAAGGAATCACTACCAAACCTGCACCATCGCACGTGTATACATCTGGGGTAGTGCACTTACTTCTTAGATAGGCATCAAACACTACCAGAAGCGAGTAATCCTTGAAAAACATGGTTTTTGGACCGTTTTGGACAGTTAGAGCGACTCCATTAATTAACCCTCTTGTCGCTGCTGATCATTGACTCCGCCCACATTAGTGTAGCTCGGTTCTCGAATAGCTTCGCTTTGTCTCTGCTCTGCCTCATACTATACCCTGGGTAACACGGATCTGTCTATGCTGACATCATGACCCACGGGAGGCGCCGGCGAACCTGATGATGGTGATGCTACCCGATCTAGGCTATAAAGTTGCTTGCACTACGCGGCGTAAGCTGTACCTTTAGTACCCCTGTCCTGTTGACAACTGGACATTCATCATTGTAAAAAGCTAGAAGCCTATGTGATCGTGATGATCGACATCAACATGCAAGCCTGGGACTCAGTAGTCTACGGAGTAGGCTTCCAGCCATGATCATCATAGTCGACCGAGTTCAGTTGTTAGTGTTAGTCTCTTCTTCATCCATTACAGTGCTAAGAAATATCATGTTGTCAACTCATACCCTCAACCTCTCTAACTAATTTAAACCTTTTCATTATTCTTGTGATTGTCGATAGTAACATTCCATGTTCTTTGACTCTCTGTCTAGAGGCTATGCGCCTTCTGATCTACTAGACTAGTAACTGCTGCTCACAGAGTTGTAAAAATGAAATAAAAGCTAGCATAGAATACAGCTAATAAGTTCAAACTGATAGTGATCAAAAAAGTAACAGGAACAAGTAAAGTAAAAAAGTTTTAATAAAAAACTAAAAAGTGTAGGGATGACGCTTGCAAAAGTAAAGGAACAAGATGGGATGATGCTTGCAAAAGTAAAGGGACAAGACTGATGGGATGATGCTTGCAAAAGTAAACGAACAAGATGGGATGATGCTTGCAAAAGTAAACGAACAAGATGGGATGATGCTTGCAAAAGTAAACGAACAAGATGGGATGATGCTTCCAAAAGTAAAGGAACAAGATGGGATGATGCTTGCAAAAGTGAAGGAACAAGATGGAATAATGCTTGCAAATGTAAAAGTCCCAAGTATCCCTACATCAGTGGCTTGAAGGAGGACGCAGTCCGATGAAGTAGTTGACAGTTGTAAATAACTAGAGGTATTCTGTGTTTTGGAGGACGCAGTCCGATGAAGTAATTGACAGTTGTAAACTAGAGGTATCTGTCGTTTTTAGAGGACGCAGTCCGATGAAGTAATTGACGGTTGTAAATAACTAGAGGTATCTGTGTTTGGAGGACGCAGTCCGATGAAGTAGTTGACAGTTGTAAATAACTAGAGGCATGTTGTCGCAGCAAGCCGCTGATGTAGGGATACTTGGGACTTTTACATTTGCAAGCATTATTCCGTCTTGTTCCTTCACTTTTGCAAGCATCATCCCATCTTGTTCCTTTACTTTTGGAAGCAATATCCCATCTTGTTCGTTTACTTTTGCAAGCATCATCCCATCTTGTTCCTCTACTTTTGTAAGCATCATCTCATCTTGTTCTTTTACTTTTGCAAGCGTCATCCCATCTTGTTCCTTTACTTTTGCAAGCATCATCTCATCTTGTTCTTTTACTTTTGCAAGCGTCATCCCTACACTTTTTAGTTTTTTATTAAAACTTTTTTACTTTACTTTGATATTAGAGACAGTTAATAATTCATGTGTGTTGTATTGATCCACTCTTCTCATGTGCAGGAAGGATACACTGCTCTGATGTTGGCTGCTCTGAATGGTCACACAGCCATTGTACAATACCTGGTTGAGAGAACAACAGCTCAAGTTAATGCCACAGATAATGTGAGTCATAGTAACAGTGTACAGTGTGTTACTGTACATGTACATTGGGTACTTGTGAATAAACACAAGTATCATTGATAGAAATTGAGTGATAGAACTGGCATTGATAATACAGTACATGTGGATTAGCAACGAGCTCGTATACTGCAATCCGGCGAGGAACAGTCATTGTAACATGTATGTTGGAAGGCTACAGCAGTGATGCTATGTGTTTCAGATGAAATTTATGACATACAAACTGATTTTGTAGACTATATTAAGCATGGTAGTATTCGCTGGTACAGCTGATAGAGTCCTGTCTTTATCTGTCTATCAAATAATCTAACAGTATGTAATGTAAAGGAAAGACTACATTGTACAAAGCTTATAGTGCCCAAAAATTATCAAAGAAATATATTTTACTTGACCTTTTGAATGTTGAAAAAGTTCTAGGAGGCTTATAGTCATAAAATAATATTTTAGACTGTGTCAAAATACTTAACTCATGAATTATTAATTATGTTGGTTAGAAAACATACAATTTTTGATACTTCCCCTCACGAGATTCCTTAGGACTTTTAGTATGTTATAGAGCACATTTTTCTGTGTAGGAAACAGTTGAAAATGTTTGTGTTGCAATTATATAGTCAGAGGTCAAACTCTAATTTGCCTGTACTATATTGCACAACATGGTGAAAGTCTGTGAGCCACAAAGAATACAGAACAGTAACGGATACTACATCACTCGTTGGATTTCTGTGTTTACCTGGCGCCTACATTGCTAACTTTTTGCTAAAGCAGATCATACCTTTGGTCGAACAAGAAAGGAAAGCTGTGTAGCATAAATCAATGTCAAGTTAGGCCGACGTCTCTTACGTGATTGCTGGATGTTGACTATAGGTACAGCTGTTTTCCTTCAGGCTTATACACTGAAGATCACGTATGTGAGTGGTCGGGTTAATTGTTTCCGTCGTCTAGCCAAGCATTCTTGCTTTGTTGACAGCCACGCCTTCGTAGAAAACCAACATACACATTGGTATGTGGACATGAGGCCACGTATGAACTAAAATGTTATCAGCAAAGACTAGACCAGAACACAACTAAAACTAGTAACAGGTACATGACCACTTTTCAGTGAAGTAAACAAGCTGCTTGTTAGTGTTTTACAACACTTGTCCTGCAACAAACAACCCCTTGGTCAATTAGTGACCAAAACTAAACAGTACTCAAGTTGCCTTTATTATTGAAGTGTAGGCAGAACAGTCTAGTCAAGCACCAGAGCTCAACAGCAGTCTTAGCAAGGTCGCCAAGAGCTAGCACAACCGTTGCTAATCCCTGTTGGTATATTGTATTTAGATGTACTAGCTCACAATATTGTCGCTCTAGCTACTGCAGTCAACAGGCTTCCAATCCGCATAGATCTGATTGGATCCGCTGTCCAACAGAAACGACGTGAACATAGCACACATGCTCAGTAGATGATAGCACCCACATGATGCCATGATGCTCAGCAATGTTGTTGTAAGAAGGCCAATTGTACTTAGCCTAACCACCAAGAAACAAGTGGACTATAACACACGAATTCAAATATAGAAATCTGCCTTGACAAGCAGAGAACGCGAAATTTGGCTTGAGAGAGAATGCATCTGAATAGCACTCCATGAAGCTTGTTTGCAACTTGCTTGCTGTTGGCACTAGAGTCTCTGGTGTTCAGAAATCAGCTCAGGCTCACTCCACTATTTTATTGTACTAGTTATAGTGTTTGAATATTAAAATAGCTCTTGTACCAGCTCTGTACACCTTCTATCCTCTTATAGGACTCATGGACTGCCTGTCACCTTGCTGCTTGGTATGATCGCCTAGAGGTGATGAAGCTACTAGTATCCCA
>OZ024790.1:96200-186200 GCA_964017065.1 Haliclona indistincta | reverse complement strand
TAATGAGAAAGGAGCATCAATCAAACTCCAATAGACCTTTTCCAACTCCATATACTTGGTAGAAAATCCGTATACTTTGTAGGCAAGAACGTACAGTAGTGATTGGGAGATAGGTTGTCACCACACCACTATGCTGTGAGTAAGGCAACGACAGGTTGGTTGTAGGTTTTGTTTCTCGGTGATAAAGCTGCATAATTCACAAGCTCTGCTGGCACTAGCGTGTGTCTTGCTGCAGAGCACTCACTGCCCACCACACGTCAAACCACTCACTGTATAGGCCTGAAAAGGTCTATAGTTCCCATACAACTAGTGTGTCAGATTGGCATGTGTGGATTGTGCTAGCATAATATTGAGCAGCATAGGTAGTGCAGAGCATCAGGAATAATGCCAGCATAATAGGTACATTTTGGCAGAAATGACATCATTATTACATGAGTGGGTGTGGTTAAGGGTACCGAGTGGCTCACTCCTGAACATAGCAGCTAGCTGTAGCCTAGTAAACAGCTAGTACAGATGAATACAAGTAGTGTTGATGCTTGTGTTATCAGCTGTGAGGCAGAATCTGAGGCTGGACCAAGATAATTGCTTCTTATCTGCCTCATCGCTAGACAAATTTTTGAGCATAATAGTTAAAGCACCCTAACATAGAATAGTAGGTACATGTTTGAGCATAATCTGCTCATGCCTAGTTTCAGACAAGAACTTAAAAAAAGTTCAATAGTTTTTCCTTTTATGGATAGTGCTAAGGCCGTGGTCACACTATGGCAGGAATGACGACTAAAGCGGCGAAATGCTGGCGTTTCATCGGTCACACTACGTTTTGAATGACGTTATCACGGTAATTATTTTGACGTGTCGTTGTTGTTAACGTGAGAAAGGGCACCCCGACTACGACGACAGTGGCGATTAAAACTACAGAAACGCGTGTTGGAGTAGGTGAGAAGGTCATGGAAGGCACCAAAAAGCAGCGTAAACATCGAGCGCGGTGGAGTTCTGACGCTGAGAAGAAGCTTATCGAGCTGTGGGCAGAGATAATGAAGCAAACAGGAGGCAAAATGATGACCAGGAAGAAGAAAGAGATCTTGGCTACCAGACAGCTGAATGACTACGTGAAGGATAATCTTGAAAACCATGTTCTATACTCTGAAAAGGATGTGCACAACAAAGTCGACTCTATACTAAGAAAGGGAAAGCTGTTTTACACTACATATAAAGTGACAGGAAAAGAACTGGACGATTGTGACATACAGTTAGATCACGAGGCTGCAGAAGCTGCATGGCCAAATTTTGGTATTTTCCACTAGAAATTCAAAGACTACCCTTCTCTTGGACCAGGTGTAGTTGAGGATACGGCAGAGCTACCAGTTACAACACCTCCTGCCAGCACGAGTGCACAGCCAGTTCAACAAGCTTCACCTGATGAGGGCTCAGGATCTCGGTCTAATGAAAACTCACACAATCAGAGTTCAGCATCAACACCTACATATTATGAAGGCGGCAGCAGTGAAGAGGACGACAACGATCCATTGGATAGCACATCTCCGGCAGCTAAAAAATTCAAACCTGATCCTAGGACAAAAGGAAAGAATAGTAATTCTTAAGTGGGTGGTCACGTGATTGCAAAATGGCGTGGTCACTGGATTGCAAAATGGCGAAGAGCTGCTGCCGTTGTACTGTTAGTCGTTGTCACTCGTGTTCCTGTGTGCGGGATGGGATAGCTTGTTCTGGCTGTCTTCCCAGTTTAGAGGGACGATGTGACAATGCGACGGCCTTTCTTCCTCAAGGCAATTGCCGTGACTCTACTTGCCGCTCTCCGTCTTCCTCAACGAGTGCGCCGAGTGACTTAATATCTCTCGATGAGACGCCGTCGTGGCTTGAGATGCCTTCTTCTGACAATGAGTTTCCCTGTGTACAAAGTGTTCTGCCACAAAGTCTTGAGTTCGCAGTTTTCTCTCCAATGGCCGAACCAACGTTTCTCTGGAATGATGTTAATGGTATTTCTTTCTCAACTGATATCAAGTCATGTTATGATGAGATTGTTCATTGGCGGAGAAATGTTTTTAAAGTTCCTCATGGCAAGGTCGGAATCAGTTTTGTGCGTGAACTAGCAAGGCTTTTTCAGGCATATGCAGACTCCTCTGCTTTAGAATCTGTTGCTCTTTTTGCTGCTATGTCTATGCCTTCTTTACTTCTACAAAAACCCTCTGGAAAGATGCAAGCTAAAGAACTTTCGAAACATCTTGAGCGTCGTCTTACCCTCTGGTCTAATGGGAATATTTCTGCTCTGCTTGATGAGGGTCGTGTTATTCAAGCTCACCTTCCATCCCCTCGTCATTCTGAACGTGAACCAGACAAGATTTCTCGCCAGTTTACAAACTATATGCTAGTTGGAAACATTCGTGCTGCTCTTCGCTTGCTCTCTGATTCTAAATGTGGGGGAACTCTTTCATTGGATGAGGTGATAGATGGCAAATCTGTGAAGGATATACTTCTCGGAAAACATCCTCCTGCTCAGCCTCTTGATCCTTCTGCAGTGGTTGTTGCCTCCTCTCCTGCCTTTCATCCTATTCTTTTTGATTCTATTTCTCCTGAGCTGATCAAGTCTCTAGTAATGGAGACAAATGGCTCTGCTGGCCCATCTGCAATGGATGCAGCCATTTGGAAGAGACTCTGTTCCTCCTTTCAGACTTCTTCATCTGATCTCTGTTTTGCTCTTTCTTCGCTTGCTAAGAAGATTGGTACTTTCTATGTTGATTCTTCTGGCCTATATCCTCTTCTAGCAAGCCGTTTGATTGCAGTCAACAAAATGCCGGGTGTGCACCCAATTGGAGTCGGTGAGGTGGTTCGTCGTATCATTGGTAAAGCGATACTCCGAGTTGTCCGTCAGGATGTTTTAAGTGTGACGGGGATCGACCAGTTATGTGCTGGTCAACCGGGTGGATGTGAAGCTGCTATCCATGCTATCCGCCATCTGTTTAGATCACCTGACTGTGAGGCTGTTCTTCTTGCTGATGCACAGAATGCCTTTAATTCACTTAATAAAGGTGCTGCATTGTTGAACGTGCATAATTATTTTGTGCCCTTCTCTTGCGAGAATCTTGATAAACTGTTATCGTCTTGATGTGCCACTTTTTATTGATGGAGATATCTTGTTTTCAGCAGAAGGCACTACTCAGGGCGACCCCCCCGCGATGGTGTTCTATGCCTTAGCTACTCTTCCTCTGATTGCCAGGCTTGATCCTGTACCTGTCCACCAAGCTTGGTATGCAGACGACGCTCATTACCAGAAATAAAGGACATCACACGGAATTACGTTTATGCACAGAACACGATTTACTTGTAATGTAACACGATTAATATAACGGGTTGCTAATGACAACCGCTCCGTTCCGTGAAGGTCACCTTGGATCATAGTTCACTGTGTGTCTTCTTGCACAGTTTCTACTGGTCCCAGTAGCGTCTGTGGTACTGAAAAGGACTCCTATTGGTGCGCCTTGAACGTCTGTTTCCTTCGCTCTGAACCACAAAGCCTTGTCGCCGTTCGCTAGCATGGTGCAGGTAGGCAACTTCACAGCTCTACAACGCTTGCAGTAGACGTCCACTGTTTCAACACGGTTGTGTATAGCTATGCTAAGAAGCTCAAGCTTATGTATTACCTGTAATAATGTTCTTTTCAGAACAGAAAGTAAGCAGCGCGACAAAATCAGAGCTCATAGAGAATGGCGGTCACGGAGTGACTTCTGGCTCCCTCCTGAGCCTTTGCTACACTAGAATTGCCAAGTACTAGCTTCTAGACAGTCTAGGGATAGTCTGAGATACTAGCGCTACAGTTTAAACTGAATAAACCATGCTCAAACTGTACTAAACGCAACTGCTGTACTTCATTTCTTCCCGGACAAAACTTGTTTCTTACCTAACTTCACCTCAAAAGTGGAACCTACTTTTTACTTTGGATTTCAATTTTGAACACACCATTCAAATCTTCAGACCCTGTTATATTAGACCTGTGGTCGACCAACTCAAAATCGAGTTTAGTTTTTTAGTTACAGTCGCTCAAAAATCGATAAAAATCATATTTTGACATCAGCTAATACATTAGCAATTGGGCGATAGTCGCGACTTTGAAGTGCGTTTTGGAACGGACTTTTTTCAACTCTACTGCAACATTTTTAGCTCAATCGATAGCTAATAGGCTGAAGTTTGCTATCCTGGGTCGACCAAGTGAAAATCTAGTTTGTGGAAGTCAGGACGCCGAGTAGAAGTTCATCTTCCAATGAACACAATACATTAACTAAAGTGAATATACGGACCTAAGTTTTGATAGTATACGAAAATTGTAACAGGATGTCGTTATTAGCTGGCAATGGCTGCTGGTAAATTGCCTGATCTACACTCTTGGTGGAATGGTTTATCCATGCATGGTCCTGTTTATGGCTACTTTGTAAATCCAGTCAAATCCTGGCTTATTGTGAAACCTGAATATGAGAGTTCTGCGAGATCGTTGTTCTCGGACACATCTATTAACATCACGTCTGTAGGCAGGTGTTACCTTGGTAGCCCAATTGGTTCTGAAGAATATATCATTGATTTTGTGAAGAAGAAAGTAATGGAGTGGGTAGCCCAAATTGAAAGATTAGCTATGATTGCACAATCTCAGCCACAAGCAGCATATTCAGCCCTTACTCATGGCTTATACGGCAAATTTGTGTATCTTTTCCGTAAATACTACACCAGGTACTTCAGAGCTTGTTGGCCCTTTGGAGGATTGTCTGAGAATGAAGTTATTACCTATATATTAACTGGCCAGAATGCTATCAGTGACTACCTCCGTTCTATCTTCTCGCTTCCTGCTCGGTTAGGTGGTCTTGGTTTGGTTAATCCTATTGTTGATTCCTCTAGACAGTTCTCGGATTCCGTTTATATCCTCTCGCCCCTTGTTGAAGCAATCCTGCAAAAGAACGAGGCCCCCTTCACTGTGCTCCTAGAGGAGATTAGGTCACGGAAGAATAAAGTGAGGGCTAATCATACAGTACCGTTCACGAGTAAGTGGACCAACACCCGCGGGAGACTCGCAGGCAACCTGGGGATAATTTTGTCTTGCCCGCGGAACCGTGTATCATTAACCGCGGGTAGATACAAATACAGAGTGCATCACGCGCTGGAGCGGATACGTGCGAGCACTGTATATGCTCGCGCAAATCACACAACGACAACGTGAGTCTGCCTAGCTATCTAGCGGGGCGCGAGTGCATGCAAGGCTGCATGAGGGCCGCGGGTTAGTGTGGTGCGGGCAGCGGGTACACGTTCACGGACCCGCGGTCACCCCCGAGTTACGTGCGGTTAGCCCGCGGGTTTGAGTACACTTACTCGTGAACGGTACTGTAGGATGTACAACTCTCGACAATATGCTAGTACTTATGACTCTCTTCCTGACCGTCCTCTCAAGAGATGCTTGGAGGTTGCTAGTGAAAAGGGTGCCTCTTCTTGGTTGACAACCATCCCTATATATTGCTGAACATGGCTTCCATCTTCATAAGGGTGCATTTCGTGATGCTATTTGCCTTCGCTAATATGGATTGTCTCCACCTCATCTCCCTGCCGAATGTGTTTGTGGTTCTTCACTCAACATTGATCACGCAATGAATTGCAAAAGGGGCGGATTTCCTACAATACGCCATAATGAGCTTCGTGACATCACTGCGGAGCTCTTGACTGAAGTTTGTTCGGATGTGATGCTCGAACCCCCTCTCCAACCGCTTTCAGGAGAATGCTTTTTTTATCGCACAACCAACACTGAAGACAATGCCCGAGCAGACATAGCAGCCTCTGGCTTTTGGTCCCGCTCTCACCGTTCCTTCTTTGACATACGAGTCTATAATCCCTTTGCATCTACTTATTCTAAAACCCAGCTGAAAGCCTGTCATCGAAGAAATGAGCTTGAGAAACGGCGAAAATATGACGAAAGAATCAGGAGAGTCGAACTTGGTTCATTTACACCACTTGTTTTTACCACTGCTGGAGGAATGGGTCAATCGGCTACTATTTTTTATAAACGCCTTGCTTGTACTGAACCATGTCTACTGAACCATGAATCTCCTACTGAACCATGTCTGCCTGCGTTTACATAAGTAAAGATGCCACGTCCATCAACACATCCAAGAATAATGATTGCAATGAACCGTTTATAACAGAAATAAGAATCACCGAACTCAGTTGGTTTTTTGATTTTCATAAAAGTACCGTCCAGAGCACCTGCACAGAGTGGTAATCCACAGAGTTCTTCAAAGTCACAGTTCTTCAAGTTCTTCAAAGTCACAGTTCTTCAAAGTCAGAGTTCTTCAAAGTCTTGTATGTTGTGTACGTTGTGAAGTGCACAACATACAAGAGCAACACGACTTGCGAAGACTGGGTCCTTAAGGTTGCATCCATCCATCACCTTCCATCGTCCCTTTAACCGAGCATATGCTTGCTCAACAACCCGTCGTGTACGAATTAAACTATAATTAAAGCTTCTTTTTCTCCTAGACAAAGAACCAGGATTAGTTGGTCATAACACTTCATCAACTGAGGAGAAAGAGCAAATGCAGAGTCTACCACAAGGTACGGCTTAATAGATTGACCTTCAATGATTTCTGGGACCTTAATTGTTGAGCCATTTATTACTCTCAATGTTTTGACGAAGTGTGCTGTACTTGTACGTGTAAGAATCTCCTACTGAACCATGTCTGCCTGCGTTTACATAAGTAAAGATGCCACGTCCATCAACACATCCAAGAATAATGATTGCAATGAACCGTTTATAACAGAAATAAGGATCACCGAACTCAGTTGGTTTTTTGATTTTCATAAAAGTACCGTCCAGAGCACCTGCACAGAGTGGTAATCCACAGAGTTCTTCAAAGTCACAAATAACTTGGTCAAGCTCAGGTCCAACAGGAAATTTTATAGATGAAGGCACCAGATTTTGATAAAGATTACTAACACCTTCATGCACTATCATAATAGCTGTGGACTTGGCAATGGCATATAATGCTGCTAGCTGGGAAAAGGATAAATTTTGTGCAAGCCAATGCAAAAGAATGGCAAATCGTTTAGCATACGATATAGACTGACGTAAATGAGTGTCCTTTTCTTCAACAGTTTGCCATAGGTTTCACATACACACCAGAAAGTACCTTTGTCCATTCGAAAGTGTTGTGGATACTGTCTCTCTTCATAGTCCGGAAACTGCTCCCCCATGTTTCTCCAGTTATAGCATACTTCGTTTCCCCAGAATCTTTGCCCTCTTGAAGCAACCCAGAACGCCTAGGACGACGTAGAGAGCTGATGATAGCCTGAAACTCAGGCAGGACTAGCATAAGTGCTGGTGATCTGGCGCTTGCAGGCATTTTAAGTCTTCGGCGCCGATGTATACAAGTCGAGCGACGAGTTAAGGGTCTTGAGCTACTGTTGATTGTCGGCAAAGCAACGGAAGACAAAATACACAAGTTTAATAAGCACCACTCTATTGCGTCCTCCATTTTTTTCGTTCTTGACACTACTGCAACACGAGGCAACAGTGTGACTGCGTGGCTGCATTGACGTCGACGTTGTCATGCGTTTACCGTAGCCGTCACAGTGAATGCTGCCATAGTGTGACCACGGCCTAAGTAAACTGTTTGTTTTGGCTTGTATTAGCATATTGACAGTGGGATGCCTTATAAGGAAAAAGCTGTTCTACATTCTCAAGTAGCTAAGTTTTTCCAACACTATTATTTGATATTTCTGCAGTATGACTAAAAATCGAAAAATTTATTGAACATCAAAATTTGATGAATATTATTACTGAATTAACAGTTGCGCGTTAATTTAGGGTGCATGGGTTTGAATCCTATACTTGTATTTTATTATTCAAATATCACGATTGAGTTCGAATCCAGCAACATACTTTTTTATTATGCCTCTGTGGGTGGAGCCACTAGGCATACAGTAATTTGTTTGTTTGTCAGTCAGTCATTCCGTCTGTTACTTCAGTTTTGCGGCGCACGCTGAACGATGAGCCCTGAACCCAGCAATGCAGTAGAACTCGATATTATCTCGCTTTTCAACATATGAAACTTGTATATGAAGCTTCGTTCTCGAGTTATGGCGTGATTTGCTTACCTCGCGATCGATGGCTGTTGCTGGCGATCTGGAGTTCTCCGTAGACATAAATATCAACACTTGACTGCCTAGAAACTGATAGGTTAGAATTTCACTACAGGATAGCAGCGCATGTCTAAAGAAATTGTGTGTAAGCAAGCTATGTTCTGTTGCGCTATCTCGCTCGTGTGCTGTGCAGTGCTGAACATTATAGACACGCCCAGTTGAATTAGTGGTCATCACTGATTGGCTTCTGATTGCATAACTATTAAAGAAATTAAAAAGATTTCTAACGAAGTCAAAAGGATGTAGGGTTGTGAAATCTACCACTGGTCCACAATGTAAACTACCAAGGAACAAGCATGGAATGGTAACACGATTGACTTGCTAACAGACCATAGATCCCTACATCAGTGGCTGCTGTGGTTGGCTATAGCTAGTTCAGCTAGTTGCTGTTGACTGACACCTGACGTGCATTCAGCTTGTGACAAAATAATTTATTGATCTTATGTACAGCCACTGATGTAGGGATCTATGGTCTGTTAGCAAGTCAATCGTGTTACCATTCCATGCTTGTTCCTTGTTAGTTTACATTGTGGACAGTGGTAGATTTCATAACCCTATACATCCTTTTGATTTCGTTAGAAATCTTTTTAATTTCTGTGTCCTTTTTTTCTTTTCAGTTAAGTGCAGTTCAATATCATGCACATACTGAGCCGTCTTTGTTTCCACCATTGGTTTAGTTTTCGTTGTTGATGGCTTTTCTTTATTATTAACAATTTTAAAATTGTAGCTAAAAATAATTATTATCAGCTCGCCCACGCATGCATACAGTGCATACGAGCCCCGCCCACACTTGTTTGTAGACCTGTACGGCGGTTATAATTATCTGGCAAGCGCAGAATGGTGATCCTACATGAGCTTGCCGTTCTTCGAAGACTCCAGACAAATATTTGTTCTCCGTGATCCATACGGCGTGGGCGATACTGAATCTTGTGCTTGGTCACGTGCGCTAGCCACTGCTTGGTCACGTGCGTATTGCGCAATCACAATAATGGCGTCTAACACTTAGCTGACAATGGATCACGATCGAGAAATCGCGGAATTTATATCGCCGTTTCGCTAAAAACAAAGTTCAAAAGGCACCTGCCAGGAGAATTTCACGACTGTTCATGAGTGTTTTGGTCTTGGCACCGCTCGCGTAAAGGCGCTAGGCGAGTGGTAGAAAGAAGAAAACTAAGATGACGAAAGTCGATTTTCACCGTTTCCAGGTTCGTCACTTTAGTAACAATTTTGAGCAATCTCCTTGCTACTGTATGATGGGGCAACGCCAGTGAGCAGATCTAAGTGTCTTTGGACGTATAAAATTCATCACGAGGCGAAATATCAGCGTTTGAATGCTAATACATTGTATGTAGCCGCCATCTTGTTTTCCCGTGCAACCCTACATAGGGAGGCACTACCGTGCCTCCCTAATACTGCATTGTGATTGCTGTACAGAAGGTATAACAGCTGCAGTTTACTGTCTATGTGAAATGGTGGCATTCCACTGAGGCATCTGTACCTTTGGTGCTTCATTTATGGTGGCGGGTACAGGAATTTCAATAAAAATTTATTCATAAGAAAATACGGAATGTGCGGCAAATATACGAATTTTTGCTAGTTAATTAATAATTAGATAACATTGTGGTTTTCAACTTTTGGTAGTCTCCATAAAAGTACGCTGGTTATTATACCCACTTTTATTATGGCACCAGCAATTTTTTGTTAATTCCAGATCTGATAGCTTCAAGATGTGCAGCCTGGTGTTCTTCGTGGGACTATGCATGCATTTTAACCATGATAACTTTTTGCTCGTGTTATGCTCGCCAGAGTGGTGTGTGGGCGTACTCGATCGCTCGGTTGGCGGCCTTAGAAGCTGAGGATCGGCTAATCCATGCATAGTCCCATGACCGGGTATACAACAAAGCTCTGTAGTGAATGATAGCTAGATCGAATGTTTTCTGTAGAACTGAGCCGTCACAAACCACCCCGTTTTTTAGTGATGAGCTACAAGCGTTGATTCTTATTCATAGCGCTGCATATTTTACATATATAATAGTAAGCAGTGTACGAAATAGAATGCAAAAAGTGTCAGGACATATGTCAGAGCACTGTCAATTTTGTTCGGACATTTATTATATTTGATCTGCCATTATTTTTCGGAAAAAAAATTACAGACATGAATTTTTATGATCATAATTATGCATGTAAGTGATATTGTGATAAGTGATATTGTGATAAGTGATATTGTGATAAGTGATATTGTGTTATCGATACTATGATAAGTGATTATCGTAGATAAAATGATTCAGTCTGAGTCTACCTGCAACCATTCATCCCAGTCCTCAAGTATCATCTGACCCTCTTCCATTGCGTCACTGTCTGCATGGTGATGGATTCTCTGCCTCTTGACGACAAGATCTCTTCTTATACTCTTTTCTTGGACCAGCTTGACTAGGTCTTCTAGTCTTAGCATCCCACCAGAGCTCTATTGCACTGTCAGCTGAAAACTGTTCCAGCTCAAGCTTGTTGGTGTTCAGAACCAACAAGTCACTTAGTGTGTCTGTACCAAGCAAATTTCTCTTGTTGGATTTGAGGAGATTTACCTGAGAGAAGGTTCTCTCAAGTTTGCCGTTTGAGACAGGAAGTGAGAATAGAAGATTTGCAAGGCTTAGAACATTGAACCATTCTGAAGAGTTGGGCACATGAAATAATCTCCACCACACTGACCGATACTCCATAGTAGATAAGGAAATAAACTGAGTTGCATACACGACCAACTCCTCAAACTCACTATGGATCTCAGACACATTTACTCCAGCTCTTTCGAGTGGCTCCTTGAAATGGTCAGCAAGGCGCTTAATAGCATTTAGAGGGTTCTCACATTCTTCACTGCCATCAACTACATCAGCCTGCTTATCCTGAATCTTCTGCCACCCTTGGGTAGCTAACATAAAGATGATGTCACGGAAGAGTTGCATATCAGACCAGGAGAGCCTTGTCCGCATGTATGCAATCACTTGTTGGCAATACTCTTCATGGTTGTTTTCAAAGTAGTGCTTTGCTTCGGAAAAATTCTTCAACACCTGGCCCTGATAAAGATGCTGTTCCTCTTCCTCAGTGATTTTTTGCATTGTAGAAGCATAATTATGTTGGCCAATGATCCAATGATTTTGCATCTAGCTTCTTGATCTCCTTCACTGTTCTGAGTAGGCAAGTCAAACCACCAAGAATATCGGTCTCATCTGCTTGCATACACTTAGAAAATATCGCGCAAGGTGTGAGCAGATCAACGAACAACGCACAGCCAAGAAGATACTTTGCATCAGACCATTTCCTCAGATACCCTTTGAATTTTGCTCGATCTACAGATTTCACAGATGAGTCTTCTGATAGGGTGGTGAGGTGAGCTGTGTAAGCGCCGAACCTGGACAAAACTCTTTTCATGGCACTTATCTTGTGACAAACCCACCTTGTTCCACTTGCTCTAATTGGCCTTGTACCTGCTTCCTCACCGAATTGAAAAGCTTCCTTCAGGTCAGTGACAATACTCTCTAGTTCTGAGCATTTTTTAGGAGACTTCTCGTAAAGGTAGTAAAGACGAAGAAGCATTTCATCGACTAAATCGAACGCAGTACCATGTAGAGCATCTTTTATTGCCAACTCAAGACGATGTGCCAAGCACCACATCCAGAATATCCATGGCAGTTCTCTCTCCACCAGTCCTTTCAGACCGTTTGCCGCTATTTTGGCTGCTGCACCATCAGTGGCAAGTCCTACAAGACTATGACAGGTCTCCTTTGTAACTGACTGGATGCCAAGGCATTGTAGCCCATACTTCAGTGATTCAAAGAGACCTTCTGCAGTGAGGTGATGTGGCTTGTGAATAGAAAGGTAGCTCATTCTTGTGTGAATCTTTTCATCTTCAGCTTCAAGATGACACCAGAGGACTAGTAAAAGCTCGTTGTCGGCGTTGCTCTCGTCGGTAGAACCATCCATCAACAGAGAAAAAAATTTAGCCTTGGAAAGAGCTTGAAGCAAGTCTTGTCTTCTTGATTCAGCAATGAAGTGAACATATTCTTTGCCAGCATTTTCATGTAGATAAGAGCTTCCAAGATCTACCCCATGCCGTGCCTCGAGTTTGCAAATCCTAGGATATTTTCGAAAGGCCATTTGCTCAGTTGCCACGAAATAGGCGACGTCAAACTTAGCTTTTAGCCTTTTCCTTTGTCATCTGAAAGAGAGTGAAGCGACTGTGCAATTGGAGCATACGTTGCAACACAAGCGCCTTGTGCTTGGGTGTTTTCTCTTTTCAGCAAGTTCATTGCGTGCACGTGTTGGTCAGACTTGCCATGATCAACCACGTTCGAAGTTCTGACAGAGTCAGCTCCACTCGTGATCCACTTGTCGTTGAAGTTTTTTCGACCAACAATACGTTCCTTATACTTTGTACAGACTCGGCACTTGAGTTTTGTCACTACTTTAGCTCCTCCGTCGATCGTCGTCTCGCAGTCAAGCCACGTCATGGTTTGGTACTCTCTATCATACTGCCTCATCCATTTCTGGTAAGTTTCGTGCTTCACATTTCTTCGCTTGGCGTTCGAGGAGGTACTGGTAGAAGCAAGACTTCTCTTCATGGCGATCTCGATGGCGATCGTCGAGATTCAACGTGCTCAGGTTGTGGGCGGGGCTTCGTAGTAATTATTGCGCGTGCTTGCGCACTCGTAAAACGTGCGGCTTGCGCATACACGCTCGCCCGGACAAATTGGCAGAACGAGTTTATTTTTGCTCGGACAAATACTAGAAATGGTCGGAAAATGACCGATGACTGGCTGCTATTTCATACACTGCAGTAAGTATACAATATTACAAATGTGTAGTGTAGGTTTCTTCTTCTGACCTGTACAGAAATACGGTTAGCAAAAAGTCATTCGTTAATGATATTCATGCGCACCCGCCATCTTAACACAGCAAGCTAGAACTGTAAAATTTAATACCTGCAAAGTTCACAAATCCTACAAACAGTACCTGTAAATAATTTTAACTCTTAAGGTAGGACAGTAGTCTAAATTCATCTCTTGGATTTGGACCATTTTCAATTATTTGCTTTACTATAGTGTGGTTAGCAATATTCCAGGTTTGTAGTGGAAAATTTTAGCTGGAACCCAAGATATAAAACGTTAAACGTTGCTAGGCAAAGCAATTAAACCGCTGTTAAATGAATTCACGAGTATAAGATAATAATATTCATCACGATCGAGATTAAACAAGTACAAGCAGTGGCGGGAGAGGATGATTACAGCTTACAAGATGAGTACACACGAAGCTAGCAGGCTTGAAATGGCTCTCACATCCTAGTCATAGCTGGTCCACATTCCTCGTGTAGATGCTGTCGATGTGCACGGATAATAGCTATTCGTCCGCGGTTATTCGCTTTCCGTACACTATGCACAAATTGCATTCTTTTGGTTGCTAGGGAAGTAGGAGCCAAAATAAACAGTGTTGAACAAGTGGCTATAGCTGTGATTACAAGCCAAACTACAACCCGCCCACTTCCATGTTAGGAGATCAGTGTTTGCTGTACGCATTTTACTAGGTCAGCAGTTAAAATGGCAGGCAGAATAAAGCGCTGAGGTTACCAAGCGTTGGTTGGCGTGAGTGGCAAAATCACTCTATGATAGGGACGGCAAAATCTCGGGAGTGAAGTAGAAACAGTGCTTAACAGTTTGTGTGCGTCTACTACAACCACACTGCGTTGTTTTCACCGCAGGCCGCCCTCGACAAGTAAGCGTGAGCAACACACTGGCTTGCCTGTGAATGTTGGTGTGAAAGTGCTTATGGCTAGCTCTGAAGACGTAGCTATCTCTTAGAGGGGCGGCCTGCGATGAAAAGTTAGTAAATCTTGCCCTTGAAGTTTCACCAAAGTCAAAACACTGCACTGTTGCTCTTTCAAAAGAAATTCATTTAAAATGTGAAAACGGGTTCGATATAGTTTATACTTGCCATTTTGGCCTATGTTATCAGAATGTCTCCAAAGATGACATACAGGTATATAAAAGATTGTAGATCATGTATTCCAAGTTTGAAAGGTATTACTTCAATGGTCTCAAAGACACAGCTGTTTTAATTGATTTTTGAAATTCATTGATTTAGACTACTGTCCCACCTTAAGGTGGCGGTATGCCCGTTTTTATGAATATTAATGAGCGACTTTCTTTCATCTGCAGCTCGTGACAGAGGTACGCTAGCAGCGTGAAACTCGCTCTGATGCATCAATGAGTGTGTCTCAATGTATAGTGCAGCTTGAAACGTTGCACAATATTCTACACCAAGGAATAATGTAGGAACAATCGACATCGTACGGATACGCATTTTTCACGCCAAAAATCTCTCCTGACTAACCGTGCAGCAAAGGTTACCAGCTGAAATTCAACTCTTATAAACCATTTCTAGGTGCTGACGAAGAGTTTTCTGCATTTACTTTTTCTGAGTTTAAGAAAAACACTTTTACATTCTAAATCAGGTTGATTTTGCAGTGACGTCCATGTTTGTCGATGCATAGAACAGCTACGTTCAACGTGGGTCACCAAAACTCTTCGTCAGCACCTAGAAATGGTTTATAAGAGTCGAATTTCAGCTGGTAACCTTTGCTGCACGGTTAGTCAGGAGAGATTTTTGGCGTGAAAAATGCGTATCCGTACGATGTCGATTGTTCCTACATTATTCCTTGGTGTAGAATATTGTGCAACGTTTCAAGCTGCTTTATACATCGAGACACACTCATTAATGCATCAGAGCGAGTTTCACGGTGCTAGCGTTGCTCTGTCACGAGCTGCAGATAAAAGAAAGTCGCTCATTAATATTCATAAAAACGGGTATGCCGCCACCTTAAGGTGGCGGTGCGCCAATTTAATGAGATTCATAACTTTACAAGTAGCTTTATTTTCTAGCAATGCTATTTTGTACAGGCGTGCTCCAGTATGCATTGTGTTTGTCTATCGATATACATCGATTATAGCAAGTTTCAGTCACGAAGTGTTAGCTAACGTGGAGCAGCTCGCTCGCCCAGTATAGACCGGTCTGTGGCTGCTATCTCAAGTTTGGCTTGCTTGCTCCGGAAAGAACTCCGTTTACAGCTAACAAATTCCAGCGCGCACAGACGTACAGAGCGATTTTTTGATACTCCTTTGCTAACGCGGCAAAACAGCAAACCTAGACCAGAAAAAATTCCTTAACAAAAAGTCTAGATCGTATTACTGAAACTCGCTCTGTACGTCTGAGCGCAAGGTGGCGCTGCATGCTGCTGCGCTTGAAGCGCGTCGATCTATTGCTCGACAGTGGAGATAGCAGCCACAGACGCTTCATGTATTATTTCCCCCATACTGTTATGTAAATCGCTGTAGTTATAAAGTCTAGTTATTAATAAAACACACGTTGCGTGGGTGTTGAATATTAACTAAGTGCACCGCCACCTTAAGGTACTTGCAATATCTTACAGAGAGTATCAAACACCAATTGCCACTGTAGAAACACTCGGGAAAGTAACATGACAGAAACATGATCTGATGACGTATACGCCTACACAGCAAGCTAGTCATTGATGTCATCGAGGTTTAGCAATGATGCTAGGCAAGCTTATTAGATGATATTCATAATACGCAGTTGCTATTGTCAAGGAAGATGGTGTAGTCGGTCATGTCCCAAGAGCAGTGTCGTCTGTATGTAGCCTTTTCAGAAAGGGGGCAGTATTGCTTGCATCGTCACCGGGAAAAGGCAGTGCTCCGTCGATATCTCCCAAGGCGGTCTAGAAGTTCCGTGCAATTTTTTTTTATAATAATATTTATGCAAATGCAAAGGAGGCATATTATAGCTAGTAGCTAATTCAAGTATGAACCCAAATTACACAAAGAAGAGAGATGCAAAGTGTTTAAACAAGTTTAGAGACTCAGCATGTGCCCAACTCGGCAATTGGTTCCATATCCTAATTGCGCAAGTTGATATTAACTTTAGCTGCAGCTGCACTAAACTCGTGACAAAGCAAAGTTGCTTCTCTCCGATGCTATAAACTCCGGTTTGCTTAAAGTACACACAAAGAAAAGGATTATAGAGCAGAAAGACGATGATGAGCAGAAAGAAAGTGTACAGCAGTCAGCAAGGAAGACACAAACCAGCTGAGACTAGTGATGATGCAGGCGATGAACGCCGATGGTTAAGGTTAGACGAGATTGTGCTGTTGCAAAAGGACAAGGAACACTTGTGCAATGGGAGTTGGCTGAACGATAAGTACATTAACTATGCTCAGATGTTGCTGAAAAGGCAATTTCCAATGATCGATGGCTGGAATTCCACACTGATTCTGGACGTAGCCAAGACCATCAGGATACAGCATGGCGTACAGATCGTGCACACTCATGGTAACCATTGGATTGTAGCTTCTAACCTTAGAAGTCCCTCCAATCATGTCCAAATATTTGACTCTTAGTACACCTCTCTTAGTGAGATAACCCGTGGTGTAATCCTGAACATCTTCAACTTCTCTGGGGATCCAACATTGGAAATGATGAGTCTGGATAAGCAAGTTGGTGGAAGTGACTGTGGCCTCTGTTATTGCAGTGTCACCTGCTATTGCATATAACACTTCTGATAGCTCTTTGACCTCTGAAATGTTGTAAAATTACAACGCTACTTAATATTCATGGTAAATGACCACTTATTAATAATTTATTAATAACACAAGTTATAATGGTTATTGTACAGGAAATGAGATGCAGGCGGCATTCAAGTACCATGAAACCACCCCTTTGTCGGCTTGGAGGCGGAACCTTCATCTTTACAAGTTTCCGGTGTCGGCCCTTTGAGGATCAAAGGATCCGACCCTGTGAAGAACATATATATATTTTTTAAGAGACAGATAGGAACTGTGTGAATGATAAGATATGTTTGTAGTGTCTGTGTGTGTCTAGCCGAAGGGGCCTGAGCCGCTTGCAAGAGGAAGAAGCGAGCGAGCAAGCGAGATAGCTAGCTGCACTTACTTCTGTCTATTGGTCAATGGCAAGCATTCAGAACTGGTAAGAATTACTGGCGCAGTCATCTAAATGTACCTGGATAGCTGCAATCAGTCACACAATCCGGAAACGCTGGCTAAAAGAGCCCTCAAAATTCGTCATAATTCCAGACCAGGAGAAACCACGCCTACAGTGACACGCCCAACAACGAGCTGACGTGGTCTGGTCGTCAACGCGTGGGTGCACGGCGTGCTCCTCCCCAGCTAGCTCAGTTGTCAAAGAGATAGGCTAACATTCAGCAGAGGCACATGAGACAACATCTGTTAGAGTGCTTAGAGAACGGGATCATTGCGCCATTCTAGGTAGTTAATAATAATAGCAAGTCATAGTTATATCAGTGATACAAGCAGTTATGATACAGATAAAATTAATAATGAATAGTGATGTCACATTAGTCCTGCATGACGATAGCCATTTACTATGATTTCAGGCTTCGACATTAAGTAGTTGAACAAGGAGCTGATCATCCATTGTACTCCCAAGGGTTTGACGATGCTCATGCGTAGATCAACTGGTTGTACTTGCACTTTCTTTACGGTATCCTTCCATAGCTGTGAAACAATTTGTTCTGAGTACCAGTCTTGAAATTGCCTCCTTAGAAATTCTTTAGCAGCTTTGTTGACACTAATATCTAGCGGTTGCAGTCTGTCTGTGCAGTTTGCAGGAACAACTGCTACAAGAATATGATTGACCTGTAGAAGATGCAGTACACGCTCTGTGCACTGTTCTCGAAATCGATCAAAAATAACAAGAACTGGTTGAGCAGGCTCAAGCTTGAGATCATTTCTTTTTTCTCGGCATAAGGAAAAGAACCTTCTCTAAGTAGTCGACCATTGTGTCTTCATTAGACCAGTGATTATCTGTAAAGTTAACATGCAAATCAGAGGGAATGTGACTGCTGAAAGGCACTTCTTGGTTTATACCTTTATAAATCAGTTGAGGAGGAAGAAAGTCACCAGCCATTGTGTTTCCAAAAACAGCTGTGATCGGCCTATGCCTGCAATCTCGACTCGCTTTGAGCCTTCCTTTGCCATCGTCCAACTTGAAACTTGAGCATAGTGAATACTAGTCTGATCCCAATTGATCACTGAGTCGTTTGGTATCTCCTCCATTTGAATGATCACTTTGACATCAAAGATAAACTGTGCTATCAGTGATTCAAAATCCAAAACAGACACTTTTGGTTTAGTACTTGCCCAGCACTTGACAAAGCCCATTCTCTCCATTAGGTATTTTGCCCAGTGTTTAGTAAGTGCAATGTGTCCTCCATTGCACTCCAACAGATTGCTGTCATAACTTTTCACCACTCCTAGTGCACATGCTATTGTTATGGCAGTATTGATGACAGCTCCACTCTCACGCATTGCAAGTAGGAAAGCTTGAACTCTTTTATCCAGCTCTTTTCCAAGCAAAAGAGGACGTCCAGACTTTTTGATAGCCACTGTCTTAACTGTCATTTCCTTGCCTGCATGTTTTCTTCCTCAACGCTAACTCTTGTAAGTACTTGTTCTTCCATGTTCGTACACTGCTTTCTTTTAACAAGCGACCGGGCAAAGATCTTTTCCAGTATCTGTCACACCATGGTCGGCAGCCCTTTTTCTGATCTCTGCCTTCTCTTTGGGACTGAAGAAATCATACCGTCCG
This sequence comes from Haliclona indistincta, assembly GCA_964017065.1. Classification (NCBI taxonomy): domain Eukaryota; kingdom Metazoa; phylum Porifera; class Demospongiae; order Haplosclerida; family Chalinidae; genus Haliclona; species Haliclona indistincta. Next base: position 167,328 of record OZ024790.1, on the reverse strand, counting down.
CGTCGCTTACCGACTGACACGCTCACCTCTGGCTCTAAGTCCAACAGTTATTCAACTTCTTTGTTGGCAGCAGCAATACTTCTACTAGGTACAATTGCCGAAAGAGGGCCATCAGGCTTTAGGTAGCAGGCTTTCGCGCTTGAAGAACTTATACAGCGTCATTGCGAGAATATCACCATGGCAAAAAGCAAACAATGGGACGTCCCTTAATTTAAAAATTGATTATTATAAATTTCGCGAATAAAATTTTCGCGAATAGCTTGTAATTCGCAAAATTGCGAAAATTTTCTCCCCCGAAAATTTCCCACTATACGGTATTGAAATTATTGACCTCGCTCTTGGGCGCTATAACTATTACCAAGAGTTCATTAATTAAGAGTATGCAGCCTTCAATATACCCTGTTGGACAACATTGGACATTTTCTACCTCACAAGTTTACCTATACACAGTGATGATTATCATTATTGCTGTTGTGAATATCGTTACACAACGGTGAATATCATTAGCATAGCAGCCCTAATGCTTTCTGCTGTATAAACTTGTGACTAAAATGCCCAACACCTCCAATGGGTATATTGACGGTGCATACTCTAGGTAATGAACTCTTGGTCACACGCAATACGAATTATCAACTTTCCTGGTTCAGTATTTGTGTGGGCGTGGGTATGCCGTAACCTTAATAATTATTGTTTCCGGTTAATCACATGTACTGAATAATAGCACATAGTACACTGAATGTTTCTCAAAGATTAAAATTTTATTTTCTATTCTAACAGAGCTGGCTCCTTCCTACACAAAGCTAGTCCAAAGGGCTATGAGAGAGGGTCGTACTAAGCTCCTTATCATTAAAGCTCTCATCACTGGTCCTCCTGGTGTGGGCAAGACCGGCATCAGACATCTCCTGCTTGGTCTACCACCTCCTCCTAGTAGGACCAGCACACCGTTAGCAACACGAGCAACCAGAGCCATCTCTTTCTACCGCATCAAAGCCGATGGCAGTGGAGATGTCACATGGACGGAGCTCGATGACGATACCTACCTCAAATACATCGCAGAGGAGGTAAAGATGATTGAGCTCAATCCATCTCGTGCTGTTCCTCCTCAACCAGCCACCAGCACCACTCCTGCAGCCACTGAGAGCAGTGCACAGGAACCATCTGATGTGGATCACACTCCTCCAGTGCCATCACCAGCTACTCCACTGGTCTCTAGTTCATCATCAGAAGAGAGAATTGATGATGCTAATCCCCTGCCAGTTCCTCCTAAAGTAGAAGGCATAGCTTCCGATGTCGTCAATAAGCTCATCACCGATCCTGACATTTCGAAAGGAAACAACAAAAAGAAAACCTTTGTCCACTTAATCGACTCTGGTGGACAGCCATCTTTCATCAGCCTCGTACCTGCATTTGTCAGGGGTAGCACGGTCAACATAGTAGCCTCAAAGCTCAACCACTCTATCAATGATAAGCTCCAGTACGAGTATGTGAAAGATGACCAGCATCTTCGCAAACCAACGCTACTAGAGAAATCTCAACTTGAATTCATTGAAGAACTTATTCGCACTCTCACGTCTGTCAAGCACTCAAAGGATGGCAGTGGTCAAGGATCATCAGAGCCAAAGTTCCTCCTTATCGGCACTCACGCTGACAAACATAGACGACTATTTGACCAAACACTATCTGGTAAGAATCGATGGCTGAAGAATAGCCTTGGCAAGCTGAAGTCAATGTGCATTAAAGTTAATCGCGAAGGAGATATTCTCCTCCCGATCAACACTCGGGTCGAGAAAGGTCGCAGTGAGGTGGCGTCTTCTATAAGGCAGAAGATCATGGATGCTTGTAGCGATGCAGAAGTAGATATACCTACTAGATGGTATATATTTGAACTGGAGGTGAGTGGCAAGGCAAAGAAGGAGGGTCGGAGTGTTCTAGGTCTGGCAGAGTGTATAGAGGTCGGGAGAAAGCTAAGTATGGGAGAGGAGGATGTGATAGCAGCACTAGTGTTTCTTGATGGAGCTGCTCTCTGCTTGTATTTCCGAGCTGCTGCCCCTCGCCTGGTCTTCACTGACCCTCAGGCCATTCTCAGTGAAGTCACTGAGATATTGAATCTCGGCATCATTGATCTCCACCTCATTCCTTCTCATTATCCTGGCATAGATAAGCTGCGAGACCAAGGGTTGTTTAACAAGAAGCTAGTAGATATCGTGTGCTTCAAGTATCGAGTGAATGAGGAGGGGAAGTGTAGTTACTCAATGGATGACTTCCTGTCCATTCTACAGCATCTCCTAATCATAGCACCCGTGTGCATCGATGGAGAGGAGCTGTTCTTCATTCCTTCCATCCTTCCTACCAACAAGAAGATGCCCTCTCTTTCTTGTGATCTTGCTCCTCTTGTTCTTCTCTGTCGCACCAGGGTAATACCTCTTGGTATGTTCTCTGCCTTAGTTGTGGCTTTGCTCTTTAATAAGCAGCTGTTTGCTCTTAATAAGATCCTTGGTCGTAATGCTGTCCGTTTTGAGTGCAAGGTCGGCGGAGGCTTGATGCAACTAGTAGAGTGCCATGCTTGGCTTACAGTTCACTTCAATGGTAACAAGTTAGCTGCTCCTCGTATCAAAGCTGCCATCCTCCACGCCATAGCCACAGTCTGCAGGCAGCGTCATCTTGATACTGAGCAGATTGTGTTCACTGACGGGTTCTTCTGTCCCTTCAAGATCTGTGAATCTATTCCTCATGCTTGTGTGGCAGACACTGCCTTCTCTCCAGCTCATCTCACCTGCTCTGTTAGACCAGATATTGCTACTGGTGAGTGCTCTGATGATGGGATGCTGGCATGGCTGGTAGCACCAGATGGTGAGTGTGGCAGATGATGATCAGCATGTTAGTATTATAGTGTATCTTTTCATGTAGCCAGCACAGTCTCTGCCTCATCAGCCACTGCTACACCACAATCACCTCCTCCAACTGGTGAGATGTTTGCTTGACACAGATTGGTATGTTTTCTATCTTCTCTGCCTCAGCATCAGACACTGCTACACGAGTAAGAGTTGCTTCAGAGAACTGGCGGATATTGCCCAATATAGTGAGTTAAAGCTATAGGACTGCATTATTATACATATTGTGTGTATACTACAGAAGACAACTGCTGATAGAAAGCTGCCTACAGCTGCTGCTGGTGTTAATAGTGTGGATTCCCCTAAAGCACTCAGTGAGTTACAATGATCATGGAGTGTCTCTGTTATTATGTGCTCATTACAGCTGAGAATGACCTGTGTGATGTGTTGGATGTGATTCGTGATCTCAATGACTGGAAGGACCTTGGACTACAACTAGGCCTTCTCTACTCAACACTGAACGATATCGAGAACCATCGACGAGGCAAACCTAGTGAATGCAGGATAGACATGCTCTCAGCATGGCTACAACAACGAGACAATGTCTTACAGAAGGGAGTCCCTTCATGGAGTGTGTTGAGAGCTGCACTGCAGAAGATTGAAGAGCACGAGACAGCTGACAGGATCAGCAACTGATGGTGAGTTGTGGCACAATGCATATCCTTTGACAGTACATCATACGAATGTTATGACTATGTATTACATAGGCCATAGGAGCACTAGCTTTCATTGATGTAACCATCACTATAAACCGTAAATTGGGAAATTTTCGTATAACAAAATATTTTATCAACTTATATGGACTGTTGCTGCTGACAGCAACATAATGATGCTTGTATTCGTGGTTATTGTGTACACAAGAGTGTAGGAGCCAGCTGAATGAATGAATCCTGCCCATTTGTTCGCCATGCCAAGACCTCAGGTGCTGGCGATCTGCGAGATGTTTCCGACAGCAAAGTATAGCACTGTCGCTGGCTCAGTAAAAGTAACTCCAGACAGACTGTTTTCAGCTGCAGCTAGCTCTTGAGCATAAACTTGAGTCGTCCAGCTAGGACCAGCATACAACTCGCAACTCGGCTTACACGAAATTTTCATTGTTAAAAAATTTTCGTGTTTATTTTCGTGGTTGACCCTATATCCACGAAAATATTTTGACAATGAAAATTTCCCGATTTATGGTATGTAAACATAGTGTATGTCAATGTACCTGAGAGTATGCAACAGTCAATATGCTCCATCAGAAGGTGTTGGGCATTTTTAATGTTACTAGTTTAGTAGAGCTGCAATGCTAATAAATTCACATCTGCAGTAGTGATGATCGTCTATAGTTAAACTTGTGAACATACTGATGGTTGCATACGCTTAGGTAATGAACTCTTTTGTATGTATAAATTATTCTAAATTTCTCATCTTTGCATCGTTTTTCTATGATTATTATTACAGGTGATGTCCTATAGTAGGGTCTGATGATAATAGCTCAACTGACTCATTATCGTAATCACTGATCATGCAACTTCTAAATAGCATTTTGTCTTGTTATAATTATGCTTTTTATGTCTGAACATGTCTTGTTATAATTATGCTTTTTATGTCTGAACATGTGTGATTTTGTGTTTTTGCATAATAATAAAATATTTCTTGTGGGCAGAACTACATTATTTACCATTCCTAGTTATGAAGTAAATAATTTTCTATCATGTTGAATGTCTGATTGTATAGTGCATTCCTGTGAGGCTGCATGGAGTCAATGATGTTCAGTCACATAGGGAGCAATCCGTATAGTACCATGCGCCACCTGATGAATACCTGCAAAAGCACACCGTACAGCGACTATACCACACATGATCAGAGAAAAGCCTGTTAGTTTAGTGGAGTGTGACTTTACATGTTAGTAATAGCTCTACGGCCTATTGTGAGCAGGACTGGTAGTATGAGTCATGACATACGCTATAGTATCATATTGTCTAGCCTAGAACCAGGCTGAAGTGCTTCCTGTAGAATTGTAGATTTATTATGACATGGATTAATGTTTTATTAGGATTACCATTGTAGGCTGGTGTACATGGGTACTGTATCAGGGAGATCGATAGAGTGTACATGGGTACTACATCACTGTGCAAAAGCTCTATTATACTGCACTGTATATTGGTTGTATATTTGTGTTTTACACATGATATACACATGTGTATAATTCAAGTGCCCATGGTGCGTATATCCCGTGTATTGGAACATTATACACACCTTGTTATACACTAGGTATACACGCAATATACAGTACTGTATATTGCGTGTATAACAAGCGTATACCATGTGTATTCTATTGCGTATAACAGAATTAACTACCAGGATGTAGGTGGAGCCCGTGTGGTGAACACGCCCTGCCTTTTGTAAAATGGTCCAATTATTAAAATATTGATTCAATTTGATCCAAAAATTGTTTAAAATTATTTATACAGGTACAAAAATAAATAATAATCAACCAGTCAAAAATGAGTCTCAGAAAGTGCTGCTAAAACTTGAAACTTGCTGTTGACTGAAAAGAAGACTTGACTGAAGACTTGCATGATCCTATAAAGAACATCATTCTGTGATTGAAACAGTATCATCAAACACCATACCGTGAATTGCTCATTAGATTGCCCAGACATTCTCTCTTGTCATGACCATGTAGTTACCTACTGCATTAGGAAGAAACAGAATTACAATATCTTACCTTTGTGTTGAAGACCTAAAACCTGTATAACATTTAGAAAACTGTTTTAAGACGGAACAACAAATAGCTTACTTGGTACATACTGAGCAAACACAGTTCACTGCACCAATAACCTGTCTCTGCAAAAACAGCTTAGCAACTTACTTCAGATAGTCCGCTTCAGCTTCCTGGGTAGTTAAAACATTAATTTTATACGCTGACTCAGTGATCAGACAAAGCTCTCACCTGTTGTAACAGCACTGTAGGTGGCGGCATAATCACCAGACTCAAACCGTCTACAGGTAAAAACTAGACGAGCTATAGGTATACATGTAACACATACCATGAGTAAGCCCGCGCATACAAGGCGCGGTGGCTGGTTGTGCATTCACCGTTGGTCTGCTCTCTATAAGGTAGAGTCACCTAATTCCGGTCACGCCCTAATTCCGGTCACTTTGAAAACAACGTCACGACGCTTTCTGAAAGAACGTTTTTAGCAGCATGCAGTCACTTATCGTGCGTGTAGTTTCAATAGTTGGCTACACAAGCAACAAATATTAAAGCTAGAGCTTACTTTCTTTTTGCAGGGAGAGCACTGATTCCTTGAGCGGTGAGCATTTGCGCTGTAGCAATTATCTTCAAAGCTTTCGGTTTTACTTCCGTGTTCTAAAACTATGTACTCTTGCCTCACTAACTTGACCAAAAACTAAAGGCTAACTAAGCTAGAGTTAAATGTATGCGCGGCATTCTGATAGCTCCAGTTGTAGCGACGTAACAGCAGTCTAAAAGTAGATGGGTGGAGCTATGGTGGAGGCGATCGAATGCGTGGGTGAAAATTAACAATAGGAAAAGCAAAAAAGATTGGAGCTGGGAGTCCGACAATGCTTTCTTACGCAGAAGAGAAGGAAAGCGTCCTGACTTGCAAGTTCTACAAGAGCTGGGGTAAGGGCTCACACGTGAAATAGATGCGTGCTGATATCGTTAGCAAGTTACAAGATGCTAAGCGACCATCGCCATTCCGTGAAGGCTTTCCTGGTCCAAAAGTCCTTATGACTTAGTAAATGCATAGAAATAGCATTAATGAACGTTGCGAGTCAACTCTTCGTCTTTCTTCCGCCATTATTACACAGTGACCGGAATTAGGGCATGGATTTAATTTTACGTTAAACAACAATAATGTTTTTATTTTTTTATTAACTTTTATTTGAGTTGAGATTTTACGCAAACTTTTAGCCTGCAGATAGAGCATACTTGGTAGTGCTGTCAAGCGTGGCTTATGGCGCTCGCTTCTGCTTGATGTTAATGCTACACTGAATGAAAGTCCAACCACCGGAAGAGTGACCGGAATTAGGTGACTCTACCTTAGTCTTTCCACATGACCCGACGTTTCACTGGGCAAAAAGAGTGTGAGAATAGCCATTGTAGGGAATAAGTAAAGCTTACTTTATTGTAGGTTGAGTAGTGTGGGCACTGCATACAGTTTTCAGGACTACTGATGACACAGCACGACCATCAATGGCGGCTGACTGAGCTGGCAGCTGGAACGGGCTTCACGTGGTGGATCAATTTGGACAAATCAGATTGCAGCCCGCCAACTTGACACCGCCTACTAAAGGTGGAGCTAGGAGAATGGAGGCTAGCGCTAGACCTTAGATTTATGGCTATAGCTCAGCTCTCGAGTCAGGTTCTTTTGCCACTATCTTTCTCACAGGCAGCATGGGACAGTTGTATTGCAGTGAATAGCCCAAGGTCGGTCAGCTTGTGAGTAACTGTAGGTGAGTGTACACACAGCCTTCACTCAGTCTATTATAACACTTAGGTTTTCTAACTTACAGCGCCTAGCTATATAGTTTTATAGTTCCTGTTCGGGAGAAGAGAAGTCAGTATCATGTATTGTCCACTCAGCAGCACCTATTGGTGCTGGTCCTCTCATGATTGGACTCCCAAGCACCCTTAGCTTTCGTGGGTGCTTGGAATTAAGCCTGATAAGATCGCTGATCAAGCTCATCCAGAAGAGCATTGAGTTCGAAGGACCTCCACTCTGGCCTACGCCATTTTAAGGTATTTGCATCTACGCTTTCCTGGTATAGAATTTGAGTAAAAACACAACAAGCCCTTGACGTACTTTGCCCTCCTGTCCCACACCTATAAGGAAATTGCAGAATTGTATGATAAAATCATTATGTGCAAACTCGTTGTCTAGACCGCTGTAGCCGTTTTTGTATTCTGACTCCTTGGATCTCTTTTTAGAGTATGCCTGTACACACTTAGCACTTCTACAAGTGTGGGAAATCATGCTTGCCATCATAGTTATGCCCCTGTTGTATTGAAACTCACTTCTGATCTGGTCTAGGCTGGCATTCTCAAGCTCTTCTGCGATGGATGATTGCACCTGCATGCCGGTTGTGTGTACTATCAATTCTGTTAAAATCAATGGTATAAACAATAGCATAATAAGTTTTTGTGCACCCTTCGTCCAGTTTTAATTTCTTTTCCTCCGGCAGGGCATTGTAGACTAACCGGACTTGACTCTGTTGTTTTAACAATGAAGCATATCAGGATTATATAATAGTAAGATCTACAATTATGTACCTACATGAATCTGTAAAGGAGTCCGTCTTTTTCTCCCTCTTTTAGTGGGTCTTGTTGGTGTCGTCATCTCCTCTTGTGTCCCAGATGAACTTGCAGTACTAGTTGCTAGTTCTTCCACTGCAGTCACCCTCTCCTCCAAGCTGTCAACTGAGCTTGCTATATCAGCGAGCTGACTTGAGATCGAAGCTTGCATGCTTGATATCATGTCATGTATGTCTGTTTTTAATAACTCCATTTCATGACGAACATCAGTGTGCAGAGGCGTAGCGTCTCTCCTGGTTGCCAGGGAGTGTTCCGACGACCTTGCTCAGCATGTCGAGGATTAAATCTCTGAGTTGTTGTTGAACTGCCACTAGAAGAGTGCTAGAGAGTTTAACAAAGTGGTAGTAGCAAGTACAACTAGCCATAGAAATTGCGAAGCGAGTGTCAATCAGAGTGCATGTTGTATGATAAAATCAAAGGCTACATTAGTCCATGGTTGTTGCACTAGGTGTGATTATATTTAATAACTATTATGCCTGCAAATTGCCAAGTCAGCTGTTGCCTCACTGTTAAAGTCATGAGCTGGTACAGGTATGACTCAAGGTATGAATCGACTGTCACTAGTTGTGTAACATAACATGTTTGTAAGCTAAGATGTTTTCACTTTGCAGGTAAACCTCAAGTGAACATGCAAAACTCACTAGAACATACCGGTATTATACAAGATATGAATTGACATGCAGGCTAGCTGTTACTTTTAATAGACTATAATATGCTTTTAGGCACAACTCACTCTTAGACTACTGGTACACTTCCTTCTAACACATTTTTATCTATTCTTGTAACATAATAATATCATGCAATTGTTTACTCTTCTTTATGTGGACTTATAAATGTTTTGATAAAAGAATGTTAACTTGAATAAAAGTTAAATAACAATAGTTTAGTCTTAAGTTTTTTTGATGCGTATCACAAGCTTTAGTGATTTGTTTCTTGAGAGTTAGCATGCAGATAAGAGATCTTAGTAACCCTACAGTAAATTATAAAGACAAAAAACTTATTAATTCATACACTAACCTTAATAACAGCCGTCTGTAAACACATGCACATAGTTTGTTACCAACACTGAACAGCACCTGACAAAACCAGGAGAACCTGTGCACTATAAAGAATAGAGACATGAGTTATGACATGTCACATTGACTCACACATATACAAAATCAGTTAACTTCCTGTTTACAACAATGAAGGTTTTATTATTGCTACTGTTGCGGGTTTTGAACCATTAATAATCACTCTGCTCTAGATAGTTCAGAATCAAACCAAGCACACACACAAACAGACAACAGACACATGCAGATACACATATACACACACAAACAGACGCGCACACACACACAAACAGATACACGCGTGCGCACACACACACACACACAAAAGCAAAAGCCTCTCGCTGCTTATTACAGGTCACGCGTTTCTGGACAAGCCAGGGCACCTGTGCACTAAGCAGGTACGATGTGCCAGTGCTATGAGCACTCCTGGAGCCCGGGCAAGGAACTCGCAGGAGGTACCAACCATGCCTCCCACTGCCAGTGTGGGCACCCTGTAGTCCCACCACTACCATTAGTGGTACAATGAGACACAGTCGGTGTGCTTTGCTCCCCCAGTACAAGACCAGGTACCCGTTTTACAGATGGGTGGGCTGGAGTACTTACACACACACACACACACACACACACACACACACACACACACACACACACACCCACACCCACACACACACACGACCCATTCACTTGCTCAAACCTAGGCACACACACTCAACTAATACAAGTGGACTAAATGGACAGCGTCATCTTTTATCAGTAATGATAACCAGTTCTGAAGAACTCATGGTGCTACTCTGGTTTTAGGCCTAGCACAAAAAACTATCCTCCACCACAGCTGGTCGATGAATTGTGGCGGCATTAACTGCATACAACTCCCTCCATAGGGCCATTGTCACTCTCACAACCATCGATCTTAGCCCTGAGGTCAGGTACCTGTTTTACAGATGGGTGGGTCGTGGGTTTGAGAAAAAAACTATTCCCAGTGCTGGGATTCGATCAGTGCCCTCCTGTCTTGTGAGCCAAAGACTCTACCTGTCTGCCAGCTGAACCACTGGAGCACCTACACACAAAGGAACATAAACATAATACGTACATACGTATGCACGCAAGCAAAAACACATACAAGCACAAAAAGAAAGAAAGAGAGACTGAATCTATAACAATAACATACTGTAGCTACTTGTGCAGCTAGTGAAGAGGGCGAGGCAATAGCCATGCACTGACAAGGGAGGCAGGCTTTGAACACACACATATACACAGCTTCACTAGTCACAGAAAACGCACATACTGCAGGACATACATAATTGTGAAAATGTCTACGTAACTTACAACACCAAGAACTCCCTCAAGCAACGTTTAATACTGCTTTGTAACTAGCCACCTGGACTGCTGGAGACACCAGTACCATATTGCTCGCCATATTGCGCAATACTGGCTCCGCCCACACTGAATTTCATTAAGACAACGTATTATACGCTACTGTATAACGTGGTATAACATGGTATAAGAAATATACAGTAGTGTATATTGCAAAGTAGTATACACACAATATACACATGATATACTGTACTGTATAACTCAGTTATCCTTACTATTGTATAACATATAATATACGCTATTGTAAAACAATGTGTATACTGGACTTATACGCATAGTAGTATATCTGTTGTATAACTCTAAAATACACACTGCAGTATACTAGTGTATAACAAAACTTTTGCACAGTGATCAGGGAGATCGATAGAGTGTACATGGGTACTACATCAGGGAGATAGATAGAGTGTACATGGGTACTACATCAGGGAGATAGATAGAGTGTACATGGGTACTACATCAGGGAGATAGATAGAGTGTACATGGGTACTACATCAGGGAGATCGATAGAGTGTACATGGGTACTACATCAGGGAGATAGATAGAGTGTACATGGGTACTACATCAGGGAGATAGATAGAGTGTACATGGGTACTACATCAGGGAGATCGATAGAGTGTACATGGGTACTACATCAGGGAGATCGATAGAGTGTACATGGGTACTACATCAGGGAGATAGATAGAGTGTACATGGGTACTACATCAGGGAGATCGATAGAGTGTACATGGGTACTACATCAGGGAGATCAATAGAGTGTACATGGGTACTACATCAGGGAGATCGATAGAGTGTACATGGGTACTACATCAGGGAGATCGATAGAGTGTACATGGGTACTACATCAGGGAGATAGATAGAGTGTACATGGGTACTACATCAGGGAGATCAATAGAGTGTACATGGGTACTACATCAGGGAGATCAATAGAGTGTACATGGGTACTACATCAGGGAGATCGATAGAGTGTACATGGGTACTACATCAGGGAGATAGATAGAGTGTACATGGGTACTACATCAGGGAGATCGATAGAGTGTACATGGGTACTACATCAGGGAGATAGATAGAGTGTACATGGGTACTACATCAGGGAGATCAATAGAGTGTACATGGGTACTACATCAGGGAGATCAATAGAGTGTACATGGGTACTACATCAGGGAGATCGATAGAGTGTACATGGGTACTACATCAGGGAGATAGATAGAGTGTACATGGGTACTACATCAGGGAGATAGATAGAGTGTACATGGGTACTACATCAGGGAGATCGATAGAGTGTACATGGGTACTACATCAGGGAGATCGATAGAGTGTACATGGGTACTACATCAGGGAGATCAATAGAGTGTACATGGGTACTACATCAGGGAGATCAATAGAGTGTACATGGGTACTACATCAGGGAGATCAATAGAGTGTACATGGGTACTACATCAGGGAGATCAATAGAGTGTACATGGGTACTACATCAGGGAGATAGATAGAGTGTACATGGGTACTACATCAGGGAGATAGATAGAGTGTACATGGGTACTACATCAGGGAGATCGATAGAGTGTACATGGGTACTACATCAGGGAGATAGATAGAGTGTACATGGGTACTACATCAGGGAGATCGATAGAGTGTACATGGGTACTACATCAGGGAGATCGATAGAGTGTACATGGGTACTACATCAGGGAGATAGATAGAGTGTACATGGGTACTACATCAGGGAGATAGATAGAGTGTACATGGGTACTACATCAGGGAGATAGATAGAGTGTACATGGGTACTACATCAGGGAGATAGATAGAGTGTACATGGGTACTACATCAGGGAGATAGATAGAGTGTACATGGGTACTACATCAGGGAGATCGATAGAGTGTACATGGGTACTACATCAGGGAGATCGATAGAGTGTACATGGGTACTACATCAGGGAGATCGATAGAGTGTATGGGTACTGCATCAGGGAGATAGATAGAGTGTACATGGTTGGTCAAGTACTGCAGCATGCAGACAAAACGTTGATCACAAAAAATTAATTTGAACACTAACATGACTAGCTATGGTCACAGCAGGCTAAAAGCAATAGGAAAGACACTCAAGGGGAGGGACAATGGTAGGTAGGACAATGGTAGACAGGGGAGGGACAATGGTAGCTCGGAGGGACAATGGTAGCTAGCTAGGAGGGGGACAATGGTATATAGGGGAGGGACAATGGTAGCTAGGCTAGGAAAGACAATGGTAGCTAGAAGAGGGACAATGGTAGACAGGGGAGGGACGATCGTACCTAGGAATAAAATTAATTATGGTAGACATGGGAGTGACAATGGTAGATAGGACAATGGTAGCTAGAAGAAGGACAATGTTAGCTATGAGATGGACAATGGTAGGTAGGAAGGGACAATGGTAGCTGGGAGAGGGACAATGGTACACTTGATGTTGTGACTACTGGACTTATTTGTTGGTGTTTGTACTGAAGGTGTTATTTTTATCTTGCTTTGTGCTAGTCACAGGTATCTACATGTAGGGCTGTCTTGATGATATGTAATAAAAAGTGTGTGTTCCTTTCACGTGTCAGTTCCTGTAATGTTTTTGCTGTACTGTCGTCTTAATAAACCTTGAGTCAAGTATCACATTAGCGATGAGCAAACCACCATGGAGCATTTGGTGCTTTGACAGTGGAGTCGAGGAGTGGCAGACCTATGCAGAACACCTGGAACAATATATTCTTGCCAATGATGTGGAACCAGGAAACAAACAACGAGCCGTCCTGTTGAGTGTGTGTGGTCCTGCTACCTACCAATTGATTCGAAACCTTGCAGCCACCCAAAAGCCTGCAGACCACTCATTCGCTGAGCTAGTCAAGCTGATACAGGGTCTTTACAATCCCACTCCATCGTTTATTGTGCAGCGCTTTAAATTTCACTCCTGTGTGCAGAAAGAAGACAAATGCCTTTCACACCTACACTGTCTATATCATATAGTGACGTGAACAGTGCTGCATTCTGATTGGACAGTCTACATGCACTTTTGTCTCTAGCAGTCTAGCGGCTGGATCTCCATCTAATTTCATAGCAAAGAGGACAGCACTAATTGCTTAACCCTTTAACCCCTAATGACGCCTTTAGGCGTCATAATTAGTACCACCCACATTGGACATCATAAATAGTGTGTAGAGTGCCTCAGAAGTCTCTAATTAAGCCAAAGTGTAGAAAGGGAATTTTCCTAAAAAAAACGAAATTTTTTCTCGCGCCTATTCAACTAAAACATTACTGTGACCGAAGATTGACATAGGTTTGTATCCCGCAGAGCGGAACCGAAAGGCGCAAAGCGGTGGGACAAAAATTTAGCATTTTTGTGGCTTCAGGATGCCCGGAAACGCACACTTTGCATTGAATATGGTCTAAACTGTCCTGTTTGCTCACCTGGACACCACCAGGTTTTTGTATCATTCACCATGGCTAGACGAAGATCAAAATCAGCTGAAAAAGACGAGGCCGCAAAACTTAAGTGGCTTCAGTTCCGAAGTGGGAGTGGCCAACTTGGAGTTTAGCACATGGTCGTAAAATTTTATATGCCAGGAGAAGAGGATGCTAGTTTGGAACAGCTAGCGTACGGGATGGTGGAGAAAATTGCAAGACAAACTACCAGTTTAGAGCAGGTCAAAATTTGGACGAAATAATTCAACAATTAAAGAGTTAAGGAACGTAAGGGTGAGTATATAATAAGTTACTTTGATGCGTAATATTCATGCATGTTGTGCCTCAAGTGTTTTGTGTTATATAATGTATTGTACCATAGGAAGCCTTTATATTTTCAAAGGCACCGCCAGTGGTGTATGTCAGATTTACCATGGAAAGTCACATGATTTCCTGTGGAATAACTGGATATTCCACAGGAAATCATGTGATTTCCTGTGGTATATCTGGATATTCCACGGGAAGTCACATGACTCCCACTGGGCAAAAAAGATCATAGAAATGATCTACCTTCCAGAGAGAAAAATAGAAAGGAGTGAGAGTTGCGAGTCAACCTCACCAGTAAACTATAAAGATAGTACAGGCAATTTATGGAAAAATGGGTCAACCTCTGACTAATTGCAACACAAACATTTTGAACTGTTTCCTACACAGAAAAATGTCCTCTATAACATACTAAAAGTCCTAAGGAATCCCGTGAGGGCAAGTATCAAAAATTGTATGTTTTTAAACCAACATAATTAATAATTCACGAGTTGAGTATTTTGTAATAATTCTGGTTTTTTATAACTACATGTATAAGCCTCCTAGAACTTTTTAAACATTCAAAAGGTCAAGTAAAAAGTATTTCTTTGATGATTATTGAAAAAATACATGTGTAACTGTGAAACAGTCTTTGTCTATGTGTAGCTTGTGGTAGGACTGTATGTGTGTACTAAGTTGGTGTTAACTGTCTTTGGTTAGTTGTGTAGTTTTGTGTTATTGTATCTTGGTCTTTAGCGGTGTGTCTGTTAGTTTTGTATCACTGATTGGTCTGTTTGTGAGTTTTGTATCTTGATTTGTCTGAGTTTTTAGTAGTCCAGGCCCTGACTAAGATTGTATGCATTTAATTTAGGATATGATAACTCAACTGTTTTAGGGTAATTCGACCCCAAGGTATAAGATGTGATAAATTATGTGCAAAATTGTCTATCCACTGCGAAATACTCGAAAATGACCATGCCCTTTTTATCGGCACAATAATTCCTTTATCTTCTCAACAATTTATAGTAACATACTTTCTGGCAACTGTTCTAAGGTAATAATGACCCTAAGGAATGTATTGGGATGTGTGCCACAAAAATGGCTACCCAACATCTCCATTTTAAAGAGTTTAATATTAATTTTTAAGATTCTGATGGTTTGAAAGCAGTACAAGTACAGGGTATTACCAACAAGACACAATTTATTAACTTGAGGAGTCACTTAAATATAAACTCAGGCTGCATTTAGTATTAAATGAATGATAGGGTTTTTGCAGGATTCACCTCCCTTATACTTGCAGTATATGCAACACTTTATTCCAGCTACCCTGCAGCGACATATCCATTCTTGTGGGCACATTTACCACATTTACAAGGATCAGGAAGGTCTTCAGGCTGGGGGTAACAATACCAGGAACTATTACATTTTAGTCTTGTTTTTTCACAAAAGTGAAACCATACGACTCAGCGTTCATTTTCTAAACTGGCATCTGCTTGTATCCATAGCTGTTGTTAATAATATGCCCCATATGGTTTCTTGCATTGGCTGACGTGCAGGCCGGGAATTTTCTCAAAGTCCATTTTGAGGGAATTGTTATTAAAAGCAGCAAGACGCAAGTCCAAATCTTTTGTTGGCTTGAGACACCTTACTACAGCACTGGGGACAGGCTTGCAAGGTGTCTCCCTGCTCTCCATGCTCTGACTGGATGTGATACAACTAGCAAGATTGCTACACAACTTTAACAACTCAAGAGTTGACAGAGAGTATGATACAGATGGCATAAATTTTTCTAGTAAGATGTCTCAAGCCAACAACAGACTTGAAAAAATTTGATGACTTGCGTCTTGCTGACAATTCCCTCAAAATGGACTTTGAGAAAATTCCCGGCCTGCATGTCAGCCAATACAAGAAAGCATATGGGCCATATTATCAACAACAGCTATCGATACAAGCAGATGCCAGTTTAGAAATGAACGCTGAGTCGTATGGTTTCACTCTTGTGAAAAAACAAGACTGAAAATGTAGTAGTTCCTGGTATTGTTACCCCCAGCCTGAAGACCTTCCTGATCCTTGTACATGTGGTAAATGTGCCCACAAGAATGGATATGTCGCTGCAGGGTAGCTGGAATAAAGTGTTGCAAATACTGCAAGTATAAAGGAGGTGAATCCTGCAAAAACCCTATCATTAATTTAATACTAAATACAGCCTGAGTTTATATTTAAGTGACTCCTCAAGTTAATAAATTGTGTCTTGTTGGTAATACCCTGTACTTGTACTGCTTTCAAACCATCAGAATCTTAAAAATTGAATATTAAACTCTTTAAAATGGAGATGTTGGGTAGCCATTTTGTTTTCTTATCTTTATTATGTTTTTGTGTGCTGCTTTTCAGACATAATGCAATGGCACTTGAAGAGCATGAAGAAATCAGACCTTAATGTGTATTGCAGACGTATCAAGCATTGCTCAACTATGTAATGAAAATGGATATTGGTAGAAATAAAGATTACAAATATGAACAGTTCTTGTTAGTGCTGATGGTTGTGCACTGAGAGCTAGGAGTAGCATTTCACTAGATGTAAACATCACAGTATCATGGAATACCACCGCTCATCAGCAGCCTTGGGCAACACTCACTATAGCATAGTGTATATCTGACTTGATAAGATGCACACACAACTTACTTTGGCACTAAGCACATGAGTAGCACCAACTAGTCAGTTGGAGCATGTCATTAATTCCTACACTGGTCACAAACTGGTCTAGTACTGCAGCATGCAGACAAAACCTTGATCACAAAAATCAATTTGAACACTAACATGACTAGCTATGGTCACAACAGGCTAAAAGAAATAGGAAGACACTCAAGGGGAGGGACAATGGTAGCTAGGACAATGGTAGACAGGGGAGTGACAATGGTAGCTAGGAGAGGGACAATGGTAGCTAGCTAGGAGACGGACAATGGTAGATAGGGGAGGGACAATGGTGTATAGGGAGGGACAATGGTAGGTAGGATATAGACAATGGTAGCTAGGAGAGGGACAATGGTAGATAGGGGAGGGACAATGGTAGATAGGGAGGAAAAACGGTAGTTAGGCCAAAGGTAGCTAGGGGAATAATGGTAGCGAGGGGAGGAACAATGGTACCTAGGACAATGGTAGACAGGGGAGTGACAATGGTAGATAGGGAGGGACAATGGTAGCTAGAAGAGGGACAATGGTAGCTAGGAGAGAGACAATGGTAGCTAGGAGAGGGAAAATGGTAGATAGGGAGGGACAATGGTACCTAGGAATATGGTAGACAGGGGATTGACAATGGTAGATAGGACAATGGTAGCTAGAAGATGGATAATGGTGGTTATGAGATAGACGATGGTAGCTAGGAGAGGAACAAAGGTAGATAGGAGGACAATGGTAGCAAGGAGAGGGACAATGGTAGGTAGGTGAGGGACAATGGTAGCTAGGGGAGGGACAATGGTAGCTATCTGAGGAATAATGGAATATATGGGAGGGAGAATAGTAGCTAGGACTATGGTAGCTGGGAGAGGGACAATGGTAGCTAGGAGAGGGACAATGATAGCTAGGAGAGGGACAACGGTAGCTAGGAGGGGGACAATGATAGATAGGGGAGAGACAATGGTAGCTAGGAGAGGGACAATGGTAGCTAGGAGAGGGACAATGGTAGCTAGGAGAGGGACAATGGTAGCTAGGACTATGGTAGCTAGGATAGGGACAATGGTACACTTGGTGTTGTGTCTACTGGTCTTATTTGTTGGTGTTTGTACTGAAGGTGTTATTTTAACTTGCTTAGTGCTAGTCACAGGTATCTATGGCTGTCTATGATGATCAGTAATAAAAAGCGTGTGTTCCTTTCACATGTCAGTTCCTGCAATGTTTTTGCTGTACTGTCGTCTTAATAAACCTTGAGTCAAGTATCACATTAGCGATGAGCAAACCACCATGGAGCATTTGGTGCTTTTGACAGTGGAGTCGAGGAGTGGCAGACCTGTGCAGAATGCCTGTAACAATATTTTTTTGCCAATGATGTGGAAACAGGAAACAAACAATGAGCCGTCCTGTTGAGTGTGTGTGGTCCTGCTACCTATATACCACTTGATTCGAAACCTTGCAGCCACCCAAAAGCCTGCAGACCACTCATTCGCTGAGCTGGTCAAGCTGGTACAGGATCATTACAACCCCACTCCATCAGTTATCGTGCAGCGCTTTAAATTTCACTCCCGTTCGCAGAAAGAAGACAAATCTACAGCGGCACAATTTGTAGCAGAACTTCGCCGATTGTCAGAACACTGCAACTTCGACACAACACTGAATGAGACAGACTGGTATGCGGCATCAGAGACACTCGTGAACAACTTCGCCTCTTGGCAGAAACAAAACTCACCTATCAGAACGCCTTCGAGCTAGCCGCCACGGAAGTAACAGAACAGAAAGCGCAGAAGCTACCAGAGGATCAACTCGCAGTACAAGATTATCGGGAAAGTGTCACGGCCACCGCCTCTCTCTGCACGCAGTTGCTACAGATGCGGAGGAACGCACCCAGCAGACAGGTGCCGATTCAGAGATGGTGAGTGCCACTACTGTCACAAGAAAGGTCACATAGCCAAAGTCTGCAGAGCAAAGCAACGCCCATGGAATACAGAGAACACACTGCAGGTCACCATCGAAGAGCAAACAGGGACTATGGAGCCCGCCACCGTTGAGGACGCCTATGGCATTGTTTGCGCTAAAGGATCAGTCAACTAAACAGCAAGGTCCCACCACTCAACGTTGCTATGCTTGTGAGCGGAGCTAACTTAGTGATGGAGGTGAATACCGGTGCATCTACTTCAATAATCAGCGAAACCACATATCGTAATTCCTGGTCCACAGAGCAAGTTCCACTGCGCCCAGCTATACTACCCGACTCTGTATATACACAAAGGAGTCCATTGAGGTAAAAGGAGCTATTGCAGTGACGGTGCAGTGTGGAAACCAAAGAGCAGAACTGGAACTGGCAGTCATCAGTGGAGAAGGACCAAGTCTGCTGGGAAGAGACCGGCTGAAGAAAATCAAGTTAGACTGGCAGCAGATAAACCAGATCCACTCAAAAGAAACCTTGCCTGAACTACTCAAGCGTCACAGTGATGTGTTCAAAGATGAACTCGGATTAGTTGAAGCTGCTCCAGCCAAGATCTTCTGCATGCCACGTCCAGTGCCCTAAGCTCTAAAAGGGAAACTAGAACTTGAATTGGACAGACTAGAAAGAGATGGCGTTATCGAACCTGTCCTGTTTGCCGATTGGGCTGCCCCAGTAGTACCCGTGGTGAAGAAAGATGGAAGCATTCGCATCTGCGGCGATTTCAAGGTGACAATCAATCGAGCTACCAAGACAGACACATACCCCTTACTGAGAGTTGAGGACCTCCTCGCGTTGTTGGGAGGAGGCAAAACATTCACCAAGCTCCCATGCCTATCAACAGATACCTCTCGAAGAAGAGTCCAAGCAGTATGCTGTCATAAACACACTTTAGGGTCTCTATCGGTATAACAGACTCCCATTTGGAGTATCTTTGGCTTTTTCCATCTTTCAGAGGACAATGGAAGGAATCTTAAGAGGAATTCCCAAAGTTTGTGTGTACATTGATGACATACTGATTACTGGAGCAACGGAAGATGAACATCTACAAACCCTATACAAGGTGCTGACCTGCCTTGTAAAAAGTTTGAGGCTGAAGCAGACAAGGCGTTCCTATTTGAGACTGTCCATGGAATATCTGGGCCACAGCATCTCTGCTGAGGGATTACGACCGACTAAAGAGAAGATTCGGGCAATCCAAGATGCACCAACACCACAAAATGTGAGCCAACTCCGATCGTTTCTTGGGCTATTGAACTACTACGGAAAAGTTTTCCCTAACCTGTCCAGTATTCTTGCTCCCCTACACAGGTTACTGCAGAAGAAAGCTGCCTGGAATTGGACATCAGAACAAAACAAAGCATTCCAAGAAGCCGAATCTATGCTAACTCCCCCATGTCTACAGGTTCATTTTGACCCAGACCGAGCACTGCTGTTAGCCTGTGATGCCTCGCCATATGGAGTGGGAGCAGTCCTCTCCCATCGCATGGAAGATGGAACCGAAAAGCCGATTGCTTTTGCCTCACGCACGCTCTCATCAGCAGAGAAGAGATACTCTCAACTTGACAAGGAAGGACTGGCAGCAGTATACCGAGTAAAAAAAGTTCCATCAGTACTTGTTTGGGCGTCACTTCGAGATCCTATCTGACCACAAACCCCTGAAACACCTATTCAGTGAACAGAAACCAGTCCCTGTCCTGGCATCAGCGAGAATTCAGAGTCAGGCATTAACCCTTTAAGCCCTAATGACGCAATTTTGCGTCATACATACTTCAGACAGCATAACTTAATGAAAAAGTGCTAAAATATCCCAAAATTAAGCCAAATTGAAGAATACAAACAACCGCAAAAAATTGACCGGTTTTCGGCGCGCCCCCTGCGCCAAACGTATTGGCATCGGCATTTCTATGGCTTCAGTGAAAATTTCACAACATTTTAGGAAAAACAAAATGGCTGCCAAGAAAATTTGGACATTTTATGGCTTCGGGTGCTCGGAAAACACATTTTTGCGCATTCTCTATGATCTGGGCTACATTTTACATTGACCAAAACCACTGCTATTTACATGTACTTTTCAGTAGCCAGCCCCAAAGTACTAACTTTGAGCAAAATTTGACGAGGTCGCTGCACTTTATCGGCTTCACTTTCGAAGTGGGAGGGGCATATCGACCGACTTGAGTGTGAGCAATTGCAGCTACTCACTGGCGTAAAAGGACGCAAATTTGAGACCAGTAGCACAAAAGACACACGATATATTCACGATAGAAGTGGTCAGCATTTACGAGGTTAAAATTTCAGCAAGATAATTCAGTAGTTAAAGGGTTAACTCTCAGTGTATACAGCTACTCAATTGCTTATAAGTCTGGAGATAACAATTCCAATGCAGATGGACTCAGTTGGCTACCACTGCCCGATGCACCGTCTGAGGTTCCACTACCAGGTGAAACAATGCTACTCATGGAAACACTTCAGGAGCCAATGTCAGCCAAAGAGATTAAAGATCTGACAACTCGAGACCCACTACTGTCAAGAGTGCGACAAATGGTATTACAGGGCTGGCAGTACGCCTGGAATAGATAAAGATAATGAAAACATGGTTAAAGGTTGCCACCAGTGTCAAGTCAACTGTAAATCATCAGCACCGGCTCCTTGGGAGTCGCCTACTCGCCCGTGGGCTCGTCTCCACATTGATCACGCTGGAAAGCAATTTGTGGTACTTGTTGATGCATACTCCAAGTGGTTGGAAGTGGTGCCTGTACCAAGCCTGACCTCAGAAACAACCATTCGAACACTTCGTGGAATATTTGCAACTCACGGACTACCAGAACTTATTGTTTCAGACAATGGTTCCTTGTTTACAAGTGGAGAGTTTTACGAGTTTGTGCAACGAAATGGAATACGTCATGTGAAGTGTTCTCCATATCACCCAGCATCCAATGGACAAGCTGAGAGGGCAGTCCAGACATTCAAGGAGGGGCTGAAAAAACCACTCAAGGAGACATGGCACTCGTCTGGCATGATTCTTGTTCCAATACAGACTAACACTACACTCAACTGCACCAGCAGAACTCTTGTTAAAATGTCGGCCTCGTTCACACTTAGATCTACATCCTCCACGACTGGAATCTCGAGTTGTAGAAAATCAACGTCAGAAAGCAGATCACGATCAAAAAGCCAAACACAGAGAATTTGTACAAGAGGACAAAGTGTATGTCAGGAACTTTGGCAGTAGTCCTAAGTGGTTGCCTGGTGTAATCAGTGAAGTTCGAGGCCCAGTGTCATTCATCATAACTCACAGATAAAAGAGTCATGTTGATCATGTTCGAGATCGCAAAGACACTCAGGAGCAAGAGTTCGAAGATGATGCTGATTGGGTTCCACTAACTATTGCAGATGAGGCAGCACCATTACCTATCACAGCAGCTACCTCCACAGCTACAGGTGGACCTCGTCGTTCAAGTCGTGCAAGAACAGCAACTAAACATTTCGATCCATGTTCATACTAAGGATGAGGGAATGTTGTGACTACTGGACTTATTTGTTGGTGTTTGTACTTAAGGTGTTATTTTGTGGTATTTATTGTTGTACTTATCTTGCTTTGTGCTAGTCACAGGTATCTAGGGCTGTCTATGATCTGTAATACAAAGTGTGTGTTCCTTTCACTTGTCAGTTCCTGTAATGTTTCTTTTGCTGTACTGTCGTCTTAATAAACCTTTGAGTCAAATGCCACACTAGGAGAGGGACAATGGTAGCTAGAGGAGGGACAATGGTAGCTAGGGGAGGGACAATGGTAGCTAGCGGAGGGACAATGGTAGATAGGGGAGAGAAAATGGTAACTAGGAGAGAGAGACAAAATAGTAGCTAGGACAATGGTAGCTAGGGATGGACAATGGTAGCTAGGGGAGGGACAATGGT
The DNA here is from genome assembly GCA_964017065.1 of Haliclona indistincta. Lineage (NCBI taxonomy): Eukaryota > Metazoa > Porifera > Demospongiae > Haplosclerida > Chalinidae > Haliclona > Haliclona indistincta. The sequence goes on along the minus strand of OZ024790.1, from coordinate 144,417 downwards.
AGTTGGGGAGGGACAATGGTAGATAGGAGAGGGACAATGGTAGCTAGGGGAGGGACAATGGTAGCTAGGGGAGGGACAATGGTAGCTAGGAGAGGGACAATGGTAGCTAGGAGAGGGACAATGGTAGCTAGGAGAGACACCTTGGAAGCTAGGGGAGGGACAACGGTAGATAGGGAAATGGTAGCTAGGAGAGAGACAATGGTAGCTAGGACAATGGTACATTAGGAGAAGGACAATGGTGCATCAGGAGAGGGACAATGGTACGCTAGGAGAGTGACAATGGTACGCTAGGAGAGGGACAATGGTACACTAGGAGAGGGACAATGGTACACTAGGAGAGGGACAATGGTACACTAGGAGAGAAACAATGGTACACTAGGAGAGGGAGAATTTCAGCTAGGAGAGGGACAATGGTAGCTAGGACAATGGTAGATAGGGGTATGCTAGGAGAGGGACAATGGTACGCTAGGGGAGGGACAATGGTACATTAGGAGAGGGACAATGGTACGCTAGGAGAGGGACAATGGTACGCTAGGAGAGGGACAATGGTACACTAGGAGAGGGACAATGGTACACTAGGAGAGGGACAATGGTACACTAGGACATTAGGAGAGGGACAATGGTACGCTAAGAGAGGGACACTGGCAGGATAGTATGGAATGTAACGCACACATGAGAAAACACTGTGATTGTCTTGATAACAATTATCTCATAATAATGTACCCAAAGCCCTTGCTAGCTAGCCTAGTGATACCACTGATTGTACAAGCTATGATATTTGTCAGTCCAGATCTAGCTCAGCAACACACACATCAGTATATGGAGGATATAGTTTTTGTTTATCCTGATCATCAAACACTTCAACTAGTTCAATGACATTCTTGTGTTTCAGCTTCTTCAATAGTTTTTTCTTTATAAATAGAGAGAGAGAAAGGGAGGGAGTGAAAGAGGGAGAGGGAGAGAGAGGGGGGAGAGAGAGAGGGGGGGAGAGAGGGACAGAGGGGGAGGGAGGGAGAGAGAGAGAGAGAGAGAGAGTGAGAGAGGGAGAGAAAGAGAGGGAGGGAGAGAGAGAAATATACGGAGGGAAGAGAGAGAGGGAGGGAGAGGGAGAGAGAGATGGAAGGAGAGAGGGACGGAGGGATCTAGGGAATGAGGGAGAGAGGGAGAGAAGGAGAGAACACATGAGTCAGTCGATCTGCAACATCTCTCCCGTACCTCTGTACATTAGCCTCTCCGTTAGCGATTCTTCTCAATCTTCGTTGTTTCATTATCTTGACTGCTCTTCTACACAATGTCACTCAGTCCAGCATCTCCTCCACTGATAGTGGTACAGTAGCAGTTGTGAGTGTTCATTTCTGGTTTTTAGCGCTCCTGAATTCAGCAGTTGCTGAGAAATACTTCTGATTAGCCTGTGATAGGTAAGATAGCACACACACTGAATAGAGCACAGCACACTCACCTCTTGTACTTTCTTCTCAGCTGCTAAAGGGTTAACAATTTCTAAACCCTACATGGAGGTATGACAGAAATACAGTAACCAGCTCTTTCCTTCACCGTTCCCATCCTTTCCACCAAAATATAAAGTAGCTATATCCCAATACAGTAGACTACATCATAGCTATGATCCAGACAACACTATAGTGTACCTGTAGTGGTGTGAAGGCTACACTTGATGCTGTGCCTGACACTGATCCTCTGATGGAGGTCTTACCACCATACACCTGAGCCTTGTTGACCTGACGCTAGAGAGAGAGAAAGAAGTGACTCACATGTTACTAATATCTGTGGTGCTGCTCCTTGCCCTGTCATATTTCAATGGTGAGGTCGGGTTAATATTCCTGTGAAAACACCATGGCAAGGTAGTGATCAAGGGGCAGGATGGAATCGCATGAACATGCAAACAATGACTAGAACAGGTCTACAGCTGCAAGCAGTAGGGGCAGATACAGAAGAGTAGAACCCCTCTTAGAGGACACCCCTCATCCCTCTATAATGGACACTTACTGAATCCCAAATATAACCCACATAATGTATAATAAACCCCTGACCAGAGGACACCCTCTCTATAATGGACAAATTTTGTTGCATGGTCCCAATGGTGTCCGCCTTAGAGGGGTTAGTAATAATTTATTAATATTCATGAACACATGTCCTTTGCTTGTTGCCTGCATCGACAGTCGAGATCTTGGCCCAGAAACACAGCTACAATGCTGCAGATAGTGTTCTGTTAGTAGCTCATGAAGGAACTGACACACCCACATTACATCACACTTTGGCAAAGGGAGGTCAGCTGTCCTAATGAGCCCTCTTAGGCAGAAATAACCAAATGATTGTTGACAAATTTCGTAGCACACTATGCTCCATGTTTCAAATTCCTGACTAATGTACATGTGTCAGCTAACAGCTGTTCCATTAGAGAAGACATGGAATCTCTAACCTGTAATCTTTTAGATATTGATATCTGTGTCTTCTTATCCACAGCAGCTGGTCCTCTCACAGGTCCACCCACTCCACCCTTACCAAGATTACCGGTAGAGAACCCAAGATCATCTTGGTAAGCATCATCGTGTATCTGAGGATACAGAAATGGTGAGGTAGTGTCACTAATGTGTTCAGTCTCTGATCATCCTCCATCGTGTGACAACAGTGACTGAACACATTAGTGCATGAAGGTGACACACGGCTTTATGCTAATTATAGCAAGAAGTCTAAACCTACTAACCTCTCCAAATGTCATTCTGTTAGCTTGTTTGTGGATGTCTGTTAGTATGTACTTCTGTTTGGTCTTTCGTAACCTGTACAGAGAAGAGGGCACACATGATACACCACCCACCCACGCACTCACCCACCCACCCACCCACCAACCCACTCACTCACTCACTCACTCACTCACCCACCCACTCACCCACTCACCCACTCACTCACCCACTCACTCACTCACTCACTCACCGTTTTCCTCCTCTTCTCTTCTTGGGCATCTCGTCTGGTATGGGTAGTGCCTTCACCTGTTTGACAGGAGGTGGTTCAAGTAACTTATCAAACTTCTTCTGAACTTCCTCACGAAGATCTACACACAATGATCAAGGTATGGAGCTTAAAGTATCCTAGCATTAGTGGTGTGGCTCACTTACTCTGACCAATCTCTCCATCAGGATATTCATGAAAGCTATCCACACGAGCAGCTAGTGTGCACTTAGCAGCAACTATACGAGCTGCCTTACGCCGTATATCCTGAGAGGGAGGGAGGGAGAGAGAGAGGGAGGGAGAGAGAGTGAGTGAGAGAGAGAGGAAGGGAGAGAGAGATGGAGGGTGATAGTGTGCTATGAGTGTGTCAGTACCTACCTCAGGTGTCATCTGTACAATATCAGAGTAATATATGAATCCAGTGTGTGGTAACATGGCCGTCGATGAGAACCCATCAAGTGTTCTCTTCTGTGCTCCTAGCACTTGTATATTACATGCTGGCATCTATACTGAGAGCTGTTAACCCTCCGGCTACACCTGTAGTAATGTAACCATGGTAACTACCATGAGACCACACCTCCTCACCCATCATCTTGGCAGCTACAGTAGAGCCAATTATCGTAGACAGGTTAGGAGCAATGAACGCCATCTTAGACTCCACATACTGTAGTATCTTCATCCTCTTATCATACATATCTAGACCCTGCAGTATGTGTAGTGGTGTAGACAGGACTGGATAGTTGGTAGGGTACAAGTAGCTAATTAATTATTCATGAGGATGTGGTCAATTACTATCGGTTCTCAAACAATGGACTCGCTCGCGTATGCTGAGCTGCTTTTTTTGACATTTAGGTGAGCAAACGTATTATACCAGCTGCTGAGTGGAGACAAACTGCCCTAAACAAGCATTTTGGTCAGAAAACAAGTACGAAAATGGATACAGAGCTTGCCACGTGTTCAAGGACCAGCTCAGTTGCCCGGGCACTGGACATAAGTTGCCCGGGCACGTGCCCAGGGTGTAGCTACACCACTGAGTATGTGACTACATGTAGTGACTACAGTAATAGTTCATTACTAACCATCTCACAAGCCTCTAATACAGCATCTAGCTCCTCCTGGTCTAATTTCTGCCTATAGAGAGAGAGAGCGGAAGAGATACACACACACACACACACACACACACACACGCGCACACACACACGCACGCACACACACACACACACACACACACACACACACACACACACACACACCCTTGTGTAGTAGATGCAGTAACAGACACCACCATTATAGTAGCAGCTGGTAGGATATCAGAGAGATCCACTTTAGTCACCTCTAGATCATTCTGTAATAACTGCACCATTACATCATTATGATGTCATCATTAATACAAGCCCCGCCCACCTGTACAGTCCTCATGTAGTCATGTGCTAGGTACACCATTGACTCCACACTGTTAAAACGCAAGTGGTAATATCACACCGAAGGTGGGAGAATTGCCTCACTTTTCCCACCGAAAGTGGAAAAAAGTGGGAAAAGTGAGGCAATTCTCCCACCTTTGGTGTGATATTACCACTTGCGTTTTAACAGTGCAGCTCAGGGAATCTCTTGGAATATTTATCACGTACATATTAATTTTATGAATGATATCTATAGAACAATAACACTAAATACAATCCTGTCAGTATGATAGCACTCAGTGTCTCAATGAAGACAACAGTACTCTCACCTCTTGTACCAGAGACAGGTATGATATACACTTGTTATGGTCAACTATTAGAGCAGTCAGATAGATATTGTGCTCTTGAACTACGTCTGTGCTTTATGTATCGTCCTCATCAGTCATGAGGACTATCACACATACCAACCCATACACCCAATTGCTTAACCCTCTGACGCCTACGCGTCCCGGGTAAAAATTAAGATGACAGTCTCTACGTATTCAAAATTAATGATATGTTGATAACTCACTGATTTCATTATCTGTCTCCACTACAAGGTTGTTGGCGTCTACTATCACCTGATACTCAGAATCAGCCTCGACTGGTCCTCGTGACGTCACTATATCAATCACGTGATCACAATGTGATGTGTGGGCGGGGCACATACCTTCAGTTGGGTTCTCCAGGTAGTATTGTACCTTGTCCATGACCTCAGTGAACTGTACTGAGCCTAGTTACTGATCAGGACCATGACACTAAGGCTCTCTGCTCTCTCCTAGTTTAGCTACTGCCCTAACTGACTTGTCCGCCATCTTGGCTAGATCCTCTAGTTGTTCAGCATGCAGCAGCGTCCATTATCTCATCTCCCAGCTCGTGTTGCTGGTCATCGTCCTCTCCCACCTCCTCAAGGTCAGCTAGTAGCTCGTCTGCTAACGACATCTTATTTAGATGGGCGAGGTTTGGAATACAACAAGCTCCGCCCTACTGTGTAGTTAGTTACTAGTTAGTACCCGGATCTAGACTTGCCTTTACTGCAGTAAGTCAGACTAGTCAGTTGTAGGAAGTACACGCTGCTTGCACATGCGCAATAAACTTACTGAGGTGCGGGGGTGGTGGTCGAAAGGAATGTGCTGGTTCTTCATGTAGCCGCTAGCTAGCTCGGCTCGTTGCTAGCTGTGCTAGCTGCTTCGTACAAAGACTATATATATCATCATCAGATCATGAGCCTAACCAAGGAACAGCAGAGCGAGCTGGTGAGTGAGAGAGTGTGTTAGTAATGACTAGTCGTCTGTAGTCTACAATCAGTGTTAGTTAGGTAGCTCATACACACTAGCATCATAAAGCCTGTATTACTGACTAGGCAGCATAACTACTGTGTATTATAGTGCAGGACCACAGTAGTGTGTGGAGAGGGTGTGTGAGAGTGTTGGTATGATCACCTGTCAGTGGTGCTGCTCTGTGTGCTCTACTCACACAGGATAGGAAGCTGAATGAGGCTTGTGGTTATGGTAGATTAGAGGAGGCTCGCTCTGCTGTGGAGAGAGGTGGTGATCCTAATTGGAAGAATGAGGTGAGTCTCCAGCTAGTCCATTCTCATTGTGTGTAGTGTATTGTACTAGATCTGCTACTATTACTAATATAATCTACTGTAATTTATACTGTATGTATACTAGACAGACAGTTTCTAGACAATGATTTTTGATTGACAGAAAATCTTTGAATATTAATGTTCAATCAGTTAGCTCAAGTGCATCATTTAATTTTTGTTGTGATTCTAACATGCACATGGTTGATTAAAGGTGTAGCTACTAAGTAGAACTGCTGTGAAAGGAGAAAAGGGTTAGACTATGAATTGAGGTGTCTACTGATTTATAAACCAGTATACCGTGTAGCGGAATAATTTTTTTGCGAATAACACACTATTTGTGATATTATATCCACGAATGTCATGTTTTAGTTGACAAAGATAGACCAATAGCGCTGATTCACGTAATTATTATTTGCGAAATGCTCTATCGAACCCGTCACTGGTGAGTTTTATCCCAAACATGTCGATCATGGACCGCATTATCGATATTATCTTGAGCATGATAGCCTCTTGAGCTTTGTTATATGAGTTAAAGTCAAGAAGCGCTTGCAATAACGATCTGCTGTCAGGAAGACTACCCATAGTAACATGTGTGTCGTAAATGTTAATTAGATCTCTTTAACATGCTCGTATTTTACACATAAAGACATTTTTGTGAATATTAATTAGACAAACTGTTATCCGTCACCCTAGTAAGATAATAATAAAGAAGTACATGTGTTATATTGATCCACTCTTCTCATGTGCAGAATGGATACACTGCTCTGATATGGGCTGCTGAGAAGGGTCACACAGCCATTGTACAATACCTGGTTGAGAGAACAACAGCTCAAGTTAATGCCACAAATAATGTGAGTCATAGTAACAGTGTACAGTGTATTACTGTACATGTAAATTGGGTACTTGTGAATAAACACAAGTATCATTGATAGAAATTGAGTGATAGAACTGGCATTGATAATACAGTACATGTGGATAAGCAACGAGCTCGTATACTGCAATCTGGCCAGGGACAGTCATTGTAACATGTATGTTGGAAGGCTACAGCAGTGATGCTGTGTGTTTCAGATGAAATATGATTGTTTTGAGCATACAAACTGATTTTTAGACTATATTAAGCATGGTAGTATTCGCTGGTACAGCTGATAGAGTCCTATCTTTATCTGTCTATCAAATAATCTAACACTATGTAATGTAAAGGAAAGACTAAATTGTACAAAGCTTATAGTGCCCAAATAGTATTCTGACTCAGTGTACTACACAATAAGCTACCAACCAGCATGCAACAAACCTGCACTGAAATACTGTAACACAAAGTAGCCGCCTAGCATTATAACAAAGCTGTTATGATAGTAACAACATCTTTTTAAAATAGCTAATGAACATGTGTGCTAGTAATTTTGAATCAGTTTCCACCCGCTTGTAAGAACAGTAGAGACAGCTTTACAACTTCGTGCAGCTCAAGCAAGAGTGATGCAGTGAGTGTGTCAGCACATCTCCGTAGATCCCTCTGTTGACTTGATCCATTTATCACATCCAACATTATTTTACTGTATTATCTATGGATTGTGATATTACCAACTAGTCACATGATGTTACTAAATATAGACCATCCAATGCTGTGCTATTACCATCAGCAGAGTATTGTCTGTTACTGGGTGCTCCTAGGAGACACTGTATCGGCACAATGATAGAAATTGTTAACTAACAGCACCCATTACTATGGAGATTGTACCACTCTCAAGGATTGTGTGTCCTTTATTCAGAGGTCACTCTCTTGTGTTGAGTAGCATTCACAGTGCAGGTTGTCACACATGTCATGTGACCCAACACTGAGCAGTCCTGGGTGGTGAAGGGGTTAGTGCCTGTCTCATCTGTGGGTCCCAGTAGTATCCCGTCATGTATAATAGTGACCACAGTATGGTTTGTAGTGGTAGGGAGGGAGCTGGTGAACAGGTTCACTAGTGTTGTGGTGGAAATAAAATCATTTGAAAATTCAAAGCATGAGAAAAGGTTGTGATAGTCTTTCAGCACAGCTATTCTCGTAGAACGGACTCTTTCTCGAGCCTCAGGATAAATAATTGAAAACAGCCAACCACGGTATATTTGTTGTCAGAAGAGGTAAATGAACACCCGTACAAACAGGGGCTGAACTGCTTAGTTTGTCTCGTGCAGTAGCTTTACACTCTGTGTTCGAGAATAGAAAACGCACTATTCTCACGAGGATACATATGAACTAAAATGTTATCAGCAAAGACTACACATTACAACAGTTAAAACTAGTAACAGGTACATGACCACTTTTCAGTGAAATAAACAAGCTGCTTGTTAGTGTTTTACAACACTTGTCCTGCAACAAACAACTGTTAGTGACCAAAATTAAACAGTACTTTATTATCGAAGTGTAGGCTAGTCGAGCACCAGAGCTCAACAATGTGCCGTCACGTACTGTGAATCAGCTCCTAATACAAAATAAATAGGAATGTGCACCAGTTGCTAATCCCTGTTGGTATATTGTATTTAGACCTCAGCTAAGCAATGTTGACCAATCAGGTTGCGTACCTGCGGTTCTATACATCTCATAATGGAATCCCACCACACGTCGCAGATTACGGTTCTGTGCGCGGAGTTCTACTGAATATTTTTAGCAACAAACGCGTGTCTTTGCTTGTCGTTCGTGTCATTTCTGTTGCTATGGTCTAAATCAGTTAGACTGCGCATCCAATCTGATCTACGCGATGTAGAAGCCCTCGCACCATTACCATAGCGCCCTCGCTATGCTCGGACGCTATATAGCAATGGATCTTGGGCTTTTAAATCGTGTAGATCCACTATCTGACTATTATTTAGATGTACTATCTCACAATGTTGTCACTCTAGCTACTGCAGTCAACACTTGTGAGTGTAGTGCCTCGAAAATATGGTATAAAAATTACAAAAATGATGTTATTTTATTATGTTTTATCCACTATGCTCATGTGCAGGGTGGATACACTGCTCTGATGTGGGCTGCTATTCATGGTCACACAGCCATTGTACAATACCTGGTTGAGAGAACAACAGCTCAAGTTAATGCCACAAATAATGTGAGTCATAGTAACAGTGTACAGTGTATTACTGTACATGTACATTGGGTATTTGTGAATAAACACAAGTATCATTGATAGAAATTGAGTGATAGAACTGGCATTGATAATACAGTACATGTGGATAAGCAACGAGCTCATATTCCAACATGTATGTCAGAAGGCTACAGCAGTGGTACTATTATGTGTTTCAGACGAAATATTGAACTCTTTGATTGTTTTGTGTATACAAACTGATTTTAGTATTCACTAGTACAGCTTATAGAGTCCTGGCTTTATCTGTCTATCAAATAATCTAACACTAAATACCATAAAGGAAAGGAAAGCTAGTTTCTTGCTACTTGGCAGTGTTTCTGCTGTTCTGTATGGAGCATAGTGCCCAAATAGTATTTTGAGTCAGTTCACTACACAACTTGAAGCTACCAATTGCATACAACAAACCTGCACTGCTGCAAACCAATACTGTAACACAAAGTAGTCGTTCAGACAAATTCACAGAAATTGTAGTCTGGCATTATAACAAAGCTTTTATGACAGTAACATACAGCGACTTCTCATCGACAGCTAATGAACATGTGTGCTATTTGAGTCAGCTTCCACCCTCTTGTAAGAACAGTAGAAACAGCTTTACAACTGCATCAACTAAGAGCGATGCAGTGAGTGTGTCAGCACATCTCCATTGATCCCTCCGTTTATATGTACTGTATTATCTATGGATTGTGATAATCACAACTAGTCACATGATGTTACTAAATATAGACCATCCAATGCTGTGCTATTACCATCAGCAGAGTATTGTCTGTTACTGGGTGCTCCTAGGAGACACTGTCCCGGCACAATGATAGAAATTGTTAACTAACCACACCCATTACTATGGAGATTATACCACTCTCAAGGATTGTGTGTCCTTTATTCAGAGGTCACTCTCTTGTGTTGAGTAGCATTCACAGTGCAGGTTGTCACACATGTCATGTGACCCACACTGAGCAGTCCTGGGTGGTGAAGGGGTTAGTGCCTGTCTCATCTGTGGGTCCCAGTAGTATCCCGTCATGTATAATAGTGACCACAGTATGGTTTGTAGTAGTACTTAGGTTACACTGCTCCTGATTCACTGCAAACTGGATACATTTCTATTCATTAATTTTAGTCATGTCGTTTAGATGAAACCAGGTATAAAATAATTTGAGTGATACCACTGCCTAGTGGGGTTTGATATAGAATTAGGGAGTAGTTTGAAAATTGATCGTCGTTCAGAAAGTTTCTAGAAAAAAATTTGAAAATATAAGCCCTCTATAAGTGATTTTCAAGCCTTTTGTTATTTTTGGACACCAACAGACAAGAAATTGACTTTCTCACAATTATTTTTGTGGCCCTATGGTTAGCAGTGGGGAATCCCCCTATACCAGGGTACTGTATGATACACTGCTTAGCAATAGACACTCGACACAGTAATAGTTAGACAGTGCATCCAGTTTAGCGTCCAAGCGTAGTGACGGCGCTATGGTAACAGCGCAAGGGCTTCCAAACAGCGCAGATCTGATTGGATGCGCTGTCCAACTGATTTAGACCATAGCAACATCAAACAGAAACGACGTGAACATAGCACACATGCTCAGTAGATGATAGCGCCCACATGATGCCATGATGCTCAGCAATGTTGTTGTAAGAAGGTCGATTGTACTTAGCCTAACCACCAAGAAACAAGTGGACTAAGTAGCACTCCATGAAGCTTGTTTGCAACTTGCTTGCTGTTGGCACTAGAGTCTCTGGTGTTCAGAAATCAGCTCAGGCTCACTCCACTATTCTATTGTACTAGTTATAGTGTTTGATCAGATGAATATTAAAATAGCTCTTGTACCAGCTCTGTACACCTTCTATCCTCTTATAGGGCTCATGGACTGCCTGTCACTGGGCTGCTTGGTATGGTTACCTGGAGGTGGTGAAGCTACTAGTATCCCATGGAGCCAACAGACAGCTGAGGACTAAGGTGAGTGTCACTGAGATGATGAGATTATGTGTTAGTGGACATGTATTTTTTTATTTACACGTGTCATAGCTGATAAAATTAGTTTGTTCGTATAGAGGGCGTATAGAGAAAGAGGGCGTGCAACTGTCAATCACTCCCGTAGGATAGCGAAATATTATTGTTACTAAAAATAAACATCAATTAAACTCCGTATACCTTTAGTATACAGTGCATACGTCAGTACGTATGCGGAGAGTGTAGGCTAGTGCAGGTACACCTGTATCTGTAAACGGCGACGTAGTGACAGTAGTAGCTGCTCGCCCTTGTCTGTAACCGCTAGATGATTGCTTGTTGCTAAATGCATGAGGGGAGGCACACTAGTCGCGCATTCTTCAAGCTGGAAATCTGAAATTCGTGAGACCGTCGCTGCCCGCTACTCTAGCTTGCGTTTGGAAGAAAGCAAACAGCAGCAGTGGATTGTTGTATCTGTAGTAGGAGAACACCGGCATAGGACTGGTATGCGCCGCTGTGCCTGGGATAGCTAGACACGCTGTATCTGAATAATTGTCATTAGTTACCGCGTATCTTTTTTCTACATCAGCAATTGATGGGTGTAACTTCATATCCTGCGGGAGTGATTGACAGTTGCATGCCCTCTTTCTCTATACGCCTGCCGGCTAGAACAAGTAGTTTTTTTTATTTAGTTGTCAGCTATCTCACAACAGTCTAAACAAACTGGAACACTCCTCAAATCTACATAGCCGACACCATAGCCTTAGTGCACGATCAGAATCAGACATCCTGTATATGTGTTAATTAGTTTTGATACTTGCTGTGGTTTGTCTGCACTAGGACTCTAATGCACATTCATTATCAATTTAATCCCGTCTGCTCTACATGTTAATACAAGTTGATATTGCATGTCAAAATCATTGATTTGTCTGCACTAGTTTCCTACTGTTGTTTACGTCACATGACATGATCGATGTCAATCTGGCTTTCATCTAGAAATTCAAGTGAACGAAGTATGTGCTGATAAGTAATTGGGAGGACGAGTGATGTGTAGATCTCAAAACAATACTGGTACTAGTATGATTCAAGCTCTAGATAGGATAGGACAACACTGATACAATGATGCTGCCTCCTGTTAGGAGATTAAAGAGTGTGGGATACACTATTCTAATCCTTCTTGTTATTATGAAGGAAAAGAGTGTGAGGTACACTACACAACATGTCTATGCCTCTAGGTACTGTAGTCATGTGAGTCATGATCATTGAGATCAGTACAACATGAGGAAAGAGCCTTGAGCTGGACAGTAACCATGCAGTACAAGTGTGTGACATCACTGTATAATAGTTACTAATTGAGGGAGCTTCATTACTGCATGATAACCATTTTATTGACTGTCTTCATCATCACCTGCAGTATGGGTACACTCCACTGGATCTAGCAAAGGAGCGTGGTCATCAATCTGTTGTCGACTACCTAGTGACACTTGGTGAGTATATTCACACCATGCAGTAACCATGACAACTAGTATTTGTTTTTGCTTGGTGTTCACATGCTCAAGTGAGGGATACTGTACGTAACAGCTAGTACAGATGAATACAAGTGGTGTTGATGCTTGTGTTATCAGCTGTGAGGCAGAATCTGAAGCTGGACCAAGCAGTGCTACACAAAATTATTGATAAATATTATTTTAAAGCACCCTAGCATAGAACAGTGGGTAAATGTTTGAGCATAATCTGCTCATGCCTAGTTTCAGACAAGAATTTGAAAAGTTTAATAGTTTTTCTTCTTGGATAGTGCAAAGTAAACTGCAGCATTGACAATGGGATGCCTTATAAGGCAAAAGCTGTTATGCAGTGTTGTCATAGTCAATGCAAGGATAGTGAGTGTGTGGTTAGCCTGTGATAACAGCTATACATGGCTTCCCTGTATTGCACAATACACATCAAGCATTGACCATGGCAACCAACTTGTGAACTGCAGTACATTCTCAAGTGGCTAAGTTTTTCCAGTACAGCGTTTTACAGGAGTGTTGCAGCATCTAAATTAGCGATTGCCATCTTAGTCACGTGATAGTTTTATGGCGTATCACGTGATAAATTCTCTAGTAGATCCAGTTATAGAGTAGTGAAGATGACAAAAAGTTTTTCAGCTAATTTTCGTTAGAGAAGAGTGGAGACTTTCTGTGGAGACTTTGTATTTATAAGGGGTTGAAGTGCAAAACTATTGCTGAGCTGCTTTATGTCCATACCTCAACTATGAGCCGAGTTGTTTCACGATACAACACAGCGCTCTAGCTGTATCGGTAAACCAGCGGCTTGAAGTCTTCGCAACAGCAATGCTGTGGCTTGTGAAAACACGGCATCAACTGCTACTATCACGTGCCCTACCACATGACCAAAGAAATCTGATTGGTCAATTTCTCATGTGATGACACATTGCACTTTGAATGCAACTTGCCTGAAAAACTGTACTATTATTGATTTTTTCCGCAGATTGACTAAAAATCACAAAATTGATTATCAATAAACATCAAAATGTTGATGAATATCATTACTGAATTAACAGCTGTGCATTAATTTAGAGTGCACATGTTTAATTTAAATCCTATACTTATTCAAATATCACGATTGAGTTCGAATCCAGCAAACTAGAACCGTAAATTTAATACCTTCAAAGTGCACAAATCCTACAAACAGTACCTGTAAATAATTGTAATTCTAAGGTACTTGTAATATCAATATCTTATCGAGTCGCAAACGTTGAGCAAACTGGGGCTCCAGCCGTCCCAAGTACAGTAGCATGACTGGCCTAGCTGACTTGTACTGCTCATATGTATGTACCCAGCCGGCGGGCAAGCACCGAGCGGCCGGTGCGACAAGATATGACCAATCTTGTGGTTAACCTTATTTAAGGCTACACCCTAAATCTCAAATAAAACTTCAAGTGCTGAGACCTCTATGCCTTTCAGCCCATGATTTTTTATGTCATGTTGAAATTGCTCGTATGTCATGCTATCACGTATATTTCATTACAAAGTGTTGAACTATAAACCACACCCCTATGAATAATTCTGATCTCAACAAAGCATTTCTGTATAGTCACCTGTGATTCCACAATTTTGATCTGCTACATGCATGTATATGTTCCGCGCTTTTTAGGAATTTACGCTTTCTCGAGAAAGCGAAGCGCTTTCTTGGAATCCTTAGAAAGTGCGGGCTTTCTCGAGAAAGTGCAGTCACAGAAAGCGCAACGGATACTGCGCTTTCTAAGGTTTAGCTCCTGTTGTTACACGGCTCTTGTCGCTCAAGAATCGCCACAAAATAGCTCTCTACCACTATAGGTGTTAGAATTTAAGTTGGGTGGGTCTTTTGTCGAGTGTAATGGCCCGGCATGACAGCAACTCGTGCTAGCGCTGGTGCTCTGACGATTTGAGCCTGAGCGAGCACAATGAGCCTGAGCGAGCATGCACGCTATTACCTGTGCTGCTCTTTTGTACCTAAGACCGTAACATGCATGCCTGGGTATGCAAGTAATAGTTAACTCCCGGTCTCTGAGGCGATACGGGATATATACCGAGGTGGTTAATTATGCTGTCCGAGGGCGGAGCCCGAGGGTGGCATAATTAACCACCGAGGTATTATCCCGATCGCCGAAGAGACCAGGAGTTAACTGACTTGTACCCAACCACCAGTCTTCTTGTGGTGTTTGTAGCTGCTGTAGCTTGTAAGCGAAGATCTACGAGCTGTTCTGTAGCTTGTAAGCGAAGATCTACGAGCGATGGGAGCCCAGGGCACTCGCCTCCAAGCGCACACTCGCCAGGTCTATAATGGCGAACGCCCGTGTTCAAGTTGGGCGACAAACGAAGCCTGGTGTCAACTTTTGTGCAGCTAAAACGCACGGTAACTTCGCTTTCAGGCAGCAATGCTGGCTGACCTTTCCCAAAGGTTAACACGTGCGCCAAAAATTTATTGATAATTTATTGACGATGGCCCACTAGTATCTGCTATTTTGTGGGGTATAAAGCTCCACGCACTTTCACCGGGTGGGCAGGTGTGGACAAGGGACTAGTGCCACTTTGCCACTTCCTGGGAAATATCCATATTCGCCAGGTTTAACTTTAATATCCTGGAAAATATCCATATTTCCCTGGGTATATGGGATATATACCATGCCATTTTCCTTTGATCTTTGGGTGTGGTGGGGTACAATGCTACCTAGACTGCTATCTGTTTCTCATCATAGTGTGATACCCTGTCACAATGCACAGGAAGGCTGACAACATTTCTGCCATGCATGGACATGACTAGCTGGCACTCAGTATACAGTAGGCAAAGCTCCATGCAGAGCAAAACAACCCTAACACACTGAAATATGTGTCATTGTTGCCTCTCTTCAGAAAGGTCACGGTGGACTGTGGGAGCTAGGTAATAGCTGTACTGAGCTAAAGTGGAACCGTGCATGCTCGCTCGTCAGAGCACCAGCGCTAGCACGAGTTGCTGCCATGCCGGCCGATTACACTCGACTAAAGACTCACCCAACTTAAATTCTAACACCTATAGTAGTAGAGAGCTATTTTGTGGCGATTCTTGAGCGACGAGAGCCATGTAACAACAGGAGTTAAACCTTAGAAAGCGCAGTATCCGTTGCGCTTTCTGTGACTGCACTTTCTCGAGAAAGCCCGTACTTTCTAAGGATTCCTAGAAAGCGCTGCGCTTTCTCGAGAAAGCGCAAATTCCTAAAAAGCGTGGAACATATACATGTTCAATGCATGTGTAACACGACCTTTCTTGATAATTATTATTTACTATAGATAACAAAGACGCCATTTCTTACACAAAGCTAGTCCAAAGGGCTATGAGAGAGGGTCGCACTAAGCTCCTTATCATTAAAGCTCTCATCACTGGTCCTCCTGGTGTGGGCAAGACCGGCATCAGACATCTCCTGCTTGGCCTACCACCTCCTCCTAGTAGGACCAGCACACCGTTAGCAACACGAGCAACCAGAGCCATCTCTTTCTACCGCATCAAAGCCGATGGCAGCGGAGATGTTACATGGACGGAGCTCGATGACGATACCTACCTCAAATACATTGCAGAGGAGGTGAAGATGATTGAGCTCAATCCATCTCGTGCTGTTCCTCCTCAACCAGCCACCAGCACCACTCCTGCAGCCACTGAGAGTGAAGAGCAGGGTAATAAAGATAATAAAGAAGATTTTAAAGCACTGGAACCATCTGATGTGGATCTCACTCCTCCAGTGCCATCACCAGCTACTCCACTGGTCTCTAGTTCATCACCTATCGAGGATACTACTCTTCCACCAGTTCCTCCGAAACCAGAAGGCACAGTTCTTAATGTTGCTCGGAAGATAGTTACTGATCCCGAACCCTCGAAAAAGCAAGAGAAGACCAAGAAGACGTTTATCCACCTAATCGACTCTGGTGGACAGCCGTCATTCATCAGCCTCGTACCTGCATTTGTCAGGGGTAGCACGGTCAACATAGTAGCCTCAAAGCTCAACCACTCTATCAATGATAAGCTCCAGTACGAGTATGTGATAGACGACCAGCATCTTCGCAAGCCAACAAAGTTAGATAAATCTCAACTTGAGGGCATTGAAGAACTCATTCGCACTCTCACGTCTGTCAAGCACTCAGAGGAAGGCAGTGGTCAAGGATCATCAGAGCCAAAGTTCCTCCTGATCGGCACTCATGCTGACAAGCACTGGTCACTATTTGATCAGACACTATCTGGTAAGAATCGATGGCTAAAGAATAGTCTTGGTGAGCTGAAGTCGATGTGCATTAAAGTTAATTGTGAAGGAGATATTCTCCTCCCGATCAACACTCGGGTCACAAAGGGTCGCAGTGAGGTGGCGTCTTCTATAAGGCAGAAGATCATGGATGCTTGTAGCGATGCAGAAGTAGATATACCTACTAGATGGTATGTATTTGAACTGGAGGTGAGTGGCAAGGCAAAGAAGGAGGGTCGGAGTGTTCTAGGTCTGGCAGAGTGTATAGAGGTAGGAAGGAATCTCAGTATGGGAGAGGAGGATGTGATGGCAGCACTAGTGTTTCTTGATGGCGCTGCTCTCTGCTTGTATTTCCGAGCTGCTGCCCCTCACCTGGTCTTCACTGACCCTCAGGCCATTCTCAGTGAAGTCACTGAGATATTGAATCTCGGCATCATCGACTTCCACCTCATTCCTTCTCATTATCCTGGCATAGATAAGCTGCGAGAACAAGGGTTGTTTAACAAGAAGCTAGTAGATATCGTGTGCTCCAAGTATCGAGTGAATGAGGAGGGGAAGTGTAGTTACTCAGTGGATGACTTCCTGTCCATTCTACAGCATCTCCTAATCATAGCACCCGTGTGCATCGATGGAGAGGAGCTGTTCTTCATTCCCTCTATCCTTCCTACTAACAAGAAGATTCCCCTTCTATCTTGTCAACTTCCTCCTCTTGTTCTTCTCTGTCGCACCAGGGTAATACCTCTTGGTATGTTCTCTGCCTTAGTAGTGGCTTTGCTCTTCAATAAGCAGCTGTTTGCTCTTAAAAAGATCCTTGGTCGTAATGCTGTCCGTTTTGAGTGCAAGGTCGGCGGAGGCTTGATGCAACTAGTAGAGTGCCATGCTTGGCTTACAGTTCACTTCAATGGTAACAAGTTAGCTGCTCCTCGTATCAGAGCCGCCATCCACCACGCCATAGCCACAGTCTGCAGGCAGCGTCACCTTGATACTAAGCAGATTGTGTTCACTGATGGGTTCTTCTGTCCCTTCAAGATCTGTGAATCCATTCCTCATGCTTGTGTGGCAGACACTGCCTTCTCTCCAGCTCATCTCACCTGCTCTGTTAGACCAGATATTGCTACTCGTGAGTGCTCTGATGATGGGATGCTAGCATGGCTGGCAGCACCAGACGGTGAGTGTGGCAGATGATGATCAGCATGTTAGTATTATAGTGTATCTTTTTATGTAGCCACCACAGTCTCTGCCTCATCAGCCACTGCTACACCACAATCACCTCCTCCAACTGGTGAGATATTTTGTTTGACACAGATTGTTTGATGATGGTCTATTTTCATGTAGTCTCTGTCTCAGCATCAGCCACTGCTCAGTCTCCCTCCATCGCTCTCTCATCTCCTCCTCCAACTGGTGAGCTAACAGTTGGTGCATGTCATGATGTGTATTCTGTTTGTCTGTGCAGGCACTGATACAGTATCACGATTCCAGTTTATGGAAGCAGTAGCTAGTAAGATATCTGCTAAATGGAAGAGAGTGGGTGTGTCTCTTGGGATAAAGCAGAATGACCTTGATGCTATTGATCAGCATCGTCGTGGAGATCCTCTTGAGTGCTTTAGTGATGTGTTCACATGCTGGCAGCAGCAGTCTACTCCACAGAGCCCAGCCAACTGGGCCACTCTTGTCACTGTGCTACGATCTAACTATGTAGGAGAAGAGGAACTGAGTGACACTATTCAGAATACATGTATGTGACTATACTAGAGAGTGATTGGTACTTGAGTTTATTTATTGGTTAGTTTTCAATTTTAGTTTGAACAAGTTTATTTTAATACTGATTCCAAATTTTGTTATTGTTAACTTTTTTGCAAATTAATAATCATTGTTTTTGACCAATAAACTCGTATTACATGATGTGATGATGTCTCACAAAGCAGCATTATCACAACACACACAGTCAGTGACTATACAAACTCAAGATCATTGAGAATGTGTTCCATGTCTTTCTGAGGGTCTCCCAGCACAGTCTTGTAGCTCACAATCTTGTAGCTGTTGGGCTTTCACTAACATGTTGTGTGTTTTTCACACAGGCTGTCTAGCTGCGAAATCCACATACTTGCCTTTCACACCTACACTGTTTACATCATATAGTGACTTAAACAGTGCTGCATTCTGATTGGACAGTATTGGTTCTTCTACATGCTCTTTTGTCTCTAGCAGTCTAGCGGCTTGGTCTTCATCTAATTTCATAGCAAAGAGGACAGCACTAATTGCTTAAGGAACGTAAGGGTGAGTATATAAGTTACTTTGATGCGTAATATTCATGCATGCCGTGCCTCAAGTCAAGTGTACTGTGTTATAAATTATAATGTATTGTAGCACTCCTGTACTTCAGGTATAAGTTGCCCGAGCACAAGTGTATATTAACAGCACCAGCTCATGTAGTGATCTCACATGATTCATTCGTGCATTCCATCTTTATTATGTTTTTTCTTGTGCTGCTTTTCAGACAATATGCAATGGCACTTGAAGAGCATGAGGAATTGAAGAAATTATCCATATCGTCATCACATAGTGAAGAATATAGTACAATGATTTTCACAATGACATACCACACATGACGAATACATGTATTAGCACTGACATGTGTAGCTCATAATGATAGATTAGTTTTATACACATATTATACCACTGTATCAAACATAGTTTTCACACACTGTTTGATTGATTCATGTTTGTCTGAATTCTCATCTACACTAGGTTATTATACCTGAACAACAGATAAGACCTTAATGTGTATTGCAGACGTATCAAGCATTGCTCAACTATGTAATGAAATTTGATATTGGTAGAAATAAAGATTACAAATATGAATAGTTCTTGTTAGTGCTGATGGTTGTGCACTGAGAGCTAGGAGTAGCATTTCACTAGATGTAAACATCCAGGTATCATGGAATACCACCGCTCATCAGCAGCCTTGGGCACCACTCACTATAGCATAGTGTATATCTGACTTGATAAGATGCACACACAACTTACTTTGGCACTAAGCACATGAGTAGCACCAACTAGTCAGTTGGAGCATGTCATTAATTCCTACACTGGTCACAAACTGGTCAAGTACTGCAGCATGCAGACAAAACATTGGTCACAAAAATCAATTTGAACACTAACATGACTAGCTACGGTCACAGCAGGCTAAAAGCAATAGGAAGACACTCAAGGGGAGGGACAATGGTAGCTAGGAGAGGGACAATGGTAGCTAGCTAGGAGACGGACAATGGTAGATAGGGGAGGGACAATGGTGTATAGGGAGGAACAATGGTAGGTAGGAGATAGACAATGGTAGCTAGGAGAGGGACAATGGTAGATAGGGGAGGGACAATGGTAGATAGGGGAGAAAACGGTAGTTAGGCCAAAGGTAGCTAGGGGAATAATGGTAGCGAGGGGAGGGACAATGGTACCTAGGACAATGGTAGACAGGGAGTGACAATGGTAGATAGGGAGGGACAATGGTAGCTAGAAGAGGGACAATGGTAGCTAGGAGAGGGACAATGGTAACTAGGGGAAGGACAATGGTACATAGGACAACGGTAGACAGGGAGGGAGAATGTTAGCTAGAAGAGGGACAATGGTAGCTAGGAGAGAGACAATGGTAGCTAGGAGAGGGACAATGGTAGCTAGGAGAGGGACAATGGTAGGGGAAGAACAATAGTACCTAGGACAATGGTAGACAGGGAGGGACAATGGTAGCTAGGAGACGAACAATGGTAGCCAGGAGAGAGACAATGGTAGCTGGGAGAGGGACAATGGTAGACAGGGAGGGACAATGGTAGCTAGGAGAGGGGCAATGGTAGCTAGAAGAGAGACAATGGTAGCTAGGAGAGGGACAATGGTAGCTAGGAGAGGGACAATGGTAGCTAGGACAACGGTAGACAGGTAGGGACAATGGTAGCTAGAAGAGGGACAATGGTAGGTAGGAGAGGGACAATGGTAGCTAGGAGAGGGACAATGGTAGCTAGGACAATGGTAGCTAGGAGAGGGACAATGGTAGCTAGGACAATGGTAGCTAGGAGAGGGACAATGGTAGCTAGGGGAAGGAGACAATGGTACCTAGGACAACTGTAGACAGGGAGGGACAATGGTAACTAGAAGAGGGACAATGGTAGCAAGGAGAGAGACAATGGTAGCTAGGAGGGAAACAATGGTAGCTAGGAGGGGGACGATGGTAGTTGGGGGAAGAACAATAGTACCTAGGACAATGGTAGACAGGGAGGGACAATGGCAGCTAGGAGAGAGACAGTCATAACTAGGAGAGGGACAATGGTAGACAGGGAGAGATAATGGTAGACTGGGAGGGACAATGGTAGCTAGGAGAGAGACAATGGAAGCTAGGAGAGGGACAATGGTAGACAGGGAGGGATAATGGTAGACTGGGAGGGACAATGGTAGCTGGGAGAGAGACAATGGTAGCTAGCGGAGGGACAATGGTAGACACGGAGGGACAATGGTAGACAGGGAGGGCCGGAGGGACAATGGTAGCTAGGACAACGGTAGACAGACAGGGGCAATGGTAGCTAGAAGAGGGACAATGGTAGCTAGGAGAGAGACAATAGTAGCTAGGAGAGGGACAATGGTAGCTAGGGGAGGAACAATGGTAGCTAGCGGAAGGACAATGGTACCTAGGACAACGGTAGACAGGGAGGGACAATGGTAGCTAGGACAATGGTAGCTAGGAGAGGGACAATGGTAGCCAGGAGAGGGACAATAGTAGCTAGGAGAGACAATGATAGATAGGGGAGATACAATGTTAGCTAGGAGAAGGACACCGGTAGCAAGGAGAGGGACAATGGTAGCTAGGAGAGGGACAATGGTAGCTAGGGCAAGGACAATGGTACCTAGGACAACAGTAGACATGGAGAGACAATGGTAGCTAGGAGACGGACAATGGTAGCTAGGAGAGAGACAATCAGAACTAGGAGAGCGACAATGGTAGACAGGGAGGGATAATGGTAGACTGGGAGGGACAATGGTAGTTAGGAGAGAGACAATGGAAGCTAGGAGAGGGACAATGGTAGACAGGGAGGGATAATGGTAGACTGGGAGGGAAAATGGTAGACACGGAGGGACAATGGTAGACAGGGAGAGCCGGAGGGACAATGGTAGCTAGGACAACGGTAGACAGGGAGGGGCAATAGTAGCTAGAAGAGGGATAATGGTAGCAAGGAGAGAGACAATAGTAGCTAGGAAAGGGACAATGGTAGCTAGGAGAGGGACAATGGTAGCTAGGAGAGGAACAATGGTAGCTAGGGGAAGGACAATGGTACCTAGGACAACGGTAGACAGGGAGGGACAATGGTAGCTAGGACAATGGTAGCTAGGAGAGGTACAATGGTAGCTAGGAGAGGGACAATAGTAGCTAGGAGAGACAATGGTAGATAGGGGAGATACAATGTTAGCTAGGAGAAGGACACCGGTAGCAAGGAGTGGGACAATGGTAGCTAGGAGAGGGACAATGGTAGCTAGGGCAAGGACAATGGTACCTAGGACAACAGTAGACATGGAGAGACAATGGTAGCTAGAAGAGGGACAATGGTAGCTAGGAGAGAGACAATGGTAGCTAGGAGAGGAACAATGGTAGCTAGATGAAGGACAATGGTACCTAGGACAACGGTAGACAGGGAGGGACAATGGTAGCTAGGACAATGGTAGCTAGGAGGGACAATGGTAGCTAGGAGAGACAATGGTAGATTGGGGAGATACAATGGTAGCTACGAGAAGGACACCGGTAGCAAGGAGAGGGACAATGGTAGCTAGGGGAAGGACAATGGTACCTAGGACAATGGTAGACATGGAGGGACAATGGTAGCTAGGTGAGGGACAATGGTAGCTGGGGGAAGGACAATACCAGCTAAGACAATGGTAGATATATAGGGGAGGGACAGTGGTAGCTAAGAGAGGGACAATGGTACACTAGGTGAGGGAAAATGGTATACTAGGAAAGGGACAATGGTAAACTAGGAGAGGGACAATGGTATACTAGGAGAGGGACAATGGTATACTAGGAGAGGGACAATGGCATACTAAGAGTGACATTGTCAGAATGTAATGTATACAAACTCAAGATCATTGAGAATGTGTTCAATGTCTATCTGAGGGTCTCCCAGCACAGTCTTGTAGCTCACAATCTTGTAGCTGTTGGGCTTTCATTAACATGTTGTGTGTTTTTCACACAGGCTGTCTAGCTGTGAAATTCACATACTTGCCTTTCACACCTACACTGTATACATCATATAGTGACGTATACAGTGCTGCATTCTGATTGGACAGTATTGGTTCTTCAACACACACTCTTGTCTCTAGCAGTCTAGTGGCTGGGTCTCCATCTAATTTCATAGCAAAGAGTACAGCAATAATTGCTTAAGGAACGTAAGGGTTAGTATATAAGTTACTTTGATGCGTAATATTCATGCATGTTGTGCCTCTAGTGTACTGTGTTATATAATGTATTGTAGCACTCCTGTACTTCAGGTATAAGTTGCCCGAGCACAAGTGTATATTAACAGCAGCAGCTCATGCAATGATCTCACATGATTCATTCATGCATTCCATCTTTATTATTTTTTTTCTTGTGCTGCTTTTGAGACATAATGCAATGACACTTGAAGAGCATGAGGAATTGAAGAAATGATCCATATTGTCATCACATGGTGAATAATATCGTACAATGATTTTCACAATGACATACCACACAGTACGAATACATGTATTAGTCAGTACTGACATGTGTATATAGCTCATAATGATAGATTAGTTTGATACACATATTATACCACTGTATCAAACATAGTTTTCACACACTGTTTGATTGATTCATGTTTGTCTGAATTCTCATCTACACTAGGTTATTATACCTGAACAACAGATCAGACCTTAATGTGTATTGCAGACGTATCAAGCATTGCTCAACTATGTAATGAAATTTGATATTGGTAGAAATAAAGATTACAAATATGAATAGTTCTTGTTAGTGCTGATGGTTGTGCACTGAGAGCTAGGAGTAGCATTTCACTAGATGTAAACATCCAGGTATCATGGAATACCACCGCTCATCAGCAGCCTTGGGCACCACTCACTATAGCATAGTGTATATCTGACTTGATAAGATGCACACACAACTTACTTTGGCACTAAGCACATGAGTAGCACCAACTAGTCAGTTGGAGCATGTCATTAATTCCTACACTGGTCACAAACTGGTCAAGTACTGCAGCATGCAGACAAAACATTGGTCACAAAAATCAATTTGAACACTAACATGACTAGCTACGGTCACAGCAGGCTAAAAGCAATAGGAAGACACTCAAGGGGAGGGACAATGGTAGCTAGGAGAGGGACAATGGTAGCTAGCTAGGAGACGGACAATGGTAGATAGGGGAGGGACAATGGTGTATAGGGAGGAACAATGGTAGGTAGGAGATAGACAATGGTAGCTAGGAGAGGGACAATGGTAGATAGGGGAGGGACAATGGTAGATAGGGGAGAAAACGGTAGTTAGGCCAAAGGTAGCTAGGGGAATAATGGTAGCGAGGGGAGGGACAATGGTACCTAGGACAATGGTAGACAGGGAGTGACAATGGTAGATAGGGAGGGACAATGGTAGCTAGAAGAGGGACAATGGTAGCTAGGAGAGGGACAATGGTAACTAGGGGAAGGACAATGGTACATAGGACAACGGTAGACAGGGAGGGAGAATGTTAGCTAGAAGAGGGACAATGGTAGCTAGGAGAGAGACAATGGTAGCTAGGAGAGGGACAATGGTAGCTAGGAGAGGGACAATGGTAGGGGAAGAACAATAGTACCTAGGACAATGGTAGACAGGGAGGGACAATGGTAGCTAGGAGACGAACAATGGTAGCCAGGAGAGAGACAATGGTAGCTGGGAGAGGGACAATGGTAGACAGGGAGGGACAATGGTAGCTAGGAGAGGGGCAATGGTAGCTAGAAGAGAGACAATGGTAGCTAGGAGAGGGACAATGGTAGCTAGGAGAGGGACAATGGTAGCTAGGACAACGGTAGACAGGTAGGGACAATGGTAGCTAGAAGAGGGACAATGGTAGGTAGGAGAGGGACAATGGTAGCTAGGAGAGGGACAATGGTAGCTAGGACAATGGTAGCTAGGAGAGGGACAATGGTAGCTAGGACAATGGTAGCTAGGAGAGGGACAATGGTAGCTAGGGGAAGGAGACAATGGTACCTAGGACAACTGTAGACAGGGAGGGACAATGGTAACTAGAAGAGGGACAATGGTAGCAAGGAGAGAGACAATGGTAGCTAGGAGGGAAACAATGGTAGCTAGGAGGGGGACGATGGTAGTTGGGGGAAGAACAATAGTACCTAGGACAATGGTAGACAGGGAGGGACAATGGCAGCTAGGAGAGAGACAGTCATAACTAGGAGAGGGACAATGGTAGACAGGGAGAGATAAAGGTAGACTGGGAGGGACAATGGTAGCTAGGAGAGAGACAATGGAAGCTAAGAGAGGGACAATGGTAGACAGGGAGGGATAATGGTAGACTGGGAGGGACAATGGTAGCTGGGAGAGAGACAATGGTAGCTAGGGGAGGGACAATGGTAGACACGGAGGGACAATGGTAGACCGGGAGGGCCGGAGGGACAATGGTAGCTAGGACAACGGTAGACAGAGAGGGGCAATGGTAGCTAGAAGAGGGACAATGGTAGCTAGGAGAGAGACAATAGTAGCTAGGAGAGGGACAATGGTAGCTAGGGGAGGAACAATGGTAGCTAGCGGAAGGACAATGGTACCTAGGACAACGGTAGACAGGGAGGGACAATGGTAGCTAGGACAATGGTAGCTAGGAGAGGGACAATGGTAGCCAGGAGAGGGACAATAGTAGCTAGGAGAGACAATGATAGATAGGGGAGATACAATGTTAGCTAGGAGAAGGACACCGGTAGCAAGGAGAGGGACAATGGTAGCTAGGAGAGGGACAATGGTAGCTAGGGCAAGGACAATGGTACCTAGGACAACAGTAGACATGGAGAGACAATGGTAGCTAGGAGACAGACAATGGTAGCTAGGAGAGAGACAATCAGAACTAGGAGAGCGACAATGGTAGACAGGGAGGGATAATGGTAGACTGGGAGGGACAATGGTAGTTAGGAGAGAGACAATGGAAGCTAGGAGAGGGACAATGGTAGACAGGGAGGGATAATGGTAGACTGGGAGGGAAAATGGTAGCTGGGAGAGAGACAATGGTAGCTAGGGGAGGGACAATGGTAGACACGGAGGGACAATGGTAGACAGGGAGGGCCGGAGGGACAATGGTAGCTAGGACAACGGTAGACAGGGAGGGGCAATAGTAGCTAGAAGAGGGATAATGGTAGCAAGGAGAGAGACAATAGTAGCTAGGAAAGGGACAATGGTAGCTAGGAGAGGGACAATGGTAGCTAGGAGAGGAACAATGGTAGCTAGGGGAAGGACAATGGTACCTAGGACAACGGTAGACAGGGAGGGACAATGGTAGCTAGGACAATGGTAGCTAGGAGAGGTACAATGGTAGCTAGGAGAGGGACAATAGTAGCTAGGAGAGACAATGGTAGATAGGGGAGATACAATGTTAGCTAGGAGAAGGACACCGGTAGCAAGGAGTGGGACAATGGTAGCTAGGAGAGGGACAATGGTAGCTAGGGCAAGGACAATGGTACCTAGGACAACAGTAGACATGGAGAGACAATGGTAGCTAGAAGAGGGACAATGGTAGCTAGGAGAGAGACAATGGTAGCTAGGAGAGGAACAATGGTAGCTAGATGAAGGACAATGGTACCTAGGACAACGGTAGACAGGGAGGGACAATGGTAGCTAGGACAATGGTAGCTAGGAGGGACAATGGTAGCTAGGAGAGACAATGGTAGATTGGGGAGATACAATGGTAGCTACGAGAAGGACACCGGTAGCAAGGAGAGGGACAATGGTAGCTAGGGGAAGGACAATGGTACCTAGGACAATGGTAGACATGGAGGGACAATGGTAGCTAGGTGAGGGACAATGGTAGCTGGGGGAAGGACAATACCAGCTAAGACAATGGTAGATATATAGGGGAGGGACAGTGGTAGCTAAGAGAGGGACAATGGTACACTAGGTGAGGGAAAATGGTATACTAGGAAAGGGACAATGGTAAACTAGGAGAGGGACAATGGTATACTAGGAGAGGGACAATGGTATACTAGGAGAGGGACAATGGCATACTAAGAGTGACATTGTCAGAATGTAATGTATACAAACTCAAGATCATTGAGAATGTGTTCAATGTCTATCTGAGGGTCTCCCAGCACAGTCTTGTAGCTCACAATCTTGTAGCTGTTGGGCTTTCATTAACATGTTGTGTGTTTTTCACACAGGCTGTCTAGCTGTGAAATTCACATACTTGCCTTTCACACCTACACTGTATACATCATATAGTGACGTATACAGTGCTGCATTCTGATTGGACAGTATTGGTTCTTCAACACACACTCTTGTCTCTAGCAGTCTAGTGGCTGGGTCTCCATCTAATTTCATAGCAAAGAGTACAGCAATAATTGCTTAAGGAACGTAAGGGTTAGTATATAAGTTACTTTGATGCGTAATATTCATGCATGTTGTGCCTCTAGTGTACTGTTATATAATGTATTGTAGCACTCCTGTACTTCAGGTATAAGTTGCCCGAGCACAAGTGTATATTAACAGTAGCACCTCATGTAGTGATCTCACATGATTCATTCATGCATTCCATCTTTATTATGTTTTTTCTTGTGCTGCTTTTGAGACATAATGCAATGACACTTGAAGAGCATGAGGAATTGAAGAAATGATCCATATTGTCATCACATGGTGAATAATATCGTACAATGATTTTCACAATGACATACCACACAGTACGAATACATGTATTAGTCAGTACTGACAAGTGTATATAGCTCATAATGATAGATTAGTTTGATACACATATTATACCACTGTATCAAACATAGTTTTCACACACTGTTTGATTGATTCATGTTTGTCTGAATTCTCATCTACACTAGGTTATTATACCTGAACAACAGATCAGACCTTAATGTGTATTGCAGACGTATCAAGCATTGCTCAACTATGTAATGAAATTTGATATTGGTAGAAATAAAGATTACAAATATGAATAGTTCT
Organism: Haliclona indistincta; assembly: GCA_964017065.1. Lineage (NCBI taxonomy): Eukaryota > Metazoa > Porifera > Demospongiae > Haplosclerida > Chalinidae > Haliclona > Haliclona indistincta. The sequence goes on along the minus strand of OZ024790.1, from coordinate 116,410 downwards.
AGCTTGTTAGTGCTGATGGTTGTGCACTGAGAGCTAGGAGTAGCATTTCACTAGATCATGTAAACATCCAGGTATCATGGAATACCACCGCTCATCAGCAGCCTTGGGCACCACTCACTATAGCATAGTGTATATCTGACTTGATAAGATGCACACACAACTTACTTTGGCACTAAGCACATGAGTAGCACCAACTAGTCAGTTGGAGCATGTCATTAATTCCTACACTGGTCACAAACTGGTCAAGTACTGCAGCATTCAGACGAAACATTGGTCACAAAAATTAATTTGAACACTAACATGACTAGCTATGGTCACAGCAGGCTAAAAGCAATAGGAAGACACTCAAGGAGAGGGACAATGGTAGCTAGGGAAGGGACAATGGTAGCTAGGGAAGGGACAATGGTATATAGGGGAGGGACAATGGTAGCTAGGGAAGGGACAATGGTATATAGGGGAGGGACAATGGTAGCTAGGACAATGATAGACAGGGGAGTGACAATGGTAGCTAGGAGTGAGACAATGGTGGCGAGGAGAGGGACAATGGTAGATAGGGGAGGGACAAAGGTAGATAGGGGAGGGACAATGGTATATAGGGGGGGGACAATGTTAACTAGGAGAGAGAAAATGGCAGCTAGTAGAGGGACAATGGTAGATAGGGGAGGAACAATGGTAGATAGGGGAGGGACAATGGTAGATAGGGGAGGAAAAACGGTAGTTAGGCCAAAGGTAGCTAGTGGAATAATGTTAGCGAGGGTAGGGACAATAGGAGATAGGGGAGGGACAATAGTACCTACGACAATGGTAGATAGGGAGGGACAATGGTAGCTAGGATAGAAACAATGGTAGCCAGGAGAGGGACAAAAGTAGGGGAGGGACAATGGTAGATAGGGAGAAAAACGGTAGTTAGGCCAAAGGTAGCCAGGGGATAATGGTAGATAGGAGAGGGAAAATGGTAGATAGGGGAGGGACAATGGTAGATAGGGAGGGACAATGGTAGCTAGGCTAAAAGAGACAATGGCAGCTAGAAGAGGGACCATGGTAGATAGTGGAGGACAATGGTACCTAGGAATATGGTAGACAGGGGAGTGACAATGGTAGATAGGAGAATGGTATCTAGAAGAGGGACATTGGTAGCTATGAGATGGACAATGGTAGCAAGGATAGGAACAATGGTAGATAGGATGACAATGGTAGCTATGAGATGCACAATGGTGGATAGGGAGGGACAATGGTAGCTAGCTGAGGAATAATGGAATATAGGGGAGGGACAATGGGAGCTAACGGAGGGAGAATGATAGATAGGGGAGGGACAATGGTAGCTAAGACAGTGGTAGCTAGGAGAGGGACAATGGTATCTTGGAGAGGGACAATGGTAGTTAGGGGACGGACAATGGCACCTAGGAACTAGGAGAGAGAGAGACAATGGTAGCTAGGAGAGGGAAAATGGTAGATAGGGAAAGGACAATGGTATATAGGGGAGGGACAATGGTAGATAGGGAAGGAAAAACGGTAGTTATGCCTAAAGTAGCTAGGGGATAATGGTAGCGAGGAGAAGGACAATGGTACCTAGGACAACGGTAGAAAGGGGAGTGACAATGGTAGATAGAGAGGGACAATGGTAGCTAGGAGAGAGACAATGGTAGCTAGGAGAGGGAAAGAGGGACAATGGTAGGAAGCAGATGGACAATGATAGCTAGGAGAGGGACAATGGTAGCTAGGAGAGGGACAATGGTAGATAGGGAAATGGTAGCTAGGAGAGAGACAATGGTAGCTAGGACAATGGCAGCTAGGGGAGGGACAATGGTACATTAGGAGAGGGACAATGGTACACTAAGAGAGGGACAATGGTACACTAGGAGAGGGACAATGGTTCACTAAGAGAGGGACAATAGTACACTAGGACAGGGAAATGGTACACTAGGAGAGGAACAATCGTACAGTAGGAGAGGGACAATGGTACATTAGGAGAGAGACAATGGTACACTAGGAGAGGGACAATAGTAGACCAGGAGAGGGACAATGGTACGCTAGGAGAGGGGCAACGGTACACTAGGAGAGAGACAATGGTACACTAGGAGAGGGACAATGGTACATTAGGAGAGGGACAATGGTAGATAGGGAAAGGACAAGGGTATATAGTGGAGGGACAATGGTAGCGAGGAGAGGGACAATGGTACCTAGGACAATGGTAGACAGGGGAGTGACAATGGTAGATAGGGAGGGACAATGGTATCTTGGAGAGGGACAATGGTAGGAAGCAGATGGACAATGATAGCTAGGAGAGGGACAATGGTAGCTAGCCTATGAGAGACAATGGTAGCTAAAAAAGGGACAATGGCTGATAGGGGAGGGACAATGGTATCTAGGAATATGAGAGACAGGGGAGTGACAATGATAGATAAGAAAAAGGTAGCTAGAAGAGGGACAATGGTAGCTAGGAAGGGACAATGGTAGGTAGGGGAGGATGGTAGTTAGGAGAGGGAGAATGATAGATAGGGGAGGGACAATGGTAGCTAGGGAGGGACAATGGTAGCTAGGAGAGAGACAATGGTAGCTAGGAGAGGGACAGTGGTAGCTAGGAGAGACACCTTGGAAGCTAGGGGAGGGACAATGGTAGATAGGGAAATGGTAGCTAGGAGAGAGAAAATGGTTGCTAGGGGAGGGACAATGGTACATTAGGAGAGGAACAATGGTACACTAGGAGAGGTACAATGGCACACTAGGAGAGGGACAATGGTACACCAAGAGAGGGACAATAGTAGACTAGGAGAGGGACAATGGTACACTAGGAGAGGGACAATCGTACAGTAGGAGAGGGACAATGGTACATTAGGAGAGAGACAATGGTACAGTAGGAGAGGGACAATAGTACACTAGGAGAGGGGCAATGGTACACAAGGAGAGGGACAATGGTACACTAGGAGAGAGACAATGGTACACTAGGAGAGGGACAATGGTACAGTAGGAGAGGGACAATCGTACAGTAGGAGAGGGACAATGGTTCACAAGGAGAAGGACAATCGTACAGTAGGAGAGGGACAATGGTACACCAGGAGAGGGACAATGGTACATTAGGAGAGGGACAATGGTAGATAGGGAAAGGACAATGGTATGTAGGGGAGGGACAATGGTAGATAGGGGATGAAAAATGGTAGTTATGCCAAAAGTAGCGAGGGGATAATGGTAGCGAGGAGAGGGACAATGGTACCTAGGACAATGGTAGACAGGGGAGTGACAATGGTAGATAGGTAGGGAAAATGGTAGCTAGGAGAGAGACAATGGTAGCTAGGAGAGGGAAAACGGTAGATAGGGGAGGGACAATGGTAACTTGGAGAGGGACAATGGTAGGAAGCAGATGGACAATGATAGTTAGGAGAGGGACAATGGTAGCTAACCTATGAGAGACAATGGTAGCTAAAAAAGAGACAATGGCAGATAGGGGAGGGACAATGGTACCTAGGAATATTGGAGACAGGGGAGTGACAATGGTAGCTAGAAGAGGGACAATGGTAGCTAGGGAGGGACAATGGTAGCTAGGAGAGGGACAGTGGTAGCTAGGAGAGACAACTTGGAAGCTAGGGGAGGGACAATGGTAGATAGGGAAATGGTAGCTAGGAGAGAGACAATGGTAGCTAGGATAATGGTAGCTAGGGGAAGGACAATGGTACATTAGGAGAGGGACAATGGTACATTAGGAGAGGGACAATGGTACACTAGGAGAGGGACAATGGTACACAAAGAGAGGGACAATAGTACACTAGGAGAGGGACAATGGTACACCAGGAGAGGGACAATCGTACAGTAGGAGAGGGACAATGGTACATTAGGAGAGAGACAATGGTACACTAGGAGAAGGACAATGGTACACGAGGAGAAGGACAATGGTACACTAGGAGAGGGACAATGGTACACAAGGACAGGGACAATCGTACAGCAGGAGAGGGACAATGGTACACTAGGAGAGGGACAATGGTACACTAGGAGAGAGACAATGGTACACTAGGAGAGGGACAATGGTACATTAGGAGAGGGACAATGGTACACTAGGAGAGGGACAACGGTACACTAGGAAAGGGACAATGGCACACTAGGAGAGGGACAATGGCACACTAGGAGAGGGACAATGGTACATTAGGAGAGGGAGAATGGTACGCTAGGAGAGGGACAATGGTACACTAGGAGAGTGACAATGGTACACTAGGAGAGGGACAATGGTACACTAGGAGAGGGACACTGACAGGATAGTATGGACAAGAGTTCAATACCTAAGAGTATGCAACCATCAATATACCCCCTAGGAGGGTGTTGGTCATTTTCTACCTCACAAGTTTACACAACCCAGCCAACCTCAGCGATGATAGCATTACCACAGATTATGAATATTATTAACACTTTTGCAAGTAGCTGTATATTCCTAGGATGGGTATTCGTGCAGACCGAGTTGCTGCGTGCAGTTTGCTTGCCAATCGATAGGCATCGAATATAGCAAATTTCAGCAACGCATTGTTAGCCATCGCGGAGCTACGAGCTCGCCCTGTGAAGACTAACACGATCGATTGTAAACACTCTTTCTTTAGTTGTGCAAAAGGCACGAAGCTAAAACTGCTCATCTGCCATCTATGCAGGTATCTGCGATGATTTCGCCGAGCGCTGCTCGTACGCGATAATTATTACAGCAACGCAGGCTGTGCTGTCTGGAAGCACATAGCTGTAATATCGCTAGGAGAGGGACACTGGCAGGATAGTATGGAATGTAACGCACACATGAGAAAACACTGTGATTGTCTTGATAACAATTATCTCATAATAATGTACCCAAATCCCTTGCTAGCTAGCCTAGTGACACCACTGATGGTACAAGCTATGATATTTGTCAGTCTAGATCTAGCTCAGCAACACACACATCAGTATATGGAGGATATAGTTTTTGTTTCTCATGATCATCAAACACTTCAACTAGCTCAATAACATTCTTGTGTTTCAGCTTCTTCAATGTTTTTTTCTCTATAAATAGAGAGAGAGAAAGGGAGGGAGTGAAAGAGGGAGAGGGAGAGGGAGAGAGAGAGGGGAGAGAGAGAGAGGGGGGGAGAGAGGGACAGAGGGGGAGGGAGAGAAAGAGAAAGATACGGAGGGAGAGAGAGAGAGAGAGAGAGGGAGGGAGAGGGAGAGAGAGAGGGAGAGAGGGAGAACACATGAGTCATTCGATCTGCAGCATCTCTCCCGTACCTCTGTACATTAGCCTCTCTGTTAGTGATTCTTCTCAATCTTCGTTGTTTCATTATCTTGACTGCTCTTCTACACAATGTCACACAGTCCAGCATCTCCTCCACTGATAGTGGTACAGTAGCAGTTGTGAGTGTTCATTTCTGGTTTTTAGCGCTCCTGAATTCAGCAGTTGCTGAGAAATACTTCTGATTAGCCTGTGAGAGGTAAGATAGCACACACACTGAATAGAGCACAACACACTCACCTCTTGTACTTTCTTCTCAGCTGCTAAAGGGTTAACAATTTCTAAACCCTACATGGAGGTATGACAGAAATACAGTAACCAGCTCTTTCCTTCACCATTCCCCTCCTTTCCACCAAAATATAAAGTAGCTATATCCCAATACGGTAGACTACATCATAGCTATGATCCAGACAACACTATAGTGTACCTGTAGTGGTGTGAAGGCTACACTTGATGCTGTGCCTGACACTGCTCCTCTGATGGAGGTCTTACCACCATACACCTGAGCCTTTTTGACCTGACGCTAGAGGGTACAGATAAACCAGTCATTCACATGGTACTAATGTCAGTGGTGAAAGTTCTAGGTTAATTGCCTATAATAATTAATTATTCTAGTGAAACACTAGTCTTCAAGGGCGGAGTCTCATGAACACGTAAGCAATGAATAGTAAATGTCTATTGCTGCAAGCGGCAGGGCGGATACAGAAGTCAAGGTGGTGTTAACTTGGGTAATAATATTCATGAGTACATGTTTTATGCTATTCTGGCTTATTCGCTTATCGCCTGTTGACAGTCAAGATATTGGTCCAGCAATACAGCTGCAATGCTGCAAGTAGTAGTATCTAGTCTATTCTTTTGAAGGAAAAAAGGGTCTTACATCCCAACATAACGTCACACTTTGGCAAAATGGAGGTCAGCTGTCCCAATGACCCCGATGATCAGCTGATCTGATTAGATCAGCCCCTAGTGACGATCACGCAATGGTAGAAACACGTAAACACGTTATTTTCACAAATTAAATGAATATTGACAAATCTCGTTGCACTCTGCGCTCCATTCTTTGCCTCAGTGTTTAAATTCCTTGTCACGTCTAATGTACATGTGTCACATAATGATACAGGTACTAGCTGTTCCTAAGTAGACATGGATTCTTGTAATAGTAGGATCATTAGTTCTTGTCTAAACACTGCATTCCTGTCTAACCTGTAATCTTTTAGATATTGATATCTGTGTCTTCTTATCAACAGCATGCAGCTGGTCCTCTCACAGGTCCACCCACTCCTCCCTTACCAAGATTACCGGTAGAGAACCCAAGATCATCTTGGTAAGCATCATCGTGTATCTGAGAGAGGATATAGAGATGGTGAGGCAGTGTCACTAATGTGTTCAGTCTCTGATTATCCTCCATCGTGTGACAACAGTGACTGCATGAACACATTAGTGCATGAAGGTGATTTATGCTAATTATAGCAAACCTACTAACCTCTCCAAATGTCATTCTGTTAGCTTGTTTACGGATGTCTGTTAGTATGTACTTCTGTTTGGTCTTTCGTAACCTGTACAGAGAACACATGATACACCACTCACTCACTCACTCACCCACTCACTCACCCACCGACCCACTCACTCACCCACCCATCCACTCGCTCGCTCGCTCACTCACTCACTCACTCACCCACCGACCTACTCACTCACCCACCCATCCACTCGATCGATCGCTCGCTCGCTCACTCACTCACTCACTCACTCACTCACTCACCCACCCACCCATATCCACACACTCACTCGCTCCTTTACTCACTCACTTACTCACTCACTCACCCACCCACTCACCGTTTCCCTCCTCTTCTCTTCTTGGGCATCTCGTCTGGTATGGGTAGTGCCTTCACCTGTTTGACAGGAGGTGGTTCAAGTAACTTATCAAACTTCTTCTGAACTTCCTCACGAAGATCTACACACAATGCAAGGTATGGAGCTTGTTACAATGATCAGGAACCATTAAATGATTTTTGGGTCAACAAAGTGACTATAACAGTAGCGTAGGAAGAAGATGTTTTGGATTGGGGGGGGGGCTGAAAAATTGGCGAGCAACGCGAGCAAAAAAATTTTCGCTAATTAATATTCATGAGAGGCATGTTTTCGGTCATTTCAGCAATAAGCCATCCTCGTGGCCATCAATACATTGGTCCGCCCCATAATAGTATGACTGTTGCCAGTATGTATGGTATACAACTTAGCCTTGCCCATAATTATGTAAATTACCAGCTGTTCTGGAGGCTTCTAGACTCTTGTTAACCAGGTAATGCAGGGGGGCTCTGCCTCCTCTATAATTCTTAGGAGGGCACAAGCCCCCCACTGTATAACTACACTAACAGCTATGCAAGATTACCACATCATTCAGTATCCAGCATTAGTGGTGTAGCCATAGATAAATAACCCATGTACAGGATTGGAAACAGTGAAATTTTTGCACATTAGCGCGGGCACTCCGTGTTCGGGCTGAATTACTCTGAACTTGTCCACGTCGTTAATTTTTGTCAAAATTGTACCAAACCCGCGTACTTGGCCATGTTTGTGCTTGCAGTACTCCAAGACTAAGATAGCTATACTCATCATAGTACTGTTACCGAACGCGCAAAGAACCAGGCTTTCCAACTGTATAAGTAGATCTGAGCACAGAAGTATACTCGGACAGTTACAGTCCCACAGAAGCAGCATATCTACGACCTCAGCCAAGGCGTAAAACCAAGCAAAACGCTCCTCAAACTACGTTCAAACGGCTAATGTGGTTGTTATCCTATCGCACCGATGCCACATGGTTATCCTAGCAGTGTTTTTACTTGGGTAGTTGTTTTCCTAAGAGACTTCTAGTCCCACACTAAGCTGTGGAAACGGCGATCGTCGGCGACTAGGACACTTCTGCTGCGATGAAGCCTCCAGCACAATTTAACGCACTGCCAAACGATAGCTGGCATATCTATCAACATTCTCTGAGCTTCTCTCCAGCGAAAGTGTTCCTGGGTGCCTGAAATAGCCGTATTTTGCCTCTTTGACGGTGATCTAGCTGGAGGTCAAGACCAACATAGGCGCTAATAACCCGAACGCGGACGGCCCGCGTGGAAATGTATTAGGGCATTTGCTCACGTGAGCTGTTTCCAATCCTGTACATGGGGTATTTATCTATGGTGCAGCTCACTTACTCTGACCAATCTCTCCATCAGGATATTCATGAAAGCTATCCACACGAGCAGCTAGAGTACACTTAGCAGCAACTATACGAGCTGCCTTACGCCGTATATCCTGAGAGAGAGAGAGAGAGAGAGAGAGAGAGAGAGAGAGAGAGAGAGAGAGAGGGAGAGAGAGGGAGGGAGGAAGGGTGATAGTGTGCTATGAATGTGTAAGAACCTACCTCAGGTGTCATCTGTACAATATCAGAGTAATATATGAATCCAGTGTGTGGTAACATGGCCGTCGATGAGAACCCATCAAGTGTTCTTTTCTGTGCTCCTAGCACTTGTATATTACATGCTGGCATCTTACTGAGAGCTGTTAACCCTCCTGCTACACCTGTAGTAATGTAACCATGGTAACTACCAGGAGACCACACCTCCTCACCCATCATCTTGGCAGCTACAGTAGAGCCGATTATCGTAGACAGGTTAGGAGCAATGAACGCCATCTTAGACTCCACATACTGTAGTATCTTCATCCTCTTATCATACATATCTAGACCCTGCAGTATGTGCAGTGGCGTAGCCAAGACTGGAAAGTTGGTAGGGTACAAGTAGCTAATTAATTATTCATGAGAATGTGATCAATTAATATCGCTTGTCAAACAGTGGACTCGCTCGCGTATGCTGAGCTGCTTTTCGACATTTTAGGTGAGCAAACGTATTATACCAGCTGCTGAGGGAGACAAACTGCCCTAAACAAGCGTTTTGCTCTGAAAACAAGCAGGAAATGGATACAGAGCTTGCCACGTGTTCAAGGACTAGCTCAGTTGCCCGGGCACTGGACACAAGTTGCCCAGGCAGGCCCTGGTGTAGCTACACCACAGAGAATGTGTCTACATGTAGTGAATACAGTAATAGTTCATTACTAACCATCTCACAAGCCTCTAATACAGCATCTAGCTCCTCCTGGTCTAATTTCTGCCTATAGAGAGAGAGAGAGTGGAAGAAATTCACACACACATACACACACACACACACCCACACACACACACACACACACACACGCACACACACACACGCACGCGCGCGCACGCACGCACGCACGCACGCACGCACGCACACACACACACACACACACACACACACACACACACACACACACACACACACACACACACCCTTGTGTAGTAGATGCAGTAACAGACACCACCATTATAGTAGCTGCTGGTAAGATATCAGAGAGATCCACTTTAGTCACCTCTAGATCATTCTGTAATAACTGCACCATTACATCATTATGATGTCATCATTAATACAAGCCCCGCCCACCTGTACAGTCCTCATGTAGTCATGTGCTAGGTACACCATTGACTCCAGCTCAGGGAATCTCTTGGAATATTTATCACGTACATATTTATGAATGATATCTATAGAACAATAACACTAAATACAATCCTGTCAGTATGATAGCACTCAGTGTCTCAATGAAGACAACAGTACTCTCACCTCTTGTACCAGAGACAGGTATGATATACACTTGTTATGCTCAACTATTAGAGCAGTCAGATAGATATTGTGTACTTGAACTACGTCTGTGCTTTATGTATCGTAGAATGTACATTTTAGTGACACTAAAAATTCATTTTTAAAAATTCTCATAGTGACATTTTTAGTGACAAATGTCTGATAGAAGTAGTAACATATTTCATGTAGTAGTCTAAATTTAAATAAGTGCCCGGATGGGTTCAAATGAACAGCTAGAGTTCTCATGGAACACATTGACACGGTTGCTGCACAGTTGTGTCATGTGGTGCAGTAGCATACTCCTCAAAGCTGCTACTAAACGCTTAACCCTCTGACGCCTACATGTCCCAGGTAAAAATTTCGATGGCAGTCTAATAATCATCTACGTATTCAAATGGTATGCTGTCAACTCACTGATTTCATTATCTGTCTCCACTACAAGGTTGTTGGCGTCCACTATCACCTGATACTCAGGATCAGCCTCGACTGGTCCTCGTGACGTCACTATATCAATCACGTGATCACAATGTGATGTGTGGGCGGGGCACATACCTTCAGTTGGGTTCTCCAGGTAGTATTGTACCTTGTCCATGACCTCAGTGAACTGTACTGAGCCTAGTTACTGATATCAGGACCATGACGTCACTAACCTCTCTGCTCTCTCCTAGTTTAGCTACTGCCCTAACTGACTTGTCCGCCATCTTGGCTAGATCCTCTAGTTGTTCAGCAGCAGCGTCCATTATCTCATCTCCCAGCTCGTGTTGCTGGTCATCGTCCTCTCCAACCTCCTCGAGGTCAGCTAGTAGCTCGTCTGCTAACGACATCTTATTTAGATGGGCGAGGTTTGGAATACAACAAGCTCCGCCCTACTGTGTACTTAGTTAGTAGCCGGATCTAGACTCGTCTTTACTGCAGTAAGTCAGTTGTAGGTAGTACACGCTGCTTGCACATGCGCAATAAAACTTACTGAGGTGCGGGGGTGGTGGTCGAAAGGAATGTGCTGGTTCTTCATGTAGCCGCTAGCTCGGCTCGTTGCTAGCTGTGCTAGCTGCTTCGTACACAGACTATATCATCATCAGATCATGAGCCTAACCAAGGAACAGCAGAGCGAGCTGGTGAGTGAGAGAGTGTGTTAGTAATGACTAGTCGTCTGTAGTCTACAATCAGTGTTAGTTAGGTAGCTCATACACACTAGCATCATAAAGCCTGTATTACTGACTAGGCAGCAGAACTACTGTGTATTATAGTGCAGGACCACAGTAGTGTGTGGAGAGGGTGTGTGAGAGTGTTGGTATGATCACCTGTCAGTGGTGCTGCTCTGTGTGCTCTACTCACACAGGATGAGGAGCTGTATTATGCTTGTCATGATGGTAGATTAGAGGAGGCTCGCTCTGCTGTGGAGAGAGGTGGTGATCCTAATTGGAAGGATGGGGTGAGTCTCCAGCTAGTCCATTCTCATTGTGTGTAGTGTACTGTACTAGATCTGCTACTATTACTAATCTACTGTAATTTATACTGTATGTATACTAGACAGATAGTTTCTAGACAATGATTTTTGATTGACAGAAAATCTTTGAATATTAATGTTCAATCAGTTAGCTCAAGTGCAGACAAACATCATTTAATTTTTGTTGTGATTCTAACATGCACATGGTTGATTAAAGGTGTAGCTACTAAGTAGAACTGCTGTGAAAGGAGAAAAGGGTTAGACTATGAATTGAGGTGTCTACTGATTTATAAACCAGTATACCGTATATAGCAGAAGAATTTTTTTTGCAAATGACACACTATTTGTGATATTATATCCACGAATGTCATGTTTTAGTTGACAAAGATAGACCAATAGCGCTGATTCACGTAAATATTATTTGCGAAATGCTCTATCGAAGCCGTCACTGGTGAGTTTTATCCCAAAACATGTCGATCATGGACCGCATTATCGATATTTTCTCGAGCATGATAGCCTCTTGAGCTTTGTTATACGAGTTACAGTCAAGAAGCGCTTGCAATAGCTATCAGCTGTCAGGAAGACTACCCATAGTAACACGCGTGTTGTAAATGTTAATTAGATCTCTTTAACATGCTCGTATTTTACACATAAAGACATTTTTGTGAATATTAATTAGACAAACTGTTATCCGTCACCTTAGTAAGATAATAATAAAGAAGTACATGTGTTATATTGATCCACTCTTCTCATGTGCAGAATGGATGGACTGCTCTGATATATGCTGCTTGGTCGGGTCACACAGCCATTGTACAATACCTGGTTGAGAGAACAACAGCTCAAGTTAATGCCACAAGTAATGTGAGTCATAGTAACAGTGTACAGTGTATTACTGTACATGTACATTGGGTACTTGTGAATAAACACAAGTATCATTGATAGAAATTGAGTGATAGAACTGGCATTGATAATACAGTACATGTGGATAAGCAACGAGCTCGTATACTGCAATCCGGCGAGGGACAGTCATTGTAACATGTATGTTGAAAGGCTACAGCAGTGATGCTGTGTGTTTCAGATGAAATACGATTGTTTTGTGCATACAAACTGATTTTTTCAGACTATATTAAGCATGGTAGTATTCACTGGTACAGCTGATAGAGTCCTGTCTTTATCTGTCTATCAAATAATCTAACACTATGTAATGTAAAGGAAAGACTACATTGTACAAAGCTTATAGTGCCCAAATAGTATTTTGACTCAGTGTACTACACAATAAGCTACCAACCAGCATGCAACAAACCTGCACTGAAATACTGTAACACAAAGTAGCCGCCTAGCATTATAACAAAGCTATTATGATAGTAACAACATCTTTTTAAATAGCTAATGAACATGTGTGCTAATAATTTTGAATCAGTTTCCACCCGCTTGTAAGAACAGTAGAGACAGCTTTACATGTCAGCACATCTCCGTAGATCCCTCTGTTGACTTGATCCGTTATCACATCCAACATTATTTTACTGTATTATCTATGAATTGTGATATTATCAACTAGTCACATGATGTTAATAAATTTAAACCATAGTATGAATAATTCTCTTTGATGTAACGAACGTTAATGAGGGCTATAAATCGTGTACAGCCCGCACGCGTTTCAAGATGGCCGCCGCGTTCGAGAATCCACAAACAAACGGCGCTCGGGCTGCCCTGCGGTCTTCCTGCGACTCAAGGTAGCCAGCTAGACGTTAGGCAAGCAGCTAACTATGGTTTAAAGTAGTTATATACCGATCAGGAGGTGTTTAAGCGATTTAAAGCCCGCGGGCGTGGAGATTATACCACTCTTGTGTGTCCTTTATTCAGAGGTCACTCTCTTGTGTTGAGTAGCATTCACAGTGCAGGTTGTCACACATGTCATGTGACCCACACTGAGCAGTCCTGGGTGGTGAAGGGGTTAGTGCCTGTCTCATCTGTGGGTCCCAGTAGTATCCCGTCATGTATAATAGTGACCACAGTATGGTTTGTAGTGGTACGGAGGGAGCTGGTGAACAGGTTCACTAGTGTTGTGATAGAAATAAAATCCTTTGAAAATTCAAAGCACTAGAAAAGTGTGATCTTCTTTCAGCACAGCTATTCTCGTAGAACGGACTTTTTTCTCGAGCCTCAGGATAAATAATTGAGAACAGCCACGGTATATTTGTAGTCAGAAGAGGTAAATGAGCACCCGTACAAACAGGGGCTGAACACCTTGGAACTTTTCAGTGAAGTAAACAAGCTGCTTGTTAGTGTTTTACAACACTTGTCCTGCAACAAACAACTGTTAGTGAAACAGTGCTGTTATCGGTAACAGGTATATACATGACCACTTTTCAGTGAAGTAAAAATGCTGCTTGCTTGTCTGCTTGCTTGTTAGTAGTGACCAAAATTAAACAGTACTTTATTATCGAAGTGTAGGCAGAACAGTCTAGTCAAGCACCAGAGCTCAACAATGTGCCGTCACTGTGAATCAGCTCCTAATACAAAATAAATAGGAATGTGCACCAGTTGCTAATCCCTGTTGGTATATTGTATTTATACCTCAGCTAAGCTATGTTGACCAATCAGGTTGCGTACCTGCGGTTCTATACATCTCATAATGGAATCCCACCACACGGCGCAGATTACGGTTCTGTGCGCGGAGTTCTACTGAATATTTTTAGCAACACATGCTTGTCTTTGCTTGTCATTCGCGTCATTTCTGTTTTCTGTTGCTATGGTCTAAATCAGTTAGACTGCACATCCAATCTGATCTACGCGGTGTAGAAGCCCTCGTGCCGTTACCATAGCGCCCTCGCTGCACTCGGACGCTATATAGCAACGGATCTTGGGCTTTTAAATCGCGTAGATCCACTATCTGACTATTATTTAGATGTACTAGCTCACAATGTTGTCACTCTAGCTACTGCAGTCAACACTTGTGAGTGTAGTGCCTCGAAAATATGGTATAAAAATTACAAAAATGATATTATTTTATTATGTTTGATCCACTATTCTCATGTGCAGGATGGAGACAATGCTCTGATGCTTGCTGCTGAGAGGGGTCACACAGCCGTTGTACAATACCTGGTTGAGAGAACAACAGCTCAAGTTAATGCCACAAATAGAGTGAGTCATAGTAACAGTGTACAGTGTATTACTGTACATGTACATTGGGTACTTGTGAATAAACACAAGTATCATTGATAGAAATTGAGTGATAGAACTGGCATTGATAATACAGTACATGTGGATAAGCAACGAGCTCATATTCCAACATGTATGTCAGAAGGCTACAGCAGTGGTACTATTATGTGTTTCAGACGAAATATTGAACTCTTTGATTGTTTTGTGTATACAAACTGATTTTAGTATTCACTAGTACAGCTTATAGAGTCCTGGCTTTATCTGTCTATCAAATAATCTAACACTAAATACCATAAAGGAAAGCTAGTTTCTTGCTACTTGGCAGTGTTTCTGCTGTTCTGTATGGAGCATAGTGCCTGTTAGTGCTTTGTTTGTAATGAAATTCATGCTATTTAATATTCATTGATGATCAATTATTGTAACACATGTTGTACAAAATAAAATGGTGGATATGTCTACTCATACACGTATCTTGTTCCATCCGGGTTTGGGCTCATCATAATTGGTCCTTCGAACCGGATATAGAAAGAACTATCGCTTCATTTGGTCCTGACTCGGATAGGAAGTTTTCACTCGTTGTTTGATTGGAATTCGTTTGCGCCGTGAACTTCACGTGGCGCCTTCATTACTCTGACAGTTATGGCGGATCTTACTTCCAAGAAAAGGAGAAGAGGCACTGCCAAAGGTTCTATAACACACATTTTCAATCGTTTGTCGAATCTTGAGAAAGATCCACCGACGCCCGCAACTTTTAACACTGCCAAGCACCTATTGAAAAGGCTAAACAACGCTAGCGAAGAGTTCATCGAATGCCATCGAAAAGTGGTAGACCTGATTGAAGACGACACTGCTCTAGCTAATGAGCAAGACCAGTTGGACGGGGTTCTTGACACAGTAGGTGATTGCTCTGTTCGTTTAATGGCCTTGGTGGATTCCATTGAGAGCAGACCCAGAGATGCTGACGAGCAAAGAGTGATTGGCAGGAAGCTCGCTCGTTTGGAGAAACTCTTGATCGGTTTGAACTTAACGTAGATGATGGACATGATTTCGTCGCAAAGCATGCTCACCTTGAACAGGAATTGTTCGCCACTTCTCTTCAGATCAAGCAAGAGATGGATGCGCGCTCAACACTAATTGCTGCCACCACTGCACCCCCAAGTTCTGGACCCAAAGGTATGAGACTGCCAAAGTTGGAGACTCCTATCTTTAACGGGAACGTTCTGTCTTGGAGAAAGTTTTGGGAACAGTTCTCTATCTCCGTACACGATCGCACTGATTTGTCCGACTCTGAAAAGTTGGTTTATTTGCAACAAGCTTTGAAGGAAGGATCGGCAAAGTCAGTGATAGAGGGGCTCTCTCATACAGGGGATGACTACCAAGAAGCTGTCAAGTGCCTGACTACCAGATATGATCGCCCTCGAATAATTCACCAAGCACATGTGAAGACGATTTTGGAAATACCCCCACTGAAGGAGGGAACCGGGAAAGAAATTCGTAAGTTGCACGACACACTATTACAACACTTGCGTGCATTAAGATCAATGGGGAGTGATCCGTCGGGTCCTTTCATAACCTCAGCAATAGAGTTGAAACTAGACAAGTGTACCATGTTTGAGTGGCAAAAGCATAGCCAAAAATGTGATGAAGTCCCTCCTTATGAGGAGATTCTTGCTTTCTTAGACCTCCGTGCTCGAGCCACTGAATCCATGGTAGATACAAGGAATGTTAGACCAGACCCACCCCATCACAAGCATGGTTTCTCTAAGGGGGGAAATGTAGCTTCACATGCCGGTAATGCTGAAGTAACTTCTAGCCAATGTACTCTGTGCAAGCCCGACAAACATCCACTGTATTCTTGTCCGAGGTTTAGAGACATGTCTCATGAATCAAAGATCAATACAGTGAAATCCAATGGTTTATGTATGAATTGTCTAACTCCAAATCACTTCGTAAGGCAATGCACTTCTACGCATCGGTGTAAGCGATGTCAAAAACCACATCATACACTCTTGCATACAGATGGCGTACCGCACAAGCCAGCTTCCTCGTCAATGAACCCCTCGGCGCCTGCTTTTGCACCCGATCCTGCAAACACAGTCAATAAAGTTTCGTCGAATATTGCAATTCAGCTTAGGTCAAACGCTTTAATGATGACTTCTCGTGTATTGATTCATGCTCCAGATGGTACCGCTGTTGAAGCGAGAGCTTTGCTTGATAATGCGTCCTCTGCCTCGTTTGTTTCAGCCAGGCTAGCTCAGTCTCTCAGACTCCCACGGGTGAGTCAAAGGGCTAGAATATCTGGAGTAGCTGGACTCCATCATCAGAGTTCTAACCAGTCTATTACTAATTTTTGCATCACTGCCACTCGACCTCCACTTCGAAACATCAACGTCACTGCAATCATTGTGCCCAAGGTGACGTGTGATCTTCCATTTTCACCCATTTCTTTCAACAAGGAGTGGGAACACCTTGATGGAATTGATCTTGCTGATCCTGGGTTTGGTGTTCCAGGAAAGATCGATTTGCTTCTTGGTGTCGATGTTTTTGTAGATGTAATACTTCACGGTCGGCGGAGTGGTCCACCTGGAATGCCCATTGCCTTTGAGACCTGTTTCGGATGGGTTCTCGCTGGTAAAGCAGATTCTCAATTACCGATTCCTCGAATCGCGACTTGTCATGTATCGTGCAACACTGGAGATGAATTACTGCAGAAGTTTTGGGAAATCGAAGATAGTCCCTTATCGGAGCCTGCCATGAGTCCTGAAGAGCGTTGCGCTGCTCAGCACTTTAAGACGATGCAGAGTCGAACTATAGATGGCAGATTTGTAGTACCTCTCCCCAAACGAACCGACGTCAAGGGTATAGGCGAGTCTAGATCTCATGCAGTTCAACGATTTCTCTCTCTTGAGCGTAACCTGCGTTCAAAGAATCAATTCAATGAATTTCGTAGTGTTATGAGAGAATATTTCGATTTGAAGCATGCTGAATTGGTCCCCTACCATGATCTCAATAAACCAGCTCACGATGTATTCTACTTGCCTGTGCATGTCGTCTGTAAACCGTCCAGCACAACTACTAAGTTTCGTGCTGTTTTCGATGCGTCGGCAAAGTCATCATCTGGAGTGTCACTCAATGACACGTTGATGGTAGGCCCGACTGTTCATGCTTCTCTGATCGATGTGCTGCTTCGATTCAGAATGCATCGTATTGCTGTTGTAGCCGATGTTAGCAAAATGTATAGAGCGATTGAATTGACTGATGCTGATCGTGACCTTCACCGATTTGTGTGGAGAGAGAGTCCGGAAGACACGCTCCAAGATTACAGGATGACCAGATTAACATTTGGTATCTCTTCTTCCTCGTTCATTGCTAACATGGCAGTCAAGCAGAATGCTGAAGACTATACAATGGATTATCCTTTAGCTGCCAAGGTTGTTGAAGAAGCGTTCTATGTCGATGATTGTCTTACGGGAGCAGACTCAATACAAGAAGGTCTGAAATTACGTCGTCAATTACAAGAGTTGTTCGCTAAGGCAGGTTTCACATTGAGAAAATGGAACTCGAGCAACCCTCAAATCCTACGTGATGTTCCGCCTGAGTTGCGAGATGAACAGACTTCACTCACCATCACAGAACATAGCGACGTATACAGCAAGACCTTGGGAATTGAGTGGCATTGTGTGCTTGATTACTTCAGAATCAACACCACTAAACACCAATCACTTGAATCACCAACCAAGAGAGCTTTGGTTTCAGAAATAGCAAGTATTTATGACGTCTTGGGATTTGTTTCACCTATAGTGATAAAGGCCAAGATATTGCTCCAAAGAGTATGGGAATCCAAAGTAGAATGGGATGAAGAAGTACCCGAACAGATACTTGATGAATGGTCCGTTTGGCGCTCACAATTGGAGTCTCTTTCCAAGATTCACATTCCACGCTACTATTTCCCCAAAGAATCCAAGATCGAGTCAATTCAACTACACGGATTCAGCGACGCATCTCAATGTGCCTATGCTGCCGTGGCTTACCTAAGAATGGTGGACAGTGAAGGACGAGTGCATGTGTCACTGGTTGCGTCCAAGACTAAGGTTGCCCCGTTGAAACGTCTTACCATACCAAGGCTAGAATTGTGTGGCGCATATGTACTCACCAAATTGTTGGTACATGTTAGATCGACTTTGAACATACCCATTGAAAGTCTTTACGCTTGGACTGACAGCACTGTGGTTTTGAATTGGCTGGATGGCAGTCCTAACCGCTTCCGAACCTATGTGGGGAATCGAATTTCCTTCATTCTTGAGCACATACCTCCAACCAGATGGAGGCACGTACCAGGAGAGAGTAATCCAGCTGACTGTGCTTCAAGAGGCCTATTTCCAGATGACCTGATCAAGCACGAATTATGGTGGAATGGTCCTAACTGGCTCAAATTATCATCATCCGAGTGGCCAACCCTCTCACAAGAGGAGTTAACCCCTGACGATGTCACTGGCGAGATCAGGGAAACATGTCATGTCACATTCGTAGGAGACGAAGATCCGATAATACCCTTGGATCGTTTCTCATCATACACTAAGTTGACTCGTATCACAGCATGGATAATGAGATTCGTATCTAACCTTAAGAGAAGCCAGGACGACCTACAACTGTCTTCTACTTTGTCTGTACAAGAGTTGGTCTCTGCCGAAAACTACTGGTTATCTTATTCACAGAGGTGCTTTGGTGAAGACATAAAGCGACTAAAGTCAGGCAAGGCCATTCGAGCAAGAAGCCCATTGGCAAGTCTCCACCCCTTTATAGACTCTGTTGGTTTACTGAGAGTCTCTGGAAGAGCACAGATGTCCAAGTTGGCATACACAACCATGCACCCGGTTATCTTGTCTGGTAAGCATCAGTTAACAAAGCTGATCATCCGATCGGAACACCTCAGACTATTACATGGAGGTCTGACTTTTGTTATTTCTACTTTAAATGCCAGGTATCACATAATAGGTGGTCGAAAGTCTGTGCGTTCTGTTGTCCGCAAATGCATGTTTGTCTTCATCGTTCAGAGAGACCAAAGCCACAGCAAATGGGACAATTGCCAGTTGAACGAGTGCATCCTGATATCGTGTTTGAAAACACCGGAGTGGATTATGCAGGCCCCGTGTACACAAAGTTTGGGTACGTAAGAAAGCCGACTGTTGTTAAGTCATACATTTGCATATTTGTGTCACTGACTGTCAAGGCTGTCCACATTGAGTTAGTTTCAGATCTGACAACTGCGGCATTCATTTCAGCTTTGAGACGCTTCATTGCTAGAAGAGGCAAACCCAAGGTGATGTTAAGCGACCACGGTACTAACTTCGTGGGAGCAAAGAATGAGCTGAAAGATCTGGAACAATTTCTGACTGACCAACGAGTGCATGAGAAGATCTCTCGATTTTGTACTTCTCAACGAATTGAATGGAAACTGATACCAGAGAAGGCGCCTCATTTTGGAGGACTGTGGGAAGCCGCGGTGAAGAGCACAAAGTATCATATCAAGCGTATCATTGGAGAAACGAAACTCACCTTTGAGGAATACTCTACAATTCTATCACAGATAGAAGCGTGCTTGAATAGCCGCCCTCTTGTTGTTACAGCTAGCAGCAACGAAGGTATCGACACTCTCACACAAGGGCATTTC